>RPFO01000065.1:1461423-1816423 GCA_009746045.1 Mesostigma viride
CTTCAACTTCCACAACACACTAGATGCGTCTCATTCTACCATGAAAAATAACCAGTCACAGTACACTGCAACTTATGTTTCAAAACGACAATTAGGCTTCATCAGCTGCTTCAACCTGCCCTGCAAGGTTGTCCTTGCTGTGCAGGATGGCTGCATGAAATTTTTCAATGCCACACCGGACAGCCCGGATGGCATCGCACTTGTCTTTGTGGTTAATCGGCCAGTGCCGACGTTCACAGGTTTCGGAGCAATACGTTGCATTCAAGCAACCGTGACATTTCCTCAGAGTTACATGCGCACCCGGTTGGTAACAACTCAGGCATCGGCCGAGGTTGCCAGGCTCGCTGTCGAAAATGAACAAAACCCCGCCGTTGCCACACACTTTCCGCTTCTTGGAAACCTTGAAACACGCCACGGCGCTGACGCCGGCATCGCTCCGTTCCTTCAGACGCACCAAAACCAGGTAGGAAGCACACTGGAGGCCCTCAGCGTCGTCAGCTTGGAAATGCGGGGTCAGGATCGTGCCTGCAAATTCTGTCGAGAGCTCCTCTGCGGAGACAATGCGCAGACGGACGGTAGAAAACGCCTCCGCCAGGTGTTCGAGAGACAACCGCGTCTCCAAAACCAGTTTAGTCTGCCTCGGTAGCCCCTTGTCACACTTCTCTTTGTTCAGCTTCTGCAAAATGTTAGGCACGGACGCTAATAATTGACGAAGAATTTCCAGATACTCCAGTTAACGTGCAATGTATAATAAGGATATGGTTGCAATGCAGCAATTATGCGATTGTGGTTGGAACGGAGCTTTGTTAAAATTGGATAAGCTTACAGCACTCAGGCACTTGAGGCTTAGACACGAGCTTGCCAAGTCAAGGCAACACACGTGAGGCGGGCTCGCTAGATGGCCAGTTGGCACTGGCCGATTCTTTATATACTTGTTCACTGTGCTTTGCTAGGCCCGAGCAGCCTCGTAAGGCCAGGCTGCTCAGTATTAACACCCCGGAACAGTACGTATTCACAACCTGTACAGCGTCCAGATCCTATACAGTAGGTCTACCATACAGGCACAGTGACCACAGAGTACAGTCTACGCAGTGATTATTGCGTCTGCACCCAATAGTCCAGTACTAAGCCTGCGGTACCAACAGACCACAGGTTAAGTTTCCTATTTCCTGCGTACGACGCAATGTTTTTAGTAAGGGTTTTTGGCACGCGTCAGTCGGCTGACGCGCCGCCGTTGGCGGCGCGTCAGACGGCTGACACGCCGCCGTTGGCGGCGCATCGGACGGCTGACACGCCGCCGTTGGCAGCGCGTCAGCCCATAGCAGTTGGGGCGGGGCCCAGCTAGGGCCTCCCTATAAGGCGGAAGTACCCTCAGGCCTCAAGTAATGAATTCCGGGGGATGGGGGGTGGGGCATTCACATTATAGTTACCCTAAGGGCAACAAAACTTTTAACAAGATATCTTTTATTATCAAAATGAGCTTGAGATTTAAATGGTAAGTAATTGGTACTTGATGCATCAAGCTCAAACAAAAGCTAGCACGTCTGGATGTGTATAAAACAAGAGCCCTTATAGCTACGGATTATAAGACAAACTGTCTAGCCTCTGGATCCATTGTTGTCAAGACAGGTACCAGCACTGACTGCACCTCGCGGGGCTTGTGCCTCTAGCCTCACCGCTAGCCACTATCAGTCAGTCAGTATAGCCGGGTTGGCAAATACGGGTACGGGGTATAATACGCGGACCTAAAATACGCGTATTATACGTGGGGGGTGTAAAATACGCGGCGGTAAAATACGCGACAGTTTTTGTGGTCCAATTGTCAGTCACCCAATTAGCACGCTCCTTGATGATGGCCATGCAGTTATTGCAACTGAAATTTGGTGTATAAGCTTATTTATTAACATCTTCCATTTATGCCCGGCAATCCTATCTGATTATGATTTGTTAGATGCAGGGGGGAGCAGGCTGCAACGGGAATTGTAAGGATTAATCATTTAATTAATTAATTGTAAGGAAAGCCATCCACTATATAATGCATGAGAGGACATAAGACACAACTAAGGACGTCCATGCTCTCAAGGATCCCACAACAAGCTCCATACACATACACACACATTCGTTATTGACAAAATGCACAACAGCAGAGGATATAAGACACAAGGACCTTGCTCTCCTTCTTCTTCACGAGAAGCTCGCCACCCAACAACTTCCGAGAAGGAGGGGTGGCGTGCCCTCCTTTGTACTGCATGGATCATGCCGGCCACCATCTGCTTGAAAGATCGAGGCGCTCTCAGCCGCATTGAAGGCAATGCCGTTCTCGATAAAAAAATTCGGCAGCCAGCAGCTGGACACCTTGTTCGTCGACGGGAACCAGCCATTTGGTGATGCTCAGCTGGCCTTTGCTGGGAACCGACGACAAGTCAGCCGGCGCAGCCCCTCCTATCTCCGCCATTGCCATGTTCAAATTGTGATGCTTCTTGGCGTCTGACTTCTGCAACTTGTTGTTAGCAATCCTGAGAAACCTGCTCCGGATATTCGGTGGAATTTTGTCGCAGGGTAACATCCCTTCCCCTGCGATTCCGGCAAATTAAAGTGTGCACGGACTCGGAATACGCTGATTGGCCCCGCCTTGTAGGAGAAGTTCTTGTTGCAAAATGAGCAGAACATCCTCGACACATACTGCGTTGTGTTACTAACAGCATCTGTGACTGCTTCTTTCTTCTCGACAACGAAATCCCATTCAGGCCCTTTCTTCGGCATGGCTGCAAATCGAAAATGGCTGCACACTATCGCACAGTCGCACTGGCCTCGTCGTCGCTATATTGCATTACACCGTCAGTAGCACAGCTGGCATTTGCTGGCATTATGCGTTATGTACCTAGTCCTAGCTGTCTCCTACCGGCCAAAGATTTTGCAAGGCTTGCACTTTTATGGAAAGAACTGTACGCATCTACTTCTAGTAGTAAAAATCTCAAATGTGCAGTGAACGCGCCGCGCCCAGAACCTGGGCACCGCGCCAGTGCCCGCTGCCCGCTGGTACCCCCGAAAAATTCTAAGTCCAAACCGCGTATTCTGAAGTAAAGTACGCGTATGTACGGCGGAGGCCTTCAGTGTACGTTTTCCCGTATTTTTGCGGCTCCGTACGGCGTACTGACCAACCCGGCCTCCAACTCATCATCATCCTCGGTTGACCTTTTCCTCTTGTTCCGCCTTTCTAGCTCCCTCACGGCCTTGGTTACATCGACGAGAGCGGGACTATACTGGGTCCTGCCCCGTCGGTCGGCGGTTTGCCTCTTCAAAATATGACGAAATCGCAACCGAATGAACCTTTTAAGGAATCCGCCTCCTTTCGACCCCATGGCCAGGTGTGCCCAAAGCCCCAAACCTCGCTGAAGATCCGCGAGTCAGGTACAAGGCAATGTAGTGCAGAAATACGAAAAAATGTTGCGTAGACTTACGGATAGGCCGCTGAGGTTGATCAACGAATTTTATTTCCTAACGGGCCTCAGCATGATACCTACACCGATGCAACCCGCAGGTTGCAAGAAAAGTAGAAAACGCTCCTACGAAATAGCAGCTGCTATTAACATGCATCCATCGTAAGTTTACGTATGCTTTGCTTACAAAGTATCCGCTAGCGCTGCGATGGCTATCGCCACCTCGGTGGCTGCACCAAATAATTATGTTGTCTCGCGTTGGCAAGCCAGGCAGACGGGCCGGCAGGTCTTAGCATACAGTAAAGTAGTAAGTCACTGAACGTTCCAGAGGTGAGAGGCTCCACACGGCCAATTATAGTGAGGCCCACATTTCAGTCAGTCACAATCAGTTTCAGTCAGTGCACGAAAATAGTCAGTGTACGATTCGGTGGGCCTGGATGGGCTTATACTTAAAACTATGTACGAAAAATACATATAGGCGCGGCGAATAGAGGTTGACGCGGCGAACCTGTGGCCCAGGCACATGACGCGTGGGGACTTGGTGCACGTCAGACGACCGACGCGAAGCCCAAATTTACGCGTCAGTCGCCTGACGCGCGGCCTAAATTTACGCGTCAGCCGGCTGCATGACGTGCGGGGTAAAATTCCTGACGCGTAAGAGCTGGAGCGTCAGCCCGCTGACGCATGCGTCACGTTACTAAAAACACTGGTACGACGTATTAATCCAATACCGTCGTAGGTACAGTACCTAATTCCTGTCAGCCCAGGAATTACTGTCGACCCAGTATGCCGTCGGCACATATTCACGCACGACTTAGAAGAACAGCCTGCTCGCGCTCGCGCGCGACCGGGAAGTTGGAACGCCATAACTTTCTTGATACTATTAATTGTCAGAATGAACTCGTTCCGGTGCCGCTAGAATCGTAGAGATATGCCGAATCAGGAACACGCCAATGCGCTTGGCGTTAACTACTCCCGTAATCTATCTTTCAATTCGGCCGTCAAAGTCCCTTTTCAGGGCACTCGGCCACCTCAACAGGATACAAAACAACGGGGATTTCTTCGACCATGCCACGAAATCGGAGCGTACAAATTTCACCCTAAGGGCGACCGCTTTCTGAGATTAGCATACCGTAGGTGCGAGCTATGAATCTCAAGCACGTATAGAAACTCCCTTGACAGCAGGATGCACGATACAGCTGTCTGCCGCTGTGTAAAACCATGTCACAATTAATAAATGGCTGCCGCCATTGTCATGCAGTTGGCAAATATGGCAACCGCTGGTGAGGCGGCGACACACAGTGATGCTGTTGTTGACACACACTTGTTGCGGCGTCAAACTGAACTGTGCGTGGGGGTGTATCTTTAGTTGCGATACCACGCGTTTTCCGTTTCGCAACTTTTCGTCCAAATCGGTCCGCGCAAGAATCGGAACAAAAGTGTTTTTTGGTCCTCCTGGAAAGTTGCATAGTTGCGATTCTTGTGGCGATACTGCGGGTGACCCCTGTATGTTAGTCATGTACATGTGTTTCTGGCATACGCGGGCTTTTGGTTCCCGCCGCACATTTGAAAGTGCTGTCCTCCGGCTTTTTGCCTTTGCACCGTGTGCAGTTCTTGGACGTTTGGAATCATGGCATGGCTAACGTAATGGCTGACTAGCTAGACCTTTTCAGTGGTTTTCCATTTGCGGGTATTTCCTCGTAAATGGTGGGAGAGCGATCGCAGCAATGGTGCTCACCACTAGACACTCCCGGCCAGTTAGGCTCGAAACACACGCCCTGATCAAGCATGCTGTTTCCGGCCCCACCGTCTAGGTCATCTAGTCGCTCTACTCGTAAGCCAGGAAAAGATAACGGCAGGCTCGAGCTACCATGGTCCGGATTCTCCCGATTTCTGGCCTGCGCTGGTTGTCTCTTTGATAATTTCAATGCACACGGCTACACATTTCCATCACCATTCATATTCATCATCCTGAACGACTCGAACACGCGGACAAGATAACGGCAGGCTCGAGCTACCATGGTCCAGATTCTCCCGATTTCTGGCCTGCGCTGGTTGTCTCCTTGACATGTGTGCCCATGATGCGCCACACACCAGATGATGCCTAGCTTTCTTTATTTAGTTATGCTGTGCCCACACATTTATTTAGTTATGCTGTGCCCACACAGAGAGCTACTCTTTGCTGAGACGTCATGCCCTAGCGTCTGTATAGCCAGACACGTGTGTAGTACTCCTACACACACAGATCTCGAATGATTTATCTAGTACCAAATCCGAAAGGCTTGCATCACTCCCCGGAAAGGAGAACTTTTGCGGATGACTGTAGGTGTAAGTTGGCGATGCCCTAGGATCCGGAGACGTCCGTCCTATAGTCAGCGAAAGTTGGTGCGAGAGGTCCCCAGTTCGATTCCGGTCGGATTCATTTGCAGATCGCGTTTTCCGCGGACCGGCACTGAACGCAAATGGTTTTCACCTTTGCGGCGTGCCAGATCAGAGTATCAAGGAGACAACCAGCGCATGGAGTATAGCCATGCTGATCTTCCCCCCTCTGTCGGTGCCCCTACTAGGCTAGGTGCCTGAATACAGCGGTAGGCAGGTGCCCTTTGTGCACCCAGAGTAGGTGGCAGTTTACATTCCCCCACCTGCAGGAAGTAGCTAAGAGTGTATTAAAAGCCATATGCCCCTTCTCAGGGCTAGCACATATACTCCCAACGGAGTTATTAAAAATTAAATTAAATTATAACATGCCTCCGTGGGGAGATCATGTAGCACATATTCCATGATGGATGGGGTGGAGGAAGCCGCGTGATCGAACTATCCTAACGGAGTTATGTTTCTAATTAATGAATGAATGAATGAATGAATGAATGAACATCATTCATCCCACGAGTAAACATTGGGTCTGGACATGAGTGGTCTCGCTTCAAATAAGATGAGTAAATGTCGGGACAAAGCAACCACAAAGCAAAAAAAAAGAAAAAGCGCTTTTGAGGTGGAGCCCAATGCCTTGAACTCGTGGTCACTCAAGCCTCAAGGGGTTGATTGCAACATGTCACTAGTGCTCGTGCAGACCCCAAATGCATGCCATGACCTGTGCACAGACAACGCGAAACCACCTAGGCTACTTCAGCCCCCAAATCTCCCCAAAAGAAATCAGCAACAGCACACGTAAGCGGGCAGCATGTATAAGAATGTTTACCCCCCTGCCCCCTCTTTTTCAGACATTGGGCTGAAGAGATGTCAAAAGTCAGTGTTATTATGGAAATATTACAAAACGCGCACAGTAACAGGACTGTAAACGCCGGGATAGCACTTTTGAAACTTGTGCACATTCCACGAGAAAATGCAAGAGAGTTGTACCAAGTCAGGTTCAACAGCAGCATTTATCATGGCCTTCATCACCCAAATATCTCATCACATCATTCCGGCTCGATCATGATGTGATTCATGTCAGGCCAGAAGAGCTATTTCCGTGAGTGCTGAGGGCCAAGCCGTATTCACAGCGTCCGTGGCATCCCACCGGCTCAGCCGACCATGAAAGCCTGAGGATGACAGGATGCACCAAGAGCTGCGATGGCTTTCAGCGGTGCGCAAACCGTCGGATACATCTTCACCGGAAATGTTGGAGCGAGGCATGATAATCCTCTAAAACCGGTGATGCTGCTTCTGCGCCTCGTTGAACGAGCTCGCATACCTGGCAAGCCACCAGAGAGCCCGTGAGAGCAGAACAAACCTTAACCTACATCAGTATAAACGAAACAGTACGCAAACCATGGGTCAAAACGAACCACCTTCTGTCATGCAATTCTACGGAATTCGAATCAGCACCATATGAATGGCTGGATAAACCAGACACAAGCACTTACTGAAGAGTTCCGAAGAAAGGCACACCGAAATAGAAAGCGTTCTTCCAGTTCTCCGTGACCTTCTTCGTCAGTTTGTAATGCCAGTCTTTCCAAAGGCCCGACATGACATTTTGTTCATTTGGAGAGAGCGCATACACCACGTGGCGAATCATAACAGGCTTGATCGGCGCCATACTTAATAGCACCCTGAAATGAGACGCGCCTAATGAAGGCTTTTCTGCAAGCCCGGCCGCGGTGAATGCCTCGCCGAGGGATAAGCTGCCAATCAAAGCCGCACTTCCTGCGGTGCTCTCAGGGGCATCGCCGGTTTGGTCTCGTGCCGGTGAATTTTATAAACCTTGGGAATGACGACGGTCCGCATGGTGGCCTCGAGCATGCTGCATGCCTGCATCATGCATGCTGCTCGCTGTCTCGCCGTGCATGGTAGCCGGTAGGGCCCGACTCTTGAGCTGTGGTCGCAACTCGCAAGTAATTCGGTGTTGGCCTGCTGGGTACTGGTGCTGGTCACATCTGTAGACCTCAGAGTACGACAAAAGCTACCATATAAATTTCTACTACGGTTGATTCACTGGACTCTCTATATATGCGTTTTCGTCCGTACTCATGCCGTACGTCTTCTTGTTCTTGTCGCGAATCTTGAACAGAAAGGATTAAGACTGCCGTTTGACAACAATGGCAGCCGGTATCTCGGGGAAAAAACTCCTGCGATAAAAATTCCATAAATAGTGGTTTGAGCGGCAGTGGGCTTGTCTTGAGGTGTTATCCGTGGCAGTGATCGGACGAATTGGACAACAAAGGAGCGCCGACGTCATTGATCGACTTATATCCTGTTACGGATTTGGAAGGCATGTTTCTTGGTGGAACAGCCAGCTTTGCTGTCAGGTAGTTGCGGCGGAAGAGCTGGTCATGGGGGATCATGCGAAGCCGGGCCGTCGCATCAATGCCTAGCAAACAAACGGGCATGAACCTGTGTCGGTCTACGATGGCATAGCAAACTCGTGGTGGTACCATTTGGGACTGTTTTTTACCACCGTATTTGGTGGAACTAATGACCATGCTGCTTTTGTGAAGAAAGATTTATTATCGGATATGTGGTGACAGTGCTTCCAATAGTTATCGGCTTTCCTACCCATGGCAGAAAGGCAGAATAAAAAGGCCTGCGCGCTGTGCGAGGTCATCTTCCGCTTGGACTCGCTTCCTGGATTGATTTCATACCGGACAGTGCTGGCAAAGAGAGCGGAATGGGGTCTACAAGCAGCGCAAGAAAAATTGCGGACGCTGAAGCCCACCGCGCTTTACAACACTTGCCGGCTATGCGCCTTTTGTACTCAAATTTTGATGCCGGTTGATAATCCTCCGAAAGAAGCGATGGGAAATCTCTCCCTTACCGGGGGCAGCCCTAAGGCAAAGAGTCCTGCTGGCCCAAAGACACCGGGTAGGGGTAAGCCTAGCGGCATGGGAGGGGCCGAAGACTCCCCTTCTCATGCTTTGAAGATGTCCACACTGGGTCCAGCGTCGCCGAAAGCAGCCAACAGTCCCAAAGCAGCCCTCAGCCCCAAGACAGTGACACCCAAGGCTCATGCGTAGCAGGCCAAAGGGCCGGTTGGACCCCTCATGTCAGCGTTGCGGCACGAATGCTACAGAGACAGAGCCTGTGTGCGTGTCAAACTGCACACCCTTGCCACATATCACTCTACCGTTGTGCAAGTTATCGCACTCGGTACCCTCTAAGGCATTTGTGGCCAGGATACTACTAGCTCTTCAACCTGTCCGACGCGCCTCATCTGCGCTCACCCGGGTTAGAATACCATCGGCACACACACATTTGCTTCAGAAGCAAGTGGTGCTGGGTGTACTGGTCATATTCATACAACCATGGACGACTGTTTACATTGAACCCAGCCATTTCGAGTGGGCAATGGCTTGAAGCTTTCGTTTCCAAAATTGTGAGGTCGCTCTCTCGCGGCTTGCTTCACGGGCCGTTGCTTGTAGCCGTTAGGATGCCAAGGGAGGGCGCACGCAAAGGTTGCCGAGCTGCTGTGGCTTTCAGTGGGTAGTTGAGAAAACGGTATGATAGTCCTTTTACCCAGCATGTTACCGACAATCTGCTGCAGGGTTTTGCTAGGAAGCCCAGCTTGGCCCTCCTTGCGAAACCCACGAATGTGAACCATGACACAATCGGTGGCTTTCACAATAAACTTTCATACTCCCAATAATACCATGTCTCTTCTCATTCAATTTCATATAATTTACTCCAAAAAAGTTTAGGCAATCACCACATCCCCTTGCATTATTTGCCCTCTGTGAGGGACCTCAAAGAATTTCAAGCGGCATACACACTACTATTACCTAAGTAATTAATAACACGTAGATAGGATTACGTGAGCATGCAGGGTGGTGGAATGGAATGATTGCCTATGTAACCTCTAGTTGCAGGGTCGCATGCATGCGCTCCGGCCTGAATCGGTGATCTAGCCACGCAGTCTCACTGACCGGAGCCGCAGAGCACTTCTGGTGCTTTCTATCAAGGAGACAACCAGCGCAGGCCAGAAATCGGGAGAATCTGGTGTTTTCTATAAATCCGTGTTTGTTGCACAACGAAGGGCAGAGACTCCCGTCTTCCCTCATGCATGCCCGAAGGGAAGCTACAGCTGCCATCACCACTACTCACTAGGAGAATCTATCATATATTGTGGCGGGTGCACTCAGGCTGTGCGAAGTTAAAACTCATAGCGTGGCCACACCACCATATTCCTTACACATATTTCATGTGAGATTGGGCAAGACAAATGGCGCAGTCAGATCTACAACGTCATGAGATCCCTCACAACTCGGAAAAACAACTCGTACACTAAAACTAGAAGGTAAAAACCCGGTGACTACTTTCAGATACACGGTCAGCAACTTGTATTACGAATGGCATGAGTAGCAATAGGAAAAGCCTTGGTGGACGAAAAATACAAGGCGCCTGCAAAGTGGCGATACGATGTCACGGTATTATAGAAAACACAGGATATCACGGGTGTCGCCATGACAACACCGTACCGCTCCTAGCCAACGTATCTGCTGAAATAGAAGGCAGGTCGCATAGTTGATGCTCGGTACGCGCCACAAAGTCGCGTATGCCTGCGCTGAAGTCTCTTGCGTACACAACGGAAAAAGAACCAAATGCCTTGCGGTTACCTTGCCCAACGGCGATGCAAAACGCGTAACGGAGCCCTAACGCAAACTAGAAGAAACCTGCTCGGTATTCATTACCTTCGTGCAAAAACTGGCCACATATACGTTCTGCCATCACGTCGGTCGTTTGTATCACTCTAGGCTCGCGAAAATGCCAAATTTAGTGATATAGCCGGGGTTTAGATAACCTTTCTATCTACGCTGTCACACAGAAAGGACCAGTTGCTAATTGCTTTCTGTTGCTTTAGGCTTTGCAAGCCTTTGCTCGGTATTTCTCTATTCGGTTATTGCTCGGTATTTCTCGCTGCTAGCTATCGAGAAATTATTTCTCGCTTCTCGCCCATTACAGCAGTGTGTTGTGTGTACTGGAGTTGAGTTGACTTTGAGTTGACTTAATTCCCGCGCCGGTTTGTGTGCTGTAGGCGTGGCCGCGTGGGACACAACAACAACAACAACAACAACTGTAGGTGTGCGCAAACCCGCACCCGTGGCCCGTGGGACGTTACTTGTTACTTACTTGCCGAATAATGACTACGTAATCATGTATTGGATAGGTATGCTACTGTAGTGCGCATTTTCCGCGATGTCGCGTCGCGTCGCGCATCTGCCGTGAAGTGGCACTCACGTCGCGCGAGCCGTGCAAGTCTGTCCACGGCGATCCCGGGGACCTTGGCGCCTGGGCGGTGAAAGCGTGTGAAAAACATAAATGCAAAGACTTGAATTATTTACCCCTGATTTACTGGTAAATCATAAAACTACACAGTGGGGACCGGGAGATCCGTCGTTTTCTAGTTATTCTCGTTATTATCGTAGTATATCCCCGAAAAGGGTGGATGTTTTGTAGGTCAGAAAAAAGGCGGGCACTTGAAGCGGAAAGGCGAGATGATTGGGCGAGTCCATACCTTGCGCGCCTTTGAGAGCTCTCACGAAATGCGTCGTACTGGCTAGTTTTCTGGAGTCTGCCTCAAGTAATGAGAGTTTGGCCGACGAATAAGAAGCAGAAAAATATGCGATGACAGCGTAGCCGAGCGTTCAGTACGATGGACCGAGAAGGGGCAGATCGTCGCCAAGGCCACAACCATGACATGGGCGATTTGAAGAAGAAGCGCAAGCTTACGGATGAACAAGCATGGATGTCAGCTGTTACCAGAGAGGACGGAGACCCTCGAGCCAGGTCCTACGATGGCCACGAAGAAAACGTGCCATTTGTGCTGCCAGGATCCTCCTCGAAACCCGACCATCCCGACGGTAGGGCTGTCGGCCAGGACGAGGTCGCCGAGGATGTCCAGCGGCTGCTGCAAGAAACCCGCGAGGCGATGGTCGAGACGCACATGTTCGTGAATGCGCTGTGCATGGACATGCGCACACTCATCCGCGAGATGGCCACCGTGAAGGAGGTGAAGAGAGGTTTCCTCGAGCTGCGCGCCTTAGTCAGTTCCGCGACCACCCACTCATCGCAGGCGCCGCCCGCGGCCGCGACCAGCCTGCCCATGGAGCCCCTGCAGGAGGTCCGCGTGGCGGTCAAGGAGAGCCCCAAGTGGAAGATCTACACGGACCAGCTGCGCCACAACTGCCTGGAGAGCGGGAGTGAGGAGCGGCTCCGACGCTTCGTCCGCCCGCTCGCGTCGGTCTTGTTGGACGACATTGTGGGACGCGGCGCATACAGCGACGCGGACGTGTCCAACGTGGTCAGCCAGCTGGCCACCTCGCTGGCCGGCACGCGCCAGAGTTACAAAAAGTACCTACGCACGCACATACGCGAGCAGTACGTGCAGCCCGGCCGGCGGCTATCGGACACCCCACCCAGCGAGGACGACGTGCGCAGCATGGTGGGCTGGTTACTGGCGCGCGCGTACAAGGGCAGCCCCGCGGACGAGCTGTGGAGCCGACAGGAGCTGATCGAGGACCTGCGCAAGCTGGTGCTCGTGACCTGGGCCACGCTGGACAAGCCCCGCGAGAGGGCGGGGGGGGGCAAGGGGCGCAGCAGTGGGGGCGACGCGGCAGGGGGGCAGGGGTTGGGGCATGCTGGGGGGGGGCAGATTTGGAGCTCGGGACGGTGGGTGGGAGCATGATGGCGGCGCTGACCGAAGACGACCTGACGTGACCTGATGTTGCTGCCATCTGCACCAATGCGATACGAGTACGCAGCCGCGGCGCGGCACAGTGTGTGCAAGCACAATGACAGCCGACAGTTGTCCTCGTCCGTACGGACCAAAGGACCACGGTGACACCGACTGTGCAGGAGGGGTGATACGGTGCACACCATCGCGCCGTACCCTAGCTTGGCAGAGTTCCCAGAGGGAGCCCACGGGCGGGTGTCTGCGCGTCCCATGCCACGTGTGCCGGAAGCCTTGCACCGTCGGTGCGGGTGGGTGGCTGTATGCTTGGAAACTTCCTTGTGCCTCCTGTCACACGGGAGGCTGGTCGCACGTGGTTGGGTTCATGGCTGAGCTCGCTGAAGGCGGGGCTTTCCAACACTTTTAGATGCCCCTTCCCAATGGGTTGCCCAGTACCCTGCATGGCTGCGTTGGTATGCCCAGCCGTGCATGCGAGCAGTGACAGGGAAAGTCGCACAACGCAGCCGCCCTGGACCCTGGTACTGGCAAAGTAGGTAGACATCTCACACGAGGGCATGAGCCAGGGGCGCAGGCGGGCGGCTGTAACTGTTCCAAATTTTGCCAGAGTATCGTTGGCGGGGGAGGTTGCCATGGATGGAGCCCGCGCCATCATGACAACCAAAAGTGACAGCCAGGCACCATGCTCTTCTTGGGAACCACTCTCCTGAAATGCACCCAATTGTGGCTGCCTTTCAAGCCCCAAGGCTACTTACCGCCTTGGTTGGCGCGATGTGCAAGGCACGCAGGCGATCCTGCGCACAGTAAGAATACCTTGCACAACCCTCGGCATGTTGCGGGTTTGTGGACGACGTGTTCGAGCAGAATGGAAGAGCCCGTGGTCGAGGTGATGTGCTCATCTGATGTTGAATCGCAAGGGGCGGTGTCACCAGCATGGATGGCCGCGCCATGGTGGCCAGCGTGGATGCCACCGCCATGCTGGCACCAGCCACGGGAGGATCGAGGGCAGCTAGCAGTTTGCGACAAGCTTGCAGTCTACACTTGATCTGGCTGCCTCTTTATAGCTTCTACCACAAGCTGGTCCACTTTGATGATTGCCCAGCTGGTATAGTGACTGTGTGGCCATGTGGATGAACGTAAGGTGTACACTGGAGCTTTTTTTTTTTCATGGCAGGTCAAATGCGCCCGGGATTCCGCCTGCATTAATCAATTAATTTTATTAATACACCTATTCTTTAACCTATTTATAAATTAATTTTAATGAATTAATTAAAAAGAATAGGCACGTGACTGCGTCACGTGGGTGCCAATACAGAGTAAAGGAACCTTCAACCCCTATACACGACCATTAATTGATTGATTAATTAATTAAATAATTAAACAATTAATTAATTAATTAATTAATTAATTAATTAATTAATACCTCCGTGGGGAGGACATGCAATACATATCCCTGAGAAGGGGCATATGGTTTTTAATACATTCTAGGCGACAACCTGCAGGTGGTGGGTGTAAACTGCCACCTACTCGGGGTGCACAACTGAGGTGCACCTGCACCACCATGTATTCCAGCAGCTGTGCAAAGTTGCGGACATGAATTAATTAATTTATTAAACTCGTGCTCCCGTTGGGGAGTCACGGAGCATTAACCCCGATGGATGGACGGACGGACGGACGGACGGACGGACGGACGGACGGACGGACGGACGGACGGACGGACGGACGGACGGACGGACGGACGGACGGACGGACGGACGGACGGACGGACGGACGGACGGACGGACGGACGGACGGACGGACGGACGGACGGACGGACGGACGGACGGACGGACGGACGGACGGACGGACGGACGGACGGACGGACGGACGGACGGACGGACGGACGGACGGACGGACGGACGGACGGACGGACGGACGGACGGACGGACGGACGGACGGACGGACGGACGGACGGACGGACGGACGGACGGACGGACGGACGGACGGACGGACGGACGGACGGACGGACGGACGGACGGACGGACGGACGGACGGACGGACGGACGGACGGACGGACGGACGGACGGACGGACGGACGGACGGACGGACGGACGGACGGACGGACGGACGGACGGACGGACGGACGGACGGACGGACGGACGGACGGACGGACGGACGGATGGATGGATGGATGGATGGATGGATGGATGGATGGGGACACGCAATCCTACCGGTCTAATCTTTCTACAACATCAAGCCAACTCTATTATTCTAAGCTCTCTACCCTAGGGGTCCTGTCTAGCATGCTTCCCGCGTTTGCAAACACGCGGGCGCTTCCCCACGGGAGGGGGTTCGTTGTCATCTATGACCTGCGGGCCCACTTGGCCTTGTCTATCATCTTGTTCCATATCACGGAGAGGCCTAGCCCCCCCATGTCCTCTATACTAGCTGTTCTTTGAAGGACATGGGGTGGAAGAAGTTAGGTTAATATTGTGCGGAAACCTTTTGCCACTTAATTGGCTTCTAAGGTTCCGCACAATGTTACCAGCGATAACCACTCGCTGGTACACTCAAGTTCATCCCGGGATGAACTTGAGTGGCAAAAGGTTTCCGCACAATATTAACCTAACTAAAACCTAGCCTCTTGGGGCGAGGACGAATCACTAGGCCACTAGGCTCGGAACACCCGTAGATATGAATATGATCGAATATGAGCGCTCCTTGGCGCAAATATCGATATGAATCACTAGGCCACTAGGCTCGGAACACCCGTAGATATGAATATGATCGAATATGAGCGCTCCTTGGCGCAAATATCGATATGAATATGAGCGCAAATATGATTCGAATATGAGCGCTCCTCGGCGCACATATGAATATGAGCGCCGGGTGCCAAATCGGGACGAATTATTCCCCGAATAATCCGCTTCCGAGTAGATTCGGACCTGCGCCCCGCAAGGGTCAAGGTCTTAGTTAGGTTAATATTGTGCGGAAACCTTTTGTCACTTGGCTTCTAAGGTTCCGCACAATATCACCAGCGATAACCACTCGCTGGTAATATTGTGCGGAACCTTAGAAGCCAAGTGGCAAAAGGTTTCCACACAATATTAACCTAACTGAAGATGATCATGGCTAAGCAATGGCTAGGGCATGTGTTACGTCGCGTAACAATTCGTTGTAGTTACGGACGTAAATTAGGTCCCTTGCCTTGGTCGTTCCTAGGTTTACGTGTAGTTCGTACTAGGACACTGTTGTCCTCGTAGCAGTACTGTGGTGCATTGGATGCTTTTGGGCGTCGCGCCGAGTACTTTATTAGTGGTCCTTATCCTTCGGGTAGAATGTAGTGGACCAGCGTGCATCTGTGCAATTGTAGGCCAGGGCCAGGTCGGCCCGAGCATGTTGGACCGTTGGTGACCATTTATGCACGTTCTACCCCTCGAGTTGGCACTCGGCGTGTGTTAAATGAATTAACACATATAGGCTTGGGTCACGGCAGTGTAGTGTGTTTCCTTCCTCTATTCCTGGAGTAAACGGGTTCGTGTAAATGGCTTATGGCGTATTACAGTAATACATACGTGAATGCATTGAGATCTGCACCGTCTCGTTCGTCTTTCGCTAGGGGTTTGAGTAGAGGAGGCCTGACCAATTTAGGTTGGGTTATAGGCGAGGTAGAGGTAGAGGTGGTGCATGGTAGAAGTTTAGAACGTAACAGCATGATGGCGTTGCTGAGGGTGCTGGGGCAGCGGGGGTCGCTTGCCAGGGCTTGTGGTCGACGTAGTCTGATGACCGCCCCCCTCCAGTATACCGGCTTCTTCCCTGCCGCTGTCTGCCGGAGCTGGAGGTAGGTCGGCCATAGCTCCCGCGTCGGTCGCCTTTGTTGCTGCGCCAGGGTCAAGTCGTCGTCTAGAGTGTAGGGAGTCCTCTTAATTAAGCCTCTTGAGGCCTCTGAGGAACGAAAGCTTACTTGTCCGCTATGTTCTCAAATGATCATTTAGCCGACACATAATCAGAATTTAGCACACACAGGGACACGGAAGCACTTCGGTGCTCCGTGACTCCCCAACGGGAGCACGAGTTTTATTATTTAAATGATGAGCAGCAGCGGGGGCGGTCCTGCCTAACCTCACGAGCCGGGAAGGCAGAGGGCCTCCAGCTTGAGCTCCCCAATGAGGTCCATGCGGGCAAGGATTTTGTCCGCAAACGCCTGGACAAGCTTCTCAGAGTTCTCACCTTCCACCAGGTCAGAAGTGCTTCACGATGACGTTATGAGGCTGCGCTTGTCGAGCTCGGCCTCCTTGCGGAGGTCGAGCGTCTGCTGCTTGCATGAGCTGTGCTGCGATGGCGGAGGTGGTGGTGGTGGTACGTGTGGTTCTGCAGCATGGCGGCCCAGGTCTGGGGGGAAGGAGCTTCGCCTGCCGGGCCAGCGGGGGCTGGCTTGGCGCCGGGCAATGTCCTTCACCGCCTAGCTGGGCGGTGAGGCCTGCATGCGGTGTTTTGCAGACACTCGACTATGGCGATGGCGTTGTCCTGGAGGCGCTTGTCGATGTCACGGAGCTAAGCGGTGATGGCGTCGGTGGTGGCGGTGGTGGCGGTGGAGGTGGAGGCGAGGAGGGTGAGGTGGCGGTGGAGATGGTGGGGAGCTTGGCAGCCATGCAGCGTGCGGCCCACTGCTGCCACATCTGCAGCGAGGGGTCTCATGTGCTGCGCGATGGCCTCCTGAGGGAGCTAAAGGTGGCTTCGGTCAAGGGGGGCGGATAAGTGACAATGCTGAGCAATAATATGCTTTATGCCTAGACACGTGTGCTATAATGCCTAATAATGTGCTATAAGGCCCAGCAACGGGAGGTCACCGACCGCGCTCGCTGCGAGTGCCGAGTGGTGCTACGTCGCTTCTCCCAGAAGCCATGCAGGTGAGACGTCAACCTCCCTTGCTGACGAGCTTAAGAACCAGCTTCTTACCCTCATGGGCCTGGTAGGTGAGGTAGAACTGCGCGGGTGCCACCGCCTTCCCCACTCGATCACGGGACAAGGCGGCTCCCCCACCAGTCCTGCTCACCTTCCCCTCCCCTGAGGATAAGCAGCGGTTCCTCTCTTGTCGCAAGAGGTTGCACGACCTCACCTGGACGCTGGATGACGACCTGACCCCCGCTCAGCAACAGCAGCAACGCGACCTGTGGCCGGAATACCTCCGCCATAAGCAGGACCCCCAGAAGCCCAAGGTGTACTGGAGGGGCGGGGACGTACCTGATGATCAACCACAAGATGTGGTCGCCCCCAGCGGGCTAGAATAGCAATAGCCCTAGATTGTATCCATTGGTAGTCACTGCCGCTAAGGCAGCCATGCTTAGAATGTTTGCCTAGCTGTGCCAACATACCTAGTCACGTGCCGCCAACGCACGGTACACAACCAGCCATAGCCTTAGCCTAGTCCTAGTACAGCCATCAGTGGCTACGCCCAGGCTATGTTCGACCCACGCTACTTGTTATGCCAGTGACGCTCACATGGGTGTTATTGCACCCACAGTTTGCCGCGGATCGGTAGCATGTCCTTTTAGCTAGCGCGCCCGAATGCAGATGTGGCATGCCTTTGGCATGAAGGAGACTGGGGGTCTCTGCCCTTTCTCCTGGTGTGCACACACAGGGATTAAAAGCACCTCGGTGCTCCGTGACTCCCCAACGGGAGCACATGTTTAATTAATTAATTAATTAATTAATGCCTATGAAGCTGTCCCGTTCCGATTGCCCCCATCTAGCTAGATGAACTAGCTTGCTCCATCCCGGAGGAGCCCGCGGGGGCTTCCACACAGAGTTAAATAGTACGGCGTATAATACGATTCGTACGCGTATTGTACGTAATACGTAGCTTTTCCGTACGAAATATGTGGTTTTCGTACGGTGGTTCTGTACGACCGCGTACAATACGCGTATTTGGCACGTACGACAGGCGTACGAGACAATGTCCCGCGTTTCAGGGGGCCTGGGAGGTTGCGGCTCGGTCTTTTTGTTTACTCCTAGTACCTAAGCGTACAATTGCAAGGTTACCGGGCGACGTGGTTGCTCGGAATGCTGCCAAGCTGGCCGGAAAACACAGAGACGAGGGCAATACAGGCTGTACCTAATGTACACAGGCCTGTATACCTAGGTGTTGTTGGTGCTAGCAATTCGACAGAACGTCTTTAGCAGCCGTGGGAGACGACATTGACGATGCTGGTGATGGCCCGTTGGTGATGACGGGGATGAGATGTCTGTGCAACAGGAAACTGTTTGGACCTTTATATCAAAGGATAAACTTATCAAGGATGGGCACCGGACAGGGAATTACGCTATGGCATGCCTGACATGCAAGGCGGCCTTCAAGGGCACTGCCACGCGGGCGAAGGCTCACATCATGGGTGGCCAATATGCAACCCTCAATGGGGTGAGCAAATGCACGAATCCGCCAAAGGCGTTTTGTGTCAGGCTGCTGCAGGAGGAGGCGGAGAAGGAGGCCAAGAAGCGGCGACGGCAGGATGCAGACCGATTAGAGATGGCGGCCGAGGTCCGGAACCTGCGTAGGCAAGGTCTGATGAATGAGGAGCCAGAGATTGAGGAGAGTGATGCACGAACGTGGAGATCTGCCCGCGCTATCACTAGCAATTAACGCCGGAGCTGGGTCCAGCGCATCGCAGAGCAAGGGGCGTTCCGATAATGGAACTCAGCCTGCCGCGGTCGTGACGACCAAGCAGCAGCTTGATGAGGAGCATGTGACATCACTGACATGCGTGTCGTATCCTTGGCCAATTATTATATATTTATTTAATTTATTAACACGGAACAGCGTTGTTGTGTCATTGGCCATGGATGGATTCATGTGCAGTTTTTCAAATGGGATGACAATCAAACCCAGCAACCATCCTAATATGTTTTTGATATTTGTGTTCAGCATCAGTTGATATTTGTGTTGTAAGGGCCATCATACCATGTTTACCTTTCACCTTGATTGAACATTAGGGTAAATGAAGGTTTATTCAGCAAGCATGATAATGACGGTGGCTTATATTCAGTTGATGCCGGCCACGTCGTGTTGGAATAATTACTTGTGGAATTAACACATGTATTCTGTCATGTTTGAAGTGGTACATGCTCAGATATTCTTAAACCTCCGAAAAACACAGAAAAACAAGCCATTTAGCATTGTACCGTACTAAAACGTATTATACACCGTACTAGCGTATTATACATAGTACACCCCGGGACCGTATTTTACCGTACTACGTACTATTTAACTCTGCTTCCACACTTTGTTGTTGACATAAAGGTCCCCGCCCCCCCAGTACACTTGGGGCTTCTCGGGGCTGGATCGACATGTGGCGGATAAAGTCGGGCCCCTGGTCGCGGCGTTGCTAACTGCTCGGCTGGGCTGGCGTCAGGTCGTCGTCGAGCGACCAGGGGGTGCGCGCCTAGCTTCTTGCTGCGAGAGAGGGACTGAACTCGGGCGGCGATGTTTCGCTGAAGGTGAGGACCACTGGTGGGGGTCCAGCCTTGTCCTGTGGATGGGGCAGGCGGCCGGTAGGCGCCCTGCAGTGTCGTACCTGGCAGCTTCATGCGTGCCAAGAGCTGGATCCTGAGCTCGTCGACAATGAGAGAGTCTGGGTTCTCCCCCGGCTCCTTGTTGAAGCGCCTATAAATAAGGATATGACCCGGCAGCAGCGGCGGTCGCAGTCAGCGCCCCCCCCCGGTGCGTGTCTTTCAGCTCCTGTATAGCTTGGCGGGCAATGGCGGTGTGGTAGAAGTTGCCTGGCTCTTGAGCTGTTGAGCAGGTCCGCGGCCCAGGATGTGCGGGCTAGAGTGAGGGGTCATCGCTGGCCCGCCCGGTGGGTTGGGCAGCGATGCATGGTGGCCGTTCGCTCCGGACGCGACGATCTCGGGGACCTGCGTGGCCAGGCCATCTACTACCTTGGTAGCAACTGCCTCCAGCTTCGATATCACGATGCCTTGGCCAACTTTGCCTTCCACCTGGTTAGGCGGTCGGTCACAGTGGCAGTACTGGCCTGGAAAACCTGGGCGGCAATGTGCTCTTGCGTGGCGGTAAACTGCATGCCAGGGCTGGAGCTTGTGTGCGACTTTGGCAGTGTTGAGCGGGCCGTCAAGCGTATGTCAAGGCTGCGAGCTGCACCGGCCCAGCAATCAGGCGCGCCAGCTGCTCCTAGCTCCACTACAGCTCGAATGGTGTCCGGGCCGTGGGGCCGAGGCGCTCTTCGAGAATTCCTGGAGATTTCCGAGGCTGCCCGTCGGCTGGTGTGCAGTTGAATCATGAGGCCACCCCCGAGACTCGCCTGACGGATGTCATGGGCGTCACAGTGCAGGTAGCTGGTAAGTGCCTGAGAACCTCGTCACATTAATTGTACTTTGGTGAGCATAGAGCATCCTGGACAGGATGCAACAACCCTGGTTGCCAGCGCCAAATCGGCGGCAAGACGTCCCTTTCGGTATGGGCTGTGCGTGTTTTCTTTGGCGCTGGCGATGAGCTTGGTGTGGAGCATTGCATGTGTCAAGTTGTGAGGTAAACCGGGTGGGATAGCTGGGAATATCAGCGACAGGGTGTTCGCAGGAGTTGCGGTTGACCTGTTGTGTAGCGGAATTTGGTCGATTTGTTGCTTCTGCCTGCATGTTTGCTGCATGGTAACTTGTCAAGCCCTTTCCATACACAGGTATACACAAAATGGTACGTCAATCTGTTGGTCGCATCCGTGCTGCAGAACGAGTACAAAATAGTAGCCAGCGCGACCAGCATATTACAAAGCTATGCACATCTCCGGCCGTCGTCCCATATGCATTGGGTGCATCAATCGAGACAAATGCGGATGATTATAAGGGCCGGCTAAAATTGACCTAGATAGCTTACACCATCCATTCCATCCCATGTTCCCCTCCCACTGAGGACTTATGCTCACGTGACGCAGTCACTTGTCTATTAATTGATTAATTAACTAATTGAACTAGCTATTAGATGAACCATATGGTCGGTCCTGACGGTCCGGATTTTCCAAATAATTAAGGTACGCGTTCATGCGCGCTGGCTGCACATTAATAGACACGTGACTGCGTCACGTGAGCATAAGTCCTCAGTGGGAGGGGAACATGGGATGGAATGGATGGTGTAAGCTATCGAGGTCCTAGTTACAGGGGTGTGGGCACCGCGGCCCGAATCGCTATGAATGTCATACGCGGTCACACGCGGAGCCCCTACAGACTTGGGGGTGGTCTCCTTCATCACTACTTGCCATCCATCCTTGCGTACCATCTGCCTCCATTAATTAATTAATTAATAGACACGTGACTGCGCCACGTGAGCATAAGTCCTCAGCCATCTGCCTCCATATTACAGACAAACCAGGAGGCTGCCCGGGTGTGAGCCCGTCACGTCTAGTGTAGCACATGTCCATGCCGAGTCTATCACGAAAAATGGCTGCACATATCAAAGAGACAACCAGCGCAGGCACATATGGTTGTCGATCTCACATTGTCTCGCTGATATACAAATTACCCAGCGCCGGGAAAGTACTCATCAATTATCAAGGAGACAACCAGCGCAGGCCAGAAATCGGGAGAATCCGGACCATGGTAGCTCGAGCCTGCCGTTATCTTGTCCGCGCGTTTTCGAGTCGATCAGGATGATGAATATGAATGGAGATGGAAATGTGTAGCCTTGTGCATGGAAATTATGGCTGGCTAGCTTACGTGTAGAGCAACTAGGTGACCTAGACGGTGAGGCCGGAAACAGCCTCATCAATTATGTTGCAAGGCCATGCATTACATGCTGTATGATTAGCTCCATACTAATGAGAACGTTTATTATATCGATAAACACTCTGGATGACACAAACTGCGTTATGATGCGAAATAACGCTGGGTAATAAATACAAGCTTCAGCTTGTCAACACAGTATTTTGACAAGAACATACTAACAACGTGACGCAGTCACGTGTCTATTAATTAATTAATTAATACTAACAACAGTCAGCGCTGGTTTACATAATAAATGCGCTGAGCATGTCTGATCAACACATGTGTCTCAACTGCACATGTGCGTCACAAATTCATCATCTCCACGCAGCTCCGGTGGCACCTTGTCAGCTTGTTGTAGCCACGAGTGTCTACCACAGACCCGTCCCTGTTGCAAACCATGGACCAGGTGCCGCATAGACACAGCAAATGGCATAAAAAGTTATCGGCGGAAGTGGGGGTCGGGGAAGCAGGTAAGGAGGGGAAGACAAAGGAGGCTGCCTTAGGAGGCTCCCTCCCCCACCCCACCCCAACCTCCTCCATCCCTTCTCGCTGTGATACACAGCCACAGTTCTGAGACCCCCCTCTGCTTACAATAGCAGAGCCGGCTAGGGCAGAACAAGCATGCCAACCGCAAGTTCCCAGGGACTCACCGCAGGGAGTTGGAGAACTTGTTGAGCGGGTTGCTCTCGAGGGCCATCTTCAGCTCCTTGAGGCTCAGGTGCTCGTCGCCGTCCACGTCAAACAGGTGGAATACAATATCCACCTGCGCGCACACGTCCCCACAAGACACATCCGAGGAAGGTATGCCTTCAGCAGTCCTTTAACTACTTAGGTCATCAGCTGGAGAGCTGCAGGTGGCACTTGATGAGTGAACAGTGGACTCGTTGCGGCAGGCAGCACCCATTAGCAGAATGTGACAACTGGCGTTGTGGCCTGACAGGTGGCAGCCACGAGCACAGAGGGGTCAAGCGACGAGCCACAAGAGGAAAGGAATGGCGATGATATCAAACCAAGCACGCGTGCATACCCAAAAGCTCAACATGCCAGGATCCAAGGCTCCACAAACCCACCCTATCAGCATGCCACCTGCCACCCTAGCCATCCTGTTGCTTGCTTGCCTATCGTTGCTTGCCATTTAGGGTGTTGATAAACTATGTGCATAACACTTGCCTACGCGTGCCATGCTTGACCATAGACCCCGCACCATCACGTCGCTGCTATCGCACGTACCCTCACGCCGCTGCTATCACACGCACCATCACGTCGCTGCTATCGCACGTACCCTCACGCCGCTGCTATCACACGCACCATCACGTCCCTGCTATCACACACACCATCACGTCGCTGATCTCCGGCGCGTCTGCCCCCAGCACCAGCTTGGCTGCCCGCTTGAAGTCCTTCTGCAACACACGCACGCAATCACATATGGAGGGTGGTGGGTGGGTTTGGGTAATGGGTTCGGTGGGTGGGGCAAGGGGCAACAGCGCAAGGGTGAGATTGGCATGAGCCATTCATCCTGCTTTACTGGAAGAGGAAAAAGTGCAACTGTCCAGATGGAACCATTCCTGACACCTTGTGAGTTTTCATGCCTACGCCTCTCTCATCACTTTCCTCCTTTCAGCAGCTTCACAAGCGAGGGGGGAATCGTACTGGAAACACAAAGCCGTCCGGAGCAAACACTACATTCTGTGCTGGCCTCAGAACGCGCACTTTGGGATTCCAAAACTCCGTAAAAAGAATGGTATTGTCACTTGGTGGTTTGTTGCCATAGGCGTGCAAGTCTGCCCATCCTTCTACTATATTAGTATGTTAGACCTTGCTATCGTCGAGTACCAAGCCTTGGTATCTGCATTTTCTGTAGGCACTTCTTTTGCTGGGCCATGAAGGCTGGCACATCCCCGTATAGACTGCACACCTCCAACTCCGCATCGACAGTTCCACAAACAAAGGCAACACGTCGAGGAACAATGGTCCATCACCAAGTGATGCTGAGGTGGCATCGCCGGCCACTATGTGTACCATCAGCGCGCTATCTGCGGTGTTGTGGGCATGTCTACATGACCAACAGGTACGCTGCACCATGTGAGAGCTTATGCGGCCATGCAGCAGCCCACCCACCTTGAGCACGGATCCCGTCACGTTCTGGTACGCGGTCAGCGCCATCATGAGCGTGCGCAGGCCGAGGCGCAGGTTGGCAAACGCGACAAACTCGTCAAACCAGATGCGCTCCGAATACTCCTGCGCGCCGGCAGGCAGCGCAGGGCGTTGCGGGGGGCAGCTTCAGGCACGCACAATGCACCCGCACAGAAATATCATCAGCAGGCCACCACAGGGCAGCTAGACACACATGACGGTTGAGCCGTAGTTCACGATGAGCGACCCAAACATGAGCAAATGAATAGCTGAGACAGGCAGGTGGCCGCGTGTCTAATGACGCTGGCCACTGGGCCAAGTACAGACCATGGGCCAAGGTCAGCTTGGCTGACCATGGGCCAAGTAGAGGCACAGAGCCAGTCAGCGCAGTGCCACATGCCCTGCACGCTGCTGTTAGCAAACAAAGCTGCAACCAAGGCAGCCCGCTTACTGCCATCAACATGGCAAAAACTGCTGCATCACTTCCGAAGAACTCTACAAACTGCTGCATCACGTCCGAAAGACTCTACAATCTGTTGCATCACGTCCGAAGAACTCTACAAACTGCTGCATCACGTCCGAAGAACTCTACAAAGTGCTGCATCACGTCCGAAGAACTCTACAAAGTGCTGCATCACGTCCGAAGAACTCTGCATGATTCAGCCTGGAAGTACCCCTGCAGCCACACACCAAGAAAACATGTAGACATTATTAACAAAGAATCTGGCCAGTATTCGTTCGTGGTCAGGTCCCAAACTGGGACCCCCATAAAACCAGGGGATCAACAACACGGGATCGAGCAAGGTCACACATGCCTCCTTCGTACACAAGCCCAAACAAACAGCTCGTGACCTAAACTCACCGTGTGGGAGTGGGAAACATGCCATACTACTACATGTGGGCACTCATCGCGGATGGCTATCCCATGCCAGGCACACTGTCCATAGTTCCCGACACAATAAGAAGAATGCAGCACACCCCTGCTGCCAGGCTGCGCTCACAGAGGCACCCCTGCCTCACCGTGAGCGTGAGGATGCGGCCAAGGTACTTGTCCAGGTGGTCGTGGTCGGCGGATGCGATGAGCGACCACGCAAACTGGCGCGCTGAGATCGTGCCAGAGCCACGCACGTCGTACAGGCGGAACTCCTCCTCCTTGACCTGCGGCCGAGGTGGTGGTTGGTGGTGGTTGTCGCATGCATGACGATGTTCAGGGGAGGGGAGGGGAGGGGAGGGGAGGGGAGGGAGGGGAGGGGAGGGAGGGGAGGGAGGGGAGGGGAGGGGAGGGGAGGGGAGGGGAGGGGAGGGGAGGGGAGGGGAGGGAGGGGAGGGAGGGGAGGGGGGGAGGGGAGGGAGGGGAGGGAGGGGAGGGGAGGGAGGGGAGGGGAGGGGAGGGGAGGGGAGGGGAGGGGAGGGGAGGGGAGGGGAGGGGAGGGGAGGGGAGGGGAGGGGGGAGGGGAGGGAGGGAGGGGAGGGGAGGGGAGGGAGGGGAGGGGAGGGGAGGGGAGGGGAGGGGAGGGGAGGGAGGGGGGAGGGGGGGAGGGAGGGGAGGGGAGGGGAGGGGAGGGAGGGGAGGGAGGGGAGGGGAGGGGAGGGGAGGGGAGGGGAGGGAGGGGAGGGGAGGGGAGGGGAGGGGAGGGGAGGGAGGGGAGGGGAGGGGAGGGGAGGGGAGGGAGGGGAGGGAGGGAGGGGAGGGGAGGGGAGGGGAGGGTCAGCACCGCGCCATAAGCGAAGCTTGCTCATGCTACTGTTAGCCAAGGGCGCGGCTGGAAAGGAAGCAACGGACGGACTCTTGCCACATCGACGGAGGCAGACTAGGCTTGGCTGGGGTGATCAAGAATGGGAGTGTAGCGCCTTTGCCATACTGCTGAGGTGACGATTTAAAGTGACACGAGAGGGCGTGCCCATCACGAGACACAATCAATCCAACCAGACCTCTAAGGCGTCTCCACACCATCAGTCAGCCTGGGACAACACAACGAGTATAGGATTCGGCAAAGAGCTCCCAAACAGTATAATAGTCGTATGTACCTTATTACTAGCGTGCTTCCTCGCATCGCGAGGGCACAAATAATCAAGTAAGAGGGAGGCGTCACAGGCACACCACTGGTGAGGAACAAACTCCCTTCAAACATCATGCATTCACTTCCCTGCAGTGGTTGCTGACACCACCTAACCTCAGTTAGAAAACCCAACAGGACGACTGGACGATTGGGTGGAAGGCGCATGTACTTTTCATACTATTGCTGCCGATATTGGACAAACACCAACACAATGTCAATGGACACCCGGCTGCAAGAATAGACAGTCGGATGGCACACATGGAGTAGCATGCCATGAGAGAGACATGCCCCAAGTTATGATGGCTGAAGAGCATGCCCCCCTGCCCCCCCCCTCTGCCCCCCTCGCCACCACCACCACAAGACAGATACAGCCAGCCCCAAGATCCCCGACCCCCTCTGCATACCACATCCACCGTGAGAAGCCAGCCTACTCGCGCTTGGCCTGAAGGACCGCCAGCGAAACAGAATCTGCAAACTCCCAGCATGCACAGTGACACCTTACACCACTTTTCTAGTCAGCTAACGCGAGGCAGCCATGCCACCTGGCACTTACCGCGCGGTGCAGCGACGCGACGAAATTGCAGAACTTCTGGTAACGGTTGCCAGCGAGCTCGGCGGCACGGCAGCGTCCATACATGTTTCACCCCAGCCAGGGATGGGAGCCACGACGTGTAAGTTAGGGGAATGAAGTGCAAGCTTGAATAGCGATTCATAATGAAACCCGCAAGTGCATGCCTGGAACCTAGTTATGTATGCAGCGGGGCTTCCAACCATAACCAGGAGGGCTAGACACCAACACCAGGCTTGGAATGTAGCGATGCAGCAGGGCTGGGTAGAACGTGGGGTTGGGCATGATCATGAACGAGGAAGTCTACCAGGGAAAGCCAACCATCCCGCCCCCACTTGGTGATGATGACGACCAGCGGTCACGTGGGTGCGCGGGGCTCCTAGGTTGGCCACCGATTCGCCATCGACCTGCCAACCAGTAGCTGCGGGTGTAACCCAACCAATGCCATCCCTGCCAACGATGGAGACCACAGCACCTCCCAAAACCTTGTCACAGCATCCTACACGAAGCGCCAGCACAGCCCCACCAGCTTCACCGCCATGGGCACCATGCCTGAGCGCTGCGCATGGAATGGACCGTGCACGAGCCTTTGGTGCACAGACACACCACCTATGCCAGGGGCCTGTGCCAAGCAGTCAGCACCACCTGGAAACACTGGCGGGCAAGCCGGCGGGCTTTACGGGGCCAGCTAAGGAGTACGTAGTGCCATAACAAGGACTTGGAAAATCTTTTTGATGGCTGAACGTCGCTTGGGGGTCGACAAACATTGCAATAAAAATGCTTGCTGCAAACTGCATTTTATTCAACCATGGAGACAGCAAGTTTCGCAGCAAAACAAAAGGGTCATGGCTGCCCAGAAACCGCTGCTTCCAGTCCTCAAAGAATTCCGTGAATGATCAGCACAAATAGCGCAACGCACTCCCCATCAGCCATCATCCGCCGCTCACATGTCCCCTGTCCATCCTGTCCTATCCCCTGTCCCCTGTCCATCCTGTCCTATCCCCTGTCCCCTGTCCATCCTGTCCTATCCCCTGTCCCCTGTCCATCCTGCCCTATCCCCTGTCCCCTGTCCATCCTGTCCTATCCCCTGTCCCCTGTCCATCCTGTCCTATCCCCTGCCCCCTGTCCATCCTGTCCTATCCCCTGTCCCCTGTCCATCCTGTGCTATCCCCTGTCCCCTGTCCATCCTGCCCTATCCCCTGTCCCATGTCCATCCTGTGCTATCCCCTGTCCCCTGTCCATCCTGTCCTATCCCCTGTCCCCTGTCCATCCTGTCCTATCCCCTGCCCCCTGTCCATCCTGTCCTATCCCCTGTCCCCTGTCCATCCTGCCCTATCCCCTGTCCCCTGTCCATCCTGTCCTATCCCCTGTCCCCTGTCCATCCTGTCCTATCCCCTGTCCCCTGTCCATCCTGTCCTATCCCCTGTCCCCTGTCCATCCTGTCCTATCCCCTGTCCCCTGTCCATCCTGTGCTATCCCCTGTCCCCTGTCCATCCTGTCCTATCCCCTGTCCCCTGTCCATCCTGTCCTATCCCCTGTCCCCTGTCCATCCTGTCCTATCCCCTGTCCCCTGTCCATCCTGCCCTATCCCCTGTCCCCTGTCCATCCTGTCCTATCCCCTGTCCCCTGTCCATCCTGTGCTATCCCCTGTCCCCTGTCCCCTGTCCATCCTGTCCTATCCCCTGTCCCCTGTCCATCCTGTCCTATCCCCTGTCCCCTGTCCATCCTGCCCTATCCCCTGTCCCCTGTCCATCCTGTGCTATCCCCTGTCCCCTGTCCATCCTGTCCTATCCCCTGTCCCCTGTCCATCCTGTCCTATCCCCTGTCCCCTGTCCATCCTGTCCTATCCCCTGTCCCCTGTCCATCCTGTCCTATCCCCTGTCCCCTGTCCATCCTGTCCTATCCCCTGTCCCCTGTCCATCCTGTCCTATCCCCTGTCCCCTGTCCATCCTGTCCTATCCCCTGTCCCCTGTCCATCCTGTCCTATCCCCTGTCCCCTGTCCATCCTGCCCTATCCCCTGTCCCCTGTCCATCCTGTCCTATCCCCTGTCCCCTGTCCCCTGTCCATCCTGTCCTATCCCCTGTCCCCTGTCCATCCTGTCCTATCCCCTGTCCCCTGTCCATCCTGCCCTATCCCCTGTCCCCTGTCCATCCTGTGCTATCCCCTGTCCCCTGTCCATCCTGCCCTATCCCCTGTCCCCTGTCCATCCTGCCCTATCCCCTGTCCCCTGTCCATCCTGTCCAATCCCCTGTCCCCTGTCCATCCTGTCCTATCCCCTGTCCCCTGTCCATCCTGTCCTATCCCCTGTCCCCTGTCCATCCTGTCCTATCCCCTGCCCCCTGTCCATCCTGTCCTATCCCCTGTCCCCTGTCCATCCTGTCCTATCCCCTGTCCCCTGTCCCCTGTCCATCCTGTCCTATCCCCTGTCCCCTGTCCATCCTGTGCTATCCCCTGTCCCCTGTCCATCCTGTCCTATCCCCTGTCCCCTGTCCATCCTGTCCTATCCCCTGTCCCATGTCCCCTGTCCATCCTGTCCTATCCCCTGTCCCCTGTCCATCCTGTCCTATCCCCTGTCCCCTGTCCATCCTGTCCTATCCCCTGTCCCCTGTCCATCCTGTCCTATCCCCTGCCCCCTGTCCATCATGTCCTATCCCCTGTCCCCTGTCCATCCTGCCCTATCCCCTGTCCCCTGTCCATCCTGTCCTATCCCCTGTCCCATGTCCATCCTGTCCTATCCCCTGCCCCCTGTCCATCCTGTCCTATCCCCTGTCCCCTGTCCATCCTGTGCTATCCCCTGTCCCCTGTCCATCCTGTGCTATCCCCTGTCCCCTGTCCATCCTGTGCTATCCCCTGTCCCCTGTCCATCCTGCCCTATCCCCTGTCCCCTGTCCATCCTGTCCTATCCCCTGTCCCCTGTCCATCCTGTGCTATCCCCTGTCCCATGTCCATCCTGCCCTATCCGCTGCCCCCTGTCCATCCTGTCCTATCCCCTGTCCCCTGTCCATCCTGTCCTATCCCCTGTCCCCTGTCCATCCTGTCCAATCCCCTGTCCCCTGTCCATCCTGTCCTATCCCCTGTCCCCTGTCCATCCTGTCCTATCCCCTGTCCCCTGTCCATCCTGCCCTATCCCCTGTCCCATGTCCATCCTGTCCAATCCCCTGTCCCCTGTCCATCCTGTCCAATCCCCTGTCCCCTGTCCATCCTGTCCTATCCCCTGTCCCCTGTCCATCATGTCCTATCCCCTGTCCCCTGTCCATCCTGTCCTATCCCCTGTCCCATGTCCATCCTGTCCTATCCCCTGTCCCCTGTCCATCCTGTCCTATCCCCTGTCCCCTGTCCATCCTGTCCTATCCCCTGTCCCCTGTCCATCCTGTCCTATCCCCTGCCCCCTGTCCATCCTGTCCTATCCCCTGTCCCCTGTCCATCCTGTGCTATCCCCTGTCCCCTGTCCATCCTGTGCTATCCCCTGTCCCCTGTCCATCCTGTGCTATCCCCTGTCCCCTGTCCCCTGTCCATCCTGTCCTATCCCCTGTCCCCTGTCCCCTGTCCACCCTGTCCTATCCCCTGTCCCCTGTCCATCCTGTCCTATCCCCTGTCCCCTGTCCATCCTGTCCTATCCCCTGTCCCATGTCCATCCTGTCCTATCCCCTGTCCAATGCCCTGTCCGCTGTCCATCCTGTCCAATTATCGGTCCCCATTTTTTTCCGCTGGCCACCCCACCCAGTATCGCGCCCCTCACCTCGATGGTGAGCGGGGTCGTGTTCTCTGGCCCGAACAGGTGCGCGGCCAGCGCGGTGCCTGCCAGCCAGTCCTCCTTGCCAAAGTGCAGCGGTGCCTTGTCCTTCATGACTGATGCGTGCACCAGGTAGCCATAGTGCTCGATCACGGACATGATCTGGGGGAGGGGGGAGAGGGGCCCGGCGAAATGGGCAAGCGGGGCATGGGGGGCAAGGGGGGCAAGGGGCGCAAGGGGCGCAAGGGGGGCAAGGGGGGCAAGGGGGGCAAGGGGGCAAGGGGGCAAGGGGGCAAGGGGGAAGGGGGCCAGGGGGCCAGGGGGCAAGGGGGCAAGGGGGCAAGGGGGCAAGGGGGCAAGGGGGCAAGGGGGCAAGGGGGCAAGGGGCAAGGGGGCAAGGGGGCAAGGGGCAAGGGGGCAAGGGGCAAGGGGGCAAGGGGGCAAGGGGGCAAGGGGCAAGGGGGCAAGGGGGCAAGGGGGCAAGGGGGCAAGGGGGCAAGGGGGCAAGGGGGCAAGGGGGCAAGGGGGCAAGGGGGCAAGGGGGCAAGGGGGCAAGGGGGCAAGGGGCAAGGGGGCAAGGGGGCAAGGGGCAAGGGGGCAAGGGGGCAAGGGGGCAAGGGGGCAAGGGGGCGGGGGCAAGGGGGCAAGGGGGCAAGGGGGCAAGGGGGCAAGGGGGGGGGGGAAGGGGGCAAGGGGGCGAGGGGGCCAGGGGGCCAGGGGGCAAGGGGGCAAGGGGGCAAGGGGCAAGGGGGCAAGGGGGCAAGGGGGCAAGGGGGCAAGGGGGCAAGGGGCAAGGGGGCAAGGGGGCAAGGGGGCAAGGGGGCAAGGGGGCAAGGGGGCAAGGGGGCAAGGGGCAAGGGGCAAGGGGGCAAGGGGGCAAGGGGGCAAGGGGCAAGGGGGCAAGGGGGCAAGGGGGCAAGGGGGCAAGGGGCAAGGGGGCAAGGGGGCAAGGGGGCAAGGGGCAAGGGGGCAAGGGGCAAGGGGGCAAGGGGCAAGGGGGCAAGGGGCAAGGGGGCAAGGGGGCAAGGGGCAAGGGGCAAGGGGCAAGGGGGCAAGGGGGCAAGGGGGCAAGGGGGCAAGGGGGCAAGGGGGCAAGGGGGCAAGGGGGCAAGGGGGCAAGGGGGCAAGGGGGCAAGGGGGCAAGGGGGCAAGGGGGGCAAGGGGGGCAAGGGGGGCAGGGGGGGCAAGGGGACAGGGGGGCAAGGGTGCATGGGGGCATGGGGTGCATGGGGGCATGGGGTGCAAGAATGCATGCGGACACATGGGCCAAGGGGGCATGGGGACACCTGGGCGCGTGAGGGTGGCATGCTGAGAAGAATGGTGAGGGTGACTGAGAACGAATGAATGCATGAACTCAAGGCAGTGCCGATGTTCTGCAAAAGCAGCGATGTTCTTCTTCCCATTTGGCGGGCACAATGGCGGCGGAGGCTGTTGCCAACATGCTGCCGCGTGACTGAACAACCATCACCAGGAGCAGGGAGAGTGGGCAGCGGTAGACACTACGCAGCAGATGAGGGAAATGAATGCTCCCACAGAAATGTCAAGGGGAACCGTACACATGGGTATCCAGGCCGCAGGCCTGTTGCCCTCCTCACGGTCCCCCCACTGCATGCCCCGCTCGTGTGTGTGCTTGCTCCTCTGGCCACTCTCCAGGAACTGACCTTCGCCCAGAACAATGTCAGGGTGATTGCGCCCTAGGGCATCGGTACGGGCATAGCCGCCCGCAAGCATGCCACTTGGGCAACAGACTTTGGACGCCACGACTGGAATTACACGGTAGGCAAGCGTTCATGGCATCGTAAGGCAGGGCCTGTCGCCCTGCCAGGAACAGAACACGCCATCTGCTGGCACACGCACGCACATGATGTCAACGTCTCCTTCCCATCTCGAAGTCCTTACACGCCAGAGCTCGTTGATGTGGATGCCCCTACCTGCTAGAGCTACTAATGACTTTAGTCTTTCATGATGGCTTAAGTCATTCATGATGCCTTCAGTCATTCATGATGGCTTAAGTCATTCATGATGGCTTAAGTCATTCATGATGCCGTTCCACAAGGCCACGGCCCCTCAAGTTATTGGACATCACGCTTCAACACAAGACGCTTCAACACAAGACGCTTCAACACAGGACGCTCCAACAATAAGAGCACCCTTGAGATACCATGCTTCCTCAGCGAACGCTTAAACAATAAATGCTGTGCCCCTACCTGCGATAGCTCCTCCATGTCCACCTCCTCACCTGCGACAGCTCCTTGATGTCGATTGTCCCGTTCCCGTCCAAGTCCAGCACCTGGAAGCATAGCTCCAGGTCCTTGATGGGCACGCTGATCTGGTGGGCCCAGGAGGTGCACCGCAGGCAGGGATGGCAAGTAGGCAATGCAACGATGGTCAGCAGCACACAACAAGGCAAATTGGCAATGCCGCAACAGGACCTGAGCAACAGGCAACAAGAAGCAGGCAGTGAGCATGAAAGCATGAAGGCACCAAGGACCGAACATGGATTAAGCGGTGAGTGAGCGCACATGCATATCGTAGCAGATAGTGGCAAGCACGCAGCAGAATCGTGGTGGCACTCACACACATGCGACAGGAGCACACAATGGGGCAGCAGACACGCACACGTGGGGCCATGCATGACCTTCCAGCCAGCCAGCCAGCCAGCCAGCCAGCCAGCCAGCCAGCCGGCCAGCCAGCCAGCCGGCCAGCCAGCCAGCCAGCCAGCCAGCCAGCCAGCCAGCCAGCCATCCATCCATCCAGCCAGCCAGCCAGCCAGCCAGCCAGCCAGCCAGCCAGCCAGCCAGCCAGCCAGCCAGCCAGCCAGCCAGCCAGCCAGCCAGCCAGCCAGCCAGCCAGCCAGCCAGCCAGCCAGCCAGCCAGCCAGCCAGCCAGCCAGCCAGCCAGCCAGCCAGCCAGCCAGCCAGCCAGCCAGCCAGCCAGCCAGCCAGCCAGCCAGCCTGCCTGCCTGCCTGCCCGCCCGCCCGCCCGCCCCCCAGCCAACAGAACGGAGCAGACTGCAAGGGGAAACGGGGTGGATTGCATCCGGCACGTGGTGGCTTCCATCCGGCACTGGAAAAGACGCGGGGGTAGGGCAACCCGTCCGGAACACTATGTGCACATGCATGGTGGTGGATGGTGGTGGAAGATAGGTGGGCGGAGCCAGACACAACAAACGCAGGCAAGTGCCACGGGCATGCCGAGGACGATGGCAGGGGAGAAGAGAGGGGAAGGGGAGGACTGGGGAATGGAAGAAGGAATGAAAACTTAGAATCGGCCTTCCATGGTATGAGATAAGTGGCGAGCTGCTACCCAGAATATGGATGCCATAGCATTCCAATGAACAAACTGCGTTCGTCCATCAGCGTTGGCAGACGGCGGCGCATAGCCCCGTCCCCCACACCCGATCGCATCCACTGCAGGCTTTCGAGCATCACCCTGGCAGGGACGAACCAGGATCTCCAGCGCCATGTACTCTCGCAGCGAGATCAGGTTGTCCCCATCCATGTCGATGATGTCCAGCAGGCTGGGCCGCTTGTGAGGGTGCGCCACCTCGGCCGCGTGGCCTGGGGCCGGTTCGCACGACTCAAAAGGGTCGACCACGATGGGCAGGAGCGAGTAGATGAGGTCCGACCGCGTCATGTACTTGCGGTCACCCACCACCTTGGATGCATACTTGTCAAAGTTCTGGGGGTGGGCAAAGGGAGGGTACAAACGAGTGTGCAAGAGGTTGAGCGTACTTGTCATACTTCTGGCCAGGGAAAACAAGCGTGACATGCAAAGGGAGCAGATATTCTAGCCTTAAATCGGGTTCGCTGGATAAATCGGGGTCAACCCAACTTAAAGGGGTGAATCCGGGGAAATGGGTGTTATTTATTCCATTTAAGTTAACCGAGAGATGCCGAAAATAGCCAGGAGCCTAGTTAAACCTAATTTGGGTTGCCCGTATTAACAAGGCGCGTCCAGCGACCATGGTGGCCATTATACTGAAGTTATATCATCGTCCGGCATGAGTGAAATGACCCTATTCATCCCCATGGGTGCATGAAAGATTTCCAATGGGCTTGGGACATAATTGTTAGGGCCTGGGTCCCATACTTTGTGTTGTTCCATCGCCAGGAGCCAGTACCGATGCATGGCCAGGTTCCAGGAGGATATTAACCGGCAGACCACGCCACGTCAAGTGTACTCGTCGCATAGTTTGAAGACGGTCTCATTGCATACTTGCCAAACGGTGTGGAGCATCGCCGTACGCAGCCATACCCAGGCCATCTGGTTGGCTGTGAGGCTCTGTCGCTTCCCGTGTCCCAGTGATGCCAAACACGACCCTAGAGACGGAGACGGTGGTTGAAGGCGTGAATCCAACTCAAGGTGTGAATGGCTGTTCTGCATTGTACTAATTTGAACTAAAAATACTAAATCATAATGATATGAACTAGACTGAACTAAGGATGCCGAAATTCTAGGCGACTCAACTTAGGCGTGATCCAACAGCAAACCCCACTTCAGGCATGTATGACCGTACTTGTCAAAGTTTTGACCAGGAGGAGGATTGACCACCCGCACTGCAGAACGGAAGCATCTATGAGCGATGCAGTGCCCTTGGCAGAGTTCTGCCACGCGACACACATTCAACATGCAGATGATTAGACACGCCTCATACCAAAATTTGGCCATGGAAAAGAAGTGCAAGGAGGGGCGGTACTTTGACTCCAGGACATGCATTAGTTACATGAAGCCGCACAATGGAAGTGTGCAAACGGGGGGCAGTGCGGTGGCAGGGAGGATGCTGCCTCATGACGGTTAGCCCTCAGCCCTCAAGCCTCAGCCCTCAGCCCTCAGCACGAGCGGCATTAAAAACAACTGAGACATCCACAGGGTTCAATAAACACGCGAGATGCCATAAACACCGTTATCTAAACATGGGGGCATAGGCCACGGCCAGACACATACGTGCCCTGGCTGACAACAAAGCGACAGAAACCAATTTCCTGATCAGCATTTACTACACACTCATTCCCCTGCATTCTTTGACCGGAATACAAATTTGCATTCATATGCGATCAAAACATTGGCTTGCTTCGTAGGGTTGATTGGCTGGAAGCGAATCGCATGCTAATAGCATCACCAAGCAAACCGCACGCCGAAGCTATCGCCAAGCAAACCTCGTGCTAATGCCATCACCAAGCAAACCGCAAGCTAATGCCGTCACCAAGCAAACCGCAAGCTAATGCCATCACCAAGCAAACCGCATAATAATGCCGTCACCAGGGTGCTTGTCCCATGTTTACATGTGGCAATCAATCACTGCCTAGAGACACTGCAACTTGGCCATCTACTGTCGGTTGTGCCTTGACAGCCATGGCAAGAGGCGTCCTGAAATTCTGATTTTGCAGAGGGGGTGAGTCTGCCTGTTGTCCTCTCTCCCATTCCCACGAACGACGATTATGGTGAGCACTTGAACCCGATATTGGGTCCGTTTTACAATCCTACAACGGAGCCCCCGGCAGAGGTAGACTCGCCTACGTACGAAGCCCGAGCCTGTGGGAAGGAAGGGGTAGTAGGCTTATTTGGTTGCCATTCATCTGTCCTTTTTCCAGCAGTCGTGTATATAATGCCTAGAAGAAAACGGGAGGTGGCGGCAGCTGAGGAGGAGGAGGTGTGAAGCAAGCAGCAGACAAGGGGAAGGGAACGGGGAATAAGGGGACCCTGGATGAGCCAGTTGGGGATCCAATCCCAGAACTGGAGACAATGGTGCGGCACGTGTAGGGACATGGAACATGCACCGACCAATGGCTACAAGCGCCACACTAGTGGAACCGCATTTCAATTGTTACTTCCGCACGCTGGACATGGCTAGCAAACCCCCAGCAGTGGCTATTCAGTACGCGCTGCCATCGCCAGGATGTAATGACGCTTAGAGAACGATAACAGCTAGACCTAAACCAATGCTAGTAATCGGTAAAACTTTGTTCAGTGCCGATGGGTGATTCCCACATACACTCGGACATGAAGACGCCATAAAACGATGCAGAAGCTGCTCCCAGAAAGAAAGCACTAAAAATAAAACTACCGGGTTTGGACGCGGGCGAACAAGCCACGTGGAGCTGTGAATTATGCGCATGATTCAAGCGTCGGGTGGTTCATGTGCTGCAACTACAGCTTCCCCCAACCCCGGCCTCTGCTAACAGTTCCTCGCTCAGTCCCTTGCGTACCTCCGCGGCAGTGTGGATCGTGGAATGCCATGTCAGAGCTTCCACAATATCCTGTGGAAGATCCGCCATCCCAAGCAATTTCGCGGAGTCGGCAATGGCCGCATTGGGGAGTAACAGCGGTGCGTTAACTAGTGCAGTCAACGAGGCTATGCCCAGACAACCAGCTACAGCCGATACTCCCGAGAAGTCCCAGGCACGCCGCGATTGCCAGCGATGATTTTCCCCAACGACCTGGGAATTAACCACATAGGGCGATTGCCCTTCAAATATGGCCGCTACATTCCTGGTGAAACGCCTCGAGAAGCCGAGAAATGCACTCCACCTCCCGCGCATCTTCCGCGGTCAAATCTCGCGATGAGATCGTTACACAGTGGGCCAATGTAATTCAGGAACGTGAGTCATGTTACAGAATGTAAGCATGAGGCCGGCTACAAATTCATTCCGGGTGCGGCATCCCTGCAACGGCTCTTCCATATCCAACGCCACGGTCCAAGCGCAACAGATCTGCTGGAAGCTTTGAGATGTTCCGAGCTTTACAGTACTGTACAAGTCGCAAGTGCTGGCTGCTGTACTTTATGCTGGCACCGGTATAAGGTAGGTATAGACCGTACAGTATAGTCGCCTCGCAACAGGCAGCCAGTCAGTCAGCCAGTACAGTACTGCAGGCTCTGCTACAGTACAGTACAGTTCAGTAGAGAAGATAACTTCAAGGGTCCAAGGGTGATACCGACCTTGTTGGAAGGCAAAATAGCCGCAAATTTCGTTTCCAGGGTGACACCGAACACTCTTACCCTCGTACAGGCAATTTTGTGCCAAGACTTGGCAGTTTGGCAATGATTGGCAGCAGTACTGTGCACTGGTACAGTTGTTGTTGTTGTTATTGGCACTGGGCAACGTCATTTTGAAAGTTGAAACCCTTTTGACAAAGAACTGGGAAGCTATTTTACTAGGTACAGGTTGTAGCTCAGGGTTGGCTGCCATTATTTGGTCGAACTCATTTAGATGTTGCGCACTTGGCTGCATTAAACCCATGAAAAAGCGTACATCAAGTCGAGAGCGAACACGACCTAAAGCTAATCCCATTGCATGTGTTGATCCAAATTCGCTCGTGTCTGAGCGGGCTTTCTCGCTAGCCGGCTGCGCGTGATTTGGATTTGGCTAGCAAGCTAAGTAACATGGTGGTAAACGAGGGAGTCGATAGCTTCTTCGACGCGTGGAGCAAAGAAGTTGATGCGGAGGCAGAAGAAGAGCCCGTGATACCCCCTGCAGTCACGGCTCTGGCTGAAATCAAGCCCGCGTTGCCCAAAGCAGGGCTTGCTGGCTCCGGCTCGCGAGCTTCGCAGCAAGCGCCCAAAGGCCGGAGTTCCGTGGGAGGCAAATTGAGGCAAGAACTTGATCGGATAGCTGCTGAGAGACAGTCGATTGAGGAGAGCTTAAACGCTTTACGGAGCGGACAGCCGGCGTTAGCAGCGCCGGAACCAAGAGGGGTAATTCCCTACGACACGGCGAGAGAAAGTCATGCGACCCATAGGGGGGGGGGCGGTGAGCTTTCAGGCACTAGATTTCGAGGAGACAGTCGAGGCAGCTCGGAAAGCGATGAAGATCTCGACAAGCAGGTCGAAAACTTGCAGCGGCGTCTTGCAGAAGCCGACATGGCTGCGCGAGCTGCCGAAGTCAGGGTGGCGCAGGCCGAAAAAGCGACTTTGGCTGCGTCTGCGGAGCGACGGCACGGGGACATCTCCCACCTACGGCGGCAAGAGCTGCTCGTTGCTCAAAGGGCCAACGCCGTGCTGAATCGACCTGCCAAGCCCTCCCTGCCGCCCTCTGCAAAAGGGGATGTGGACCGGCCCTCTCTGGATGCCCGCAGCAGCGATGACCACCGGCTTCCCTATGCTGGCGACCGAGGCGGCGCCGTGGAGACCTCGTCTGACACCACCGGCTCTGGGAACAGCCCGATGGTCGGACGCAACGGTTTCGAGCACGGGCACGGGCACGGGCACGGGTATGGGCACATGTTACCCCCGCTCGGTGAGGTCGTGCGGCATATGCTGGCATCCCAAGGAGACCACCATGCGGCCAGGTGGCACCAGCGGGATGCCAGCACCATGCGGCCCGCCACTCTAGACGAGGCAGTGGCAAATAATGAGACGCTCCAGCAGCGCGTGGCTGCGCTTGAAGAAGCACTGCTGGCCGCGGAGCAGCAGCTGAGGGACCAGGCGCTGCGGCACGAGTTAGAGCTGGCTGCCGCCACGGCAAGCCTGCGCGAGGCATCGCAGGCGCGGGCGGCGGCGGAGGCAAGCCGCGACAGATTGCGGGCGGCAGTGCAAGGGGCAATGGAGCGCGACCTGCAGTACAGCGCGCAGGCAGCACCGGGCAGGCCTGGCTTGCGATGATGCACCCGCACCAGGGTGGTTGTTGTTTGATGGTCCACACAGTACGAGAGAACTTGAGCCTGACCCCTCAGGGTTGGCCTTGCAAAGCGGTCAACAAACGTGGCTGCCTTGCGCTGAGCAACCAGCACATGAGTGGTTGCCTTGCAATACGTTGGCACGGGTCGCTGGTTACGGCAGGCAGCTTGTTGGCCTGATGGGGATGGCATTACGGCCGCTGAGTGCCGTGTGCTGTAGGCGTTTACTTGGCAGGACTCGTGCCAGTTAAGGTCCACCTTCATCAAGAGTGGTATCCTTCGATGGCGGCCTCTGTCAGGATTCTCGGATGGTCGCAGCAATGGTACCAGCATGACTCGGGCGCCACGTTGCCGTGGGTCGGGTAGCGTTTGGTTGCGGACTTGCGGTGTAGCCACCTTGGGCACCTTGGGCAGGGACAGTACAGCCCGGCAGTGGTCTCTCATGTGTTGCAGAACAAGCATAAGGGTAGTAGTCATGTTATGTAAGACGCTTACACGGTCCACATGGATGTGTTGCCACTGTCCATTAAAGGACAAGCCGGATCAAGGCACGGGCTGGGGCCAGCAACCCACATGCGACCTGGTGTGCCGGCCCAGCCCTCCTGGGGTCTGCGACCCCACCTGGGCCGTGCGTGAGGGGGGGAGGCGCTTGTGTCAGAACCAGGCACCCTTACCGTCATTCTTCTGCTGGCAGGTGCGCAGGTACAGTAGACAATGACTGTCGTTTTGTTATGATTGTCATCCCATTAATAAGTAATAACTGAATAAATGAAAGAGTATCATTTTAGTTAATCACAGATTCTAGGAGTAATCCATGTAATTAATTCTTCACTTGTATCTTGAATGTCGCTTGAACCTGCAAGCTGCACTTTGGGTGGGTGGGTGGGTGGGTGGGTGGGTGGGTGGGTGGATGGGTGGGTGGGTGGGTGGGTGGGTGGGTGGGTGGGTGGGTGGGTGGGTGGGTGGGTGGGTGGGTGGTGGGTGGGTGGGTGGGTGGGTGGGTGGGTGGGTGGGTGGGTGGGTGGGTGGGTGGGTGGGTGGGTGGGTGGGTGGGTGGGTGGGTGGGTGGGTGGGTGGGCACGTATGAATGACGTATGAATGAGGCCCAACGTATCATTAATTAATTGACATGTGACTGCGTCACATGAGCAAAAGTCCTCAGTGGGAGGGGAACATGGGATGGAATGGATGGTGTAAGCTATCTAGGTCCTAGTTACTGGTGTGTGGGCACCTCGGCCCGAATCGCTATGAATGCCATACGCGGTCACAGGCGGAGCCCCCACTGACTTGGGGGTGGTCTCCTTCATCACTACATGCCATCTATCCTAACGTATCATACACGTATGAATGGTCAGACGTATGATACTCGTGTGCCGTACGTAACAACATGGGGGGGAGGGGGGGGGGGTTCAGACCCCTCCCCCCCTCCCCCCCCCTCGAGGGGGGGGGGGCGGGGTCAGAACCCCCCCAACCCACCACCCCTGGTCAGGGGTGGGGTGGGGTAGTGCACACTCGCTCCGGGCTTGTCGCAAACAGCTCCGGGCTTGTCGCAAACAGCTCCGGGCTTGTCCTGACTGTGCCGACTAACTCCCTAGCATATAGTGCCATGTGTCACACGGCCAACGTGCACTCCGTTTCGACCCTACGGCAAATGTGTACTCGCTGCCCTTGTTCATTTTGGCTGGTGACGGACAGCGCTAGACGGCGCAAAAAAACCAAGCGCCTTTAGATAGTATCAAGATATAGGGTCCCCCATCCCCTTGCTCTATTATACGAGCCACGAGGTAGCCATGGCTGACGGCGGAGCTCATAACTTTCACGTTTGAGAACCGAATTTAGCCGTGAATATCACAATCGATGCGTCGATCTTTCTACGACGCACATGCTGATATAATTTTCCGAAGCAATTTACGATGAGCAAACGACTCTCGACGCAACGCAGCCTGGCGGCTGCGCTCGGCAATGAAAATACGCCTGCAGCCTCGGCTGCAGCTTCGCCCACCGGCCCAGACGGCAACGGTGACTCTAGTCGTGCACTGGTGCTCGCCCAGCCTCCCGGGCTCGCCTCGCCATCTGCATCGCCTGAACCTAAGCGCAGTCGCTCTGCTGAGCCGCCCTGGGAAGAGATCTCCTTTGACGTCAACAGCTCCAGCTACTGGCAACGCAGCCCCGGATTCTTCATGGAAGACGTGTTTTTAGGCAATCACGCCTCGCTTCTAGCCGGCTGTGCGTGCACCTCACGTCCCACAACCGCGGCCGCTGGCCTGGTGATGGCAAGCTCGTCCACCCCGCCGAGGCTCTCCCAATCATTCACCGCATGAGTCGCCCCAAGCTCCAACGCTTCGCCCTCTGCTCCCTTGTTGGACGCTCCGAAACCGCGATCTGGACTCCCCCACCGCCCCCCCCACCTTCCCCACCGAAGCCACCATCCGCACCCTCCTTAAGGAAGCTTTCGAGCAGCACGTGAACCCCCTTGCCGCAGATGTGGCGGCAATTGGAGGCACGCTAGCTGCTGAGCTTCCCACCATCCCCACCGCCACCGCCAACCTCCTCGCCTCCCCCCCCCCCCCCCTCCGCCTCCACCGACTCCATCACCGCCCAGCTCCGCGACATCGACCAGCGCCTCAAGGATAATGCAATTGCTATCGAGGTCCTGCAGAACACCGCAGGCCTCACCGCCCAGGCGGTGAAGGACATTGCCGCCAAGCCAGCGCCTGCTGGCCTGGCCGGCGATGTTCCTCCCATCACGACCTGGGCGGATATGCTTAAGCAACATACCACCTCCACCATGCACCTCCGCCGTCGCTGCCCAGCTCCAGCGGCAGACGCTTGACCTCCGCGAGGAGGCCGAGCTCGCCAAGCGCAGCCTCGACGCCATACTCAAGAACTTCGACATGGAAGAAGGTGAGAATTCCGAGAAGCTTGCACGCGCGTTTGAGAGCAAAATCCTTGCACGCATGGGCCTTCTTGGTGAGATTAAGCTGACCGCCCACCGCCTCCCCCGCGCGCGGGGTAAGGCAGGGGCGCCTCCGCTTCTTCTCATCTTTGAGAGCCCAGCGGACAAGATTTCGTTTATCAGACGCCGCAAGCGGCTCGAGAAGACTCACTTCACCCTTGACGACGACTTGACCCTGGTGCAGCAACAACGGCGACCGGGGAGCTATGGCCGACCTACCTCCAGCTCCGGCAGACCAAGGCCGGCCAGCCGGTGTACTGGAAGGGGGCGGCCATCTACGTCGGCCACAAGCCCTGGCACGCGACCCCCTCGACCACCGCGGTCCCAGCGACTCCAGCAGCCCCAGCCTAGGGGAATACAGCAGCATTAGTGTAGAATAGTTAGACAGTGAGTGGCCTTGTCACATGCCCGCCTACTACAGGCACTATACCAGCTGAGGCCTAGCATTTTTAGTCATGTACATGTGTGCCTATGATGAGCCACCCTCCAGATGATGCCTAGCTTTATTTTATTACGCAGTGCCCATGCAGAAAGCTGCTCTCTGCTGAGATGCCATGCCCTAGCTCTTGTATAGCCATAATGATCTTCCCCCACATGACATGCTCCCCCTTAGCTGGGCATAGCGTGATAGATCATGAGGGTGCAGGTGCCCTGGTGCACCTAGAGCAAGGGTAGCTTACATTCCCACCCTTGCATGAAGTAGCCTAGAATGTATCATAGGCCATATGCCCCTTCTCAAGGGCTATGTGCTACATATACTCCCAACGGAGTTATGTTCCCCTTGCGAAAACTAACATGCCATACAGTGTTTTTTAAAATAAGGTTTTCGTTACTAGTGGCGCTAGGCCACTTGTGGCGTTTCGAACTATGAATTTAACTTCAGTTTACTCGGCCAATGTGTGGCTTTAAGCCAATTAAAATTGGGCTTGGCACGGCCACGTGTGGCGGGCTGGCTTTTTGGTGCAGCAAATGACCCTGCCGGCAGCGGGGTCCGATTACAATTCGTTCAAGTGGCCCGCCGGAGCGGCTGTACAATTTTTCCCAGTGAGCGCGCTGCCAAGTGTACTTGTGGGCAAATTTTTAGGTGCCCCGTCACTTCGAGGTACTAAAAATTAGGCTACGGTACGAATTCAGCGAATTTCAGCGAATTTTCAGTCGAACCAAAGGAAGTGACGCCAACTACCAAAAAGTTTCCGTTACGAATTTTCAGCCCAACACTCGCGCAAAATGAAGTGACGGCAACTACCAAAAAGTTTCCGTTACGAATTTTCACTCCCACACGTTTGCACAAAAGGAAGTGACGGCAACTACCAAAAAGTTTCCGTTACGAATTTTCAGTCCCACACTTCGCGCAAATTTTAGTAGGGCTGCACGCAAGCTACCTTTCAAAATTTTGCGCTAGTATGGAACGCATTTAATTCGTCTGGAGGAACGCTGCCCGCCAACTACCCCCGTTCAGAAAGTTCCGCCGAAATTTACCCGAGATTTGGAAATCTGAACGTCCGCGCAAATTTTAGTAGGGCTGCACGCAAGCTACCTTTCAAAATTTTGCGCAAGTATGGAACGCAATTCATTCGTCCGGAGGAATGCTGCTCGTCAACTGCCCCCGTTCAGAAAGTTGCGCCGAACTTTACTTGAGATTTGGAAATCTGAACGTGCGGTTGGAGTTTCGCGGGGAAACCCAAGTTCCCAAGTAATTCACCAATGACGCGCTTCGAACACTTGTCCGCTAAAACCTAAGCAGCCGCTCCGGCTGGCCACTTAAACGAAACTTGATCGGGCAGCGCGGCGCGGCGCCGTACTGGCTGTACACAAGGCGGGCGAGCGTCTCCGTCTCGATCAGGCATCGGCGCCGGGCGTACTTGGTAAATTAACAACAACGATTACTAGTGCCGAAAGTCGAAACACATTAGTCAATGCAGTATGGCTGGCGAGTGACTTAATAACTGAGGCGCCAGCCGCCAGGCCGCCAGCCAGCTGAAGCCTGAAAAGTGAAAATGCACACAAGCTGCAGTCTGCACAGCGCACTCTGGTCTTGGCTGGCCGCGAAACCGAACTAATCTAACTCTAAGCTAATCTAATCTAGAAAACCCTACCTATTCTACTCAGCAAAGCGCCCCCTCCGCTTGGGGGGAGGGGGCTTGCCCACAGGGGCGGGCGTATGAGCCTGGACAATGGTCTTCCACCTCCTCTTGTCCTGGCAGCATAGCAGTCCAAGCAAGAGAGAGGGAGTGAATGCGATTTTCAAACTGCGCTGGGACCCGGCTAGGTCAGCCATCAACTGCTGTGGGTAGGTCATGCATGACATGTTTGCCTACCTTCTTAGGAATGTCCTTAGGGCCAGGCCAGGTCAGGATATGCCTACTGGCTGGCCAAGCCGCTGTGGGCTGGCCAGACCGAGGGCGGTGTCTACCTGGCTGGTGCGAGCAAGCAAGATGTCCTACGAATGCTATCCTACGCTGTCTAATCTCGTCCGAAATGCGAGGCATGCCCTGGTACAAAGATTCTACTAAGATGCCTATGCGTGGAAAACCCGACATTCAGGGCCTGACGGAGCATCCTGGTTACCGTGCCGTTTAGCTTGGCCGCCAGCGTGTCCGTGAGCGTCCATGCCTCGGCGCCATACGTGAGCACCGTGAGGACCAGGACCTTGAGGAGCATGCGCTTGCGGTGCTCGCCGAGGACCTTCGAGTGCCAGTAGGTTTTCAGCGAACGATGCCGAGCCCAGGCCAGGCCGATGCGGGTGTCCACATCGGCAGCGCGGTGTCAGGAAGCATGCTTCCCAGCAGTTTAAAGCGATCACGAAACGGGACCTCCGTCCCGTCTAGCAGCCGTGGTAGCGGCGGGCTACTGGAAGCCCCAATCACCATAGCCTCAGTTTTGACACTAATCTCCAACCCCACCGCCCGCACCTCCAAGCCATGAGACAGTCCAGCCAGGTCTGAATGTGCTCGGGGCGCGCGATGAGGGTGGTGTCGTCCGCATAAATCAAGTCGGCCAGGCGGTAACCAGGTTTAACCCCGCCGTGCGCGCTCAGTGTCGTTAAGGATGTCCAAGCCAGGCTCGAACCCCGAGCAGTAAAGCGCGCACGTGCCCGGCGCATGACGTGATCCACGACAATAATGAACAGATATGGGGACAGGACACAACCTTGCCACACCCCGTGGTGAAGGGGGAATGGTGGGGTGGTGCCTTCCGCAGTCCGCACTACTGCCTGTGAGCCCTCATACAGTCGGCGAATGGCAGCAATAAACGCAGGTGGCACTCGATCCAGAGCTAGGATGGCCCAAAGAGCCTCCCAGAGGACCGTGTCAAAGGCCTTCTTGATATAGTCAACAAAAATGAAGACCAGCGGCAAACTGTCAGGGGGAAGGCGACGCACCTCCTCCATCAACCGGCGCGCGACAAACACAGCCATGACAGTGTTACGACCACGACGGAAAGCCATCTGAGACTCACCCAGGTGTGGGTCCAGCGCGGCGCGGAGCCTGTGCAGCATCATGCGCATGAAGACCTTCAGCGCGGCGCTCTGGAGGCAGACACCACGGTAGTTACCGGGGTCAGCAGCAGAGCCCTTCTTGTACAGCATGGTCAACGCGGATGGCCGTCTGCCACTCAGCAGGCGGAGGCTCGTCAGAGAGCAGGACCGACGGTTGCAGAACGCTAGCAGAAGATCCCTAACCGCCGGATCAGGGGTCTTCAAGCATGCAGCTCAGCAGAAAGGTGGTCGGCACCGACCGCCGCATCGTACCGCAGGCGAGCAAGGGCGCCGTCCAGTTCCTTCAACGTGAAGGGGGGGACGACGTCGTCGGTGGCAAGGCAGCCCTCCTGCAAGGCGGGGACTTGGTAGTCCGCGGCCAGCCGAGGAGGGTGGCGCAGGCGGCGGCGGGGGTCCGGCAACACCGAAACGGGCAGCCGTCTCGGGGTGAAGCGGCGGGGGGGGGGCGCGAGCCCCACCTGTCAAGGAAACATTGTGGGCCTCTGCTGAGATGCCATGCCCTAGCTCTTGTATAGCCATGATGATCTTCCCCCACATGACATACTCCCCCTTAGCTGGGCATAGTGTGAACATCATGAGGGTGCAGGTGCCCTGGTGCTCCTAGAGCAAGTGTCGTTTACATTCCCACCCTTGCAGGAAGTAGCTTAGAATGTATCATAGGCCATAATATTGCCCCTTCTCAAGGGCTATGTGCTACATATACTCCCAACGGAGTTATGTTCCTAATTAATTAATTAATTAATTGAATTGTCTAGGCGGGCGCACTTGGCCATACTCATACTCCACGCCCGGACAGATGGGGTGTTTTGAAACCGGCCGATGAATAATTATCATATGAAGCCAATAAACAAGCGTCTTCTTTGATTGATGCCAATATCCATATTGCATGGAAAGCAAACCTAGGCTTTAGCACTTTAGCACTTGACCTGTTTACACTGTTTCTTTGATCAATGCCATGTGCTCTTGGTGCAAATGTGGAAAGCAAACCTAGGTCTGCCTATGATGTTCTTTAATTGATGAATGCCACACTTGCCACACATGACAGTTGATGCATGGTTAGCACATTTTATAAATTGACCTGTTTACACTGTTTCTGTGATCAATGCCATGTGCACTTGATGCACTTGTGGAAAGCAAACCTAGGTCTGCCTATGATGTTCTTTGATGAATGCCACACTTATAACATTGGTGAGATTGACCTGTTTATTAAGTGAGACAATTAAACTGATCAGTTACTGATTTAACGTATATATCACTTGAGGGTTTACCCACAGCAGTTGATGGCTGACCTAGTGGTCCCAGCGCAGTTTGAAAATCGCATTCACTCCCTCTCTCTTGCTTGGACTGCTATGCAGGACAAGAGGAGGTGGTAGACCATTGTCCAGGCTCATACGCCCGCCCCTGTGGGCAAGCCCGGCCCTCCCCCCAAGCGGAAGGGGCGCTTTGCTGAGTAGAATAGGTAGGGTTTTCTAGATTAGATTATAGCTTAGAGTTAGATTAGTTCGGTTTCGCGGCTTTGTCCCCCCCTCCATCCATCCACGGGAATATGTGCTACATGATCTCCCAACGGAGTCATGTTATAATGTAATTTAATTTAATTTAATCAAGGGTTTAATATATTAAGTGATACAACTCTATTCTTGGACGGATATAGATAGTTGTATCACTCCTTGATATTCAGTGTCAAGCTGATATACTCCTTAATATAGCTGTCTCACTAGATATTTTAGCTTATCAATAATACTCAGTGAGACGGCAACTATACCTGGACTCATGGCAGTAAATTGTTCTTTGATCAATGCCATGTGCACTTATAGAGCATGGAAAGCAACTTTACCACGACCTGACTATCTTCATTAAATTGTAATGGATCCATGCGATGCAGGAATGGATCATGTGATGCATGAAACAATTCTTTTCCCATTAAATAAAACACGGGAGATGAAAAAGGAACTAGACTATAAAGTGAATTCCCACAAAAGGCTAGCTGCAATGGAGCAGCTAGCTCCACCTTGTACATTGAAATCAATCATCTTATTGGATAAACAATTACCTCACAAATGATAAACAATTGTGGTAAAACAAGCGGCAAGAATAAAGCTAGCTAACACATGGCAATGTAGGGCTAGAAAGCGTACATCACAAAAAGGGAGCCCTGCATGGCCTACCACGATGCCAACAAGGAAGCATGCAAGGGTGGGCTGAAGTATGGATCACAATTAACTCCCGTTCTCGCGCCGTTTTCGTGGTACCAGTTGAAGTCCTACCACTCTAACGGACTGAGTTTGTGCGCCTACCAGGCGCCGCGCCAATAATAATTTAACGGTCAAACCTGGGGGGATCGAAAGATCTAGACGTCAGCTTTCCGTAGAGCACTTCAGACCGTACTTTGGACACCTGGCCAGGGAGATATGCTTGAGCAAAGTTAGGGGGGTACCAAGGTCCAACGGGACCAACGTACATGCAGGAAAAATATTGACACGCACGGCTATGGCGGTGCAAAGAACTGACTGGTATACGAGAGAATGGCTTGACGTATTGGACTCAAATTTTGTAGGCATGATCATCCTTAGATCCTAAAAATTGAATATCCCTAGCCATGGAAGGTTCGGAGATGCGTAGATGGGTCTCGGGGTGCTGGTCGGCGCAGCAAATGACGTTAGCGGCCAGGCAGTGATGGTGCGAGTGCTGCATGTTGCTAGGCCGAATTTTCCCAGACATCTGCGCATCGATCAATTTAGTACGTTGTTCCCAACAAGATTTATTAGCATTGGCAGCCAGTAAAGGCTCGAGGCTACGTCCATTACTCTGGCGTGCTGGCTCGCGCAAGAAAGGTAATCTGCTGTACCGACCTGGTACGTTCTAGCCTCCAAGCGTGTTCTATTAGCCGTATATAGTTGTATTATCGTTTAAAGCTATTATCAGAGTTATTACCGAGGGGTTGTGATTGTCTTTTTGTTGTTTTGCTGCCTCTACGCATCGGCTTGTCATGGTTGGGGAATACCATCAGGTCAAGCAGACTTTGGACCATGTTTGGTCACCGTTAGCTGATGGTGCAACGGAAATAGCGAGGTAACGATTGTTATCGGTCACTAATATGGTAACGTTGATTACCCAATGCTTTTCCTTGGTCAAGCACCCGAGACAAGTTCTTTTCTGACCAGTGTTAGGCGTGGCTTCTTGTTTTGCTGGCCAACGCCCACCTTCTTGTTTTGCATCCATTGCATGTGAAAATCGTGGAGATACCCATAACCCGTTTGCATGGGAGCATTATACCAACTTATTCCTATTGTTTTATTCATTGTTTCCAAGAACATAGAGGTGTTTTGTCGTTCATTGGGTGTGTTAGTGATGTAGCTCCTTGCCACCCTTTGTACGCGCGCTTTCAGTTTAGGCCTTGATATGAGCCTTACACCTATTGTATAGCATGAGCTTGTGTCTTATATGCTGGACATGGTGTTGGCATTGCTTTTGTGGCCATCTAGTTGTTGTTTTGTGCCACTTTGGGATAGGAAACCTATACGGCAGAACTAGCAACCGTCCCAAAACAGCTTGCACCGTTATAACGGTCTGAGCTATTTTGGGCTGTTTGCTAGCTAGTTCTGTGATGCATTTCATGCTGTGAATGCATTGATGGCATGCCTGTGATCCTAATAAACTGCCTTTAAAAGGCCAGGGCCACCTGATTTGTGTAAATGGTCTATAATGCATTATATATGTCTCCAACCCCATGTGCACCGTACCCCCCTGGGGGGGGTGCTATTTATAGCATGCATGGGGCATGGATATGTGACCAACCACATTACCCCAACTTTATCCTTTCCCCTATAAAAAGCGAGCTTCGTGACCGTTGGTTGCAAAATTAGGTAGAAAATCGTGGTACAAAAATCAGCCATTAGGGGATACTCGGAGGTTGACGGAAGAATCGCAGATATCGCAGATACACTACGCGCAAAGCGAGCGAGCGCAGCGAGCACCGTACTAATTCCTATCCGGACCGCAGCGAAGCCAGTAGCCACGGGCCACGGGCAACTAGCCACGGGGAAAAAATTTCAGCAACGGAGGGACGAAAGGAATTTCAACGGGCCACAACTCGCACTAGCCAGTAGCCACCGGGCCACTAACAGTACCGGGCCACGGGCGCCGCGCCGGGCCACGGGCACTGGGCCACTGGCACCGGGCCACGGGAATTTAGACTCTGCGCAGCCGGGCTTGAATACAGTAGGATTCTCCATTAGTTGTGGAGTCGAAAATAGTTGGGGGCTTGGCCCCCGCCGGGTCTACTTGTTCAACATAAAATCATGCTTGGTTCCAAGGGTGGGCCAGAAAATGTTTTTAGGCTAGATACTCTCAGGCGCACAAAGATACCCAAACTCAGTCCGTTCTGGTGGTTCCAGTCCAGACGGTTGAATAGTTAAGGGGACTCAGCTATCGACGGCTCAGCTACGAGTCTACGACGAGGTCAGCACTTGGGTCTCCCACATGCCCTCCCTGCAAGCGTGGCAAACCCTTATAAGTGCGATACCAGCTGCGTGGCATGCATTGATGACTGCCCCACGCAAGCCAATTATAACCGGCGACTGGGTTAGCTTCTACGCCGACGGAGTCACGCCTGCGTGCAAGGGTTTAGTCGTGACGGTTCTGCCACATGAGGGGCTCCAACTACAACTGCTGGAAGCTATTTCTGGCCACAATGGGTGTCTGTATCAACTATCCACCTTATATGCGTACACGCCATCTTCCCAGTGTCACCGCATACGCGTAGTCCCATGGTCTGTGCCAAGATCTTGCATGATCCAGCCGGACCCATTATCCCCAGTTGAGCGCATTACATGGCTACACGTGGGCAACACACGGCTCGATCTACTACATCTGGACCCGGTTGAATTTGGATGGGATGGGAGGGGGACATCCGAACCAGCAAATGTATCTTTGAGTACACCGCAGATTGGGGTTATGATATCTTGTTGCATACGTACCATCAGCCCCATCCGGGCCGAGCCCGCTGGGGAATACATTGGCCGGGCTACACTTGGGTACGTACGTTAAGATGATTACCCTGGCGGTAGACCACCGGCCCTCTCGTGGACCGCAGGGCCACTGATGTACAACATCTTTTGATGCATAGGGCGATAGGGGTCTGCGCTACGCTCCACGAGCGCTTTGGTCATGATGCATCATGCCTGTGCACGCACCCTAGTGAAACCATTGAGCACAGGTTCCTTTACTGTAATCTCCCTGGGGTTTGGACGTGGCTCATTAACATCTGGGCCGCATGGACGGCATCGCCACCCACTCTCCCAATTAGCGTGCGTACCATCATTTTCGGTATTGCTGGCACACCAGGGACCGAGCTTTCAGTTTCCCAAGCAGAATGGATATGGCTACGCATTACTATGCTATACGCGATCTGGACCATACGCAACGAGACAGTCTTTAAAGTCCGCGAGGAGTATACCCGCGGCGGCGTAGTCCGGCGCTTTATATACCTATGGACTGCGGCTATGCGCCGCTACTGGCTGTTAGCTCAGGAACAACACAGGGTGTGGGACCCAGGGCCCAATAACGACAAGCCCAGCCCGCTCCAGCTTTTTCATGATCTACTGGGCCGTAATCAGGTATTCACCAGTATGCCTCATGGCGACATTACTCAGGTCCAATGGCTTCCCTGGTCTAATAACGCGCCCTATTAGCCTTTCACCTGTCACCGCCACACGTGTGTGTGCCCACCTTCATTAGGATTCGCTGATACTCATTTCCCCTCTCACCTCTTTGGTCCGTAATTGGCTAATAAAATATACCCATTTCCCCGAAAATAAATAATTGTATGGACCCGGACCATGGATGTTGTGTGCAACAACTGTGCAACACAATTCACTATGAGTTGCCCTAAAATGTCATCATGTTGGGGCTTGTGATAAACGTCTAACGTCGCCCAAACATATCATCGTGGCCTGCCTTGCCACACCCCCCTGCTCCCGGCGATCATCCATGGCTGCACTGAGCAGCCGCCGGACCTGAAGCTGCCCCTTGGAGTATCCGTGGAAATCAAAGAAGTCCTTCATGATCCCGATCATCTCCTTGATCTCGGACCAATCAGACAAGGCGCCCCGTGTCATTGCCAATGCAGACACGGCAGTTGGCTCCTCCTCATCAACATCCACCACTTCAGTGATGGCAATTTCTTGGGAAGCAGCATCCACCGCAGACTCAGCCTCGTACTCCTCCACCGCCTCGTTCAAAACGGCGAGTTGTTCCTCGGGGTCATCTTCCTGCACCACCCATGCCTGGACCGGCGCAGTCAAGCGCTCCAGGGACACATCCTTCTGCACTTTCCCAAATTCATCCGTGCGGACACACAAGTTGTCCACCAAGATGGCGGGCATACGTGAGGCATTGGTGCCGAGGTGTACCCCATCAGGCAAGGCCATGTTGGCCATCATGGCCAGTGACGATGTTTGAAACGAAATTGTCCACGGGATCCTCCTCCGTCTGCCCATCCCACAAGTCAATCGCATCAGCCATGTGGACATCTTGCGTGCCAGCAGCGGCGGGCGCGGGCGCGCAGGCAGCGGCGGGCGCGGGCTCGCAGGCAGCGGCGGGCGCGGGCGCGGAGGCAGCGGCGGGCGCGGGCGCGTAGGCAGCGGCGGGTGCGGGCGCGCAGGCAGCGGCGGGCGCGGGCGCGTGGGCAGCGGCGAGCGCGGGCTCGCAGGCATGCAGCACCGGGCGCGGGCTCGCAGGCAGTGGCATTGCTAGCAGCGGGGGGGGGCGGGCGCGGGCGCAGAGGCAGCTGCACGGCGCTGCCACTTGAGGCTCATGCTCTTAAGCCTCTCGTTGTGGACCGCAGGCAGGCACTCCGCCTTGATCCAGCGGTTGATGATAATCTCCTTGGTCAGCTTGCCCCACTGGGCGGTCGCCATCTCAGCCATGTCCTGGAGATGGGGTGCGTTACCCTCAGCAATTGCCCCTTGCAGCCGCGGCGTGCATGCTCGCCCATCTTGCGCACCGCCTCCCAGTTCTCAATCACCATGGAGAGCCGGTTCACGTAGTCGTACTTGCATGTACCCGACCTTGAGCGCGGCGATGATCCCCTGGTCCGCGGGCTGGTGGACCGAGGTCAGGTTGGGCGGGAGGAGCTTGACCATGATATGAGGATCCGAGTTGCGCACAACGTGCGCTGGGCAGTTGTCCCACATAAGCAAGATGGGGCGAGACGTGAACCGCCTGACTGTGGGCACAAACACTGTGTCCAACCACAGCTGTGCCACAGCCTCGTCTACCCACGCATTCTTCTGGTGCATGTACGGGGTAGGGCAGGGGCCCACAAGTCTGAACACTTCGGGGCGCTCAGGCTTGCCGATTATAGTCAGCGGCACCTTGACGCTCCCCGTCGCATCCGTGCAGACGATGACGGTGACGCGGTTCTTGGCCTTCTGCGCCTTCGAACCACGAGTGGTCTTGCCCCTTGTTGCGACCTCGCTCTTCAGCATGTAGCTGGTTGATGGCAGGGCTTTGAAAGCGATTCCGGACTCATCCATGTTGAAGATGCAGTCGAGATCAAACGCATCCAGGCCCTCCCTGAACTTGTCCATTGCCACAACGGCCGCAGCCATGTCTACGTCACCAGCCTCACCATGCAGGTAGGTGCTCACGATTGATGCCCGTCCTCTTGCACATTCGGCAGAACCACCCATTGCTAGGCGCCCACTCGGTCTCGGTAATGGTCGTTGTACCATTCTCGCCTGCCTTCTCGACCTTGATGGTAATGCCGAGCGCCTTGGCAAGCTTCCTCGCCTTCTCCATAACCATGCGCTGCGTGACGCCCAGCTTCGTCTCGGCGAACAGGCTCCTGCACAAGCCAACGTATTGTAATAGGCCCTCATCCAGTGCGCCCATCTTCGGGTCCAGATGCCGGATGCGCTGGGCGGTGCCGGCCGGCGTGCCCGTCTCGATCGCTTTGGTGATCCTCGGCAGCTGCGATTTTGCCAATTGCAGACGCCGAGCAGTTGTGCTCCCTGCCAAGCTCGGCCTTCATCTTGCCATTCTTCAGCTCTTGCAGTATTTGGTAGCGCTGCTCAATGCTGAACTTGCCCTTGCCACCTGCCTTAGCCCCCTCAGTGTCCCATTTTTGCTTTTTCTCAGCTGTAGCTCCCGGCAGCAACGCATGCCATCGTTCAGCGAGACTGGTTGTGGCCTCAACGATCTTGTCTTTGCCCTTCTGTGGTGCATTCGGCATGATGGAGGTAATTTCCGGCAAGATGTCTCAATTACAGACCCTGCATGGTCGTGGATTCTTATGTACCGCAGCCCGCAGGCTGCAAAACTGAACTTGTAAGGTTGCATTCGCGCTACTCACCTAAGCCAGCGGGCGGGGAAATTTGCGCGCCAGTGGGGCTTGCGTATTTTGCCGCCTAAAATCACGTAGCGGGGCAGGACTTGGCGAAAAATGGCCACCTGCGCGGCCAAAAATGGCCTGACACTTACAAATTGGGCCATACCCGGGTTAATTTGCGATGGCCTCCATGCTTAACTTGCGGTCGTCCCCCGAACTTCGGCGCCGCACAAACTTCGGCGCCGCAACTTAACGCGGGAACGCAACCTTAAGAAACGCAACTTAACGCGGGAATGACTGTACATTCTTTTGGACCCAAACCAAAAAAGTTATTCCGCAAGATAATGAGGACTTGGCGTGGAGTGCCACGATAGGGTGCAAAAAGATTGCGTCGTCCGGGAATCGAACCCGGGCCTGGCCCGATCAGCGTCCAGCGGTTCCTGACCTGTTTGGCAGGGGCCTATCTTACCACTAGACTAACGACGCGTTGAAAGATGATGCCACGGTTGCGAACTTTGTTGTATATATTCGCAATGGGACTTTCACGCAACTGCTAAAATTGCTCCAAATGTGAGCGGGGTCCTGGCGGTGCAAGCCGTCATCCGATGGCGACCGGCTTGTCGACAACAAGGTTGCCCCCCCGAAATGCCTGCCATACCCGGGTAGGTATAGGTACGCTAAGCATGAGCTAGCAGCTAATTGCTTTGCCCAAAATGGAAATTGCGGTTTGCTTGCAGCAAATGTAAGCAAAACATCACATCAAATTTTGCTTGCTATCCAGCATCAAATCGTAGCGCGAAGGGCATCAACAGATAATTTACTAAGAAGCCAAGGCACTTAATATTTTTCCTTTCTGTGTAGCCTCTGACCCAAAAAGGGTTGCTCACCGGCTATGCTGATTTTGATAGGACTGTCCAGGCTACAGAGAAGGTACCATTCGTCGGGTGCGAGCCTCCCTCCTGAGCACCTGCACCTTTCTGACCGTGCATGCTAGCACCTTAACCCGCCCAAGCGCTGGGTGGCCTTGTCAATGGGGCACGCGGCTGCCCATAAAATTGCCCCATGGATGCACAAAAATGCTGACGTTCCGTGCCATGTCTCTATATAGGTTTTGTTTTTTGTTAATGAATGAAACAAACCAGAATGTAGGGAATTCCTCACATGCGTGTAAGGTACCACGTGTGCAAGGCGCCAGGCTAAAGGGCACCGCTACGTAAAGACTAGGTACAGGGATGGACTGAGGGTTCTCCCAACTGTAGTTGTGAGGCTTCGACAAACAATATGCCGATGATCTCTCCACCATAGTTTAGAAGCAAGTTTGGTGTTGGTTGCACTAGCATGCTTATTCAATAGGTTCCTTGAGGTCTTTGGGGTTTTGGTACAATCATGAAAGGCTTGAGAAGAAGCAACGAATCGATTAACTCTATGCAAACGTGTATGCACGTGACCAGTACACCGTCGTGCTATTATAAACAAGCTTCCGTGCACTCATGCTATACCCTGGCATCCAACAGGCATGAGATCTCAACCATTATGAGTTGCATGTTCAAATGGCGCATAATAAAGTGCATGCAGCATCACGAGCTGACCATCAGCCAAACCATTTTCTCTAACTTTGCCCTTCTACCTTCTGTCGGCTATAGCATGGCAATAGCTCTCGTGAATACGCTGCCCATCACGGTCTTCCGCCTCCAGCTAATTCTAAGTGAGACAGCTAATGTGATCTAATCCATGTTTTACTTGACGACCCTCGAAATAACTTCAGGTTGGGCATGCCGAGCCAGAGAAAGGTTTCATGCACGGGGCTCCGGGAGAGGCCAGAATATTCTCCCAATGCGGCGCGCCTCTAAATGTGTTCCCAGCCTATCCCTGGGCTCTGGACCCTTGGGCAGCCTTACTGCATCAGTGCATCTAACATGCTTTTGCTATGCCGAAGCTTTATTGCACCCACAGTTGCGCCCGCACCATGATGCGGAGAGAGCGTATGTGGCCTGCCCACTTAATTAGGGCAGTGAGAGAAGCTAGGGCGCCCTCCCTCCTTCTCATTGTGTATAGGGGTTCAAGGTACCTTTATTAATTGGTACCCACACGTGATAGTAAATTAATGGATGAGGCTCAACCTTGGCCGGGGATGTAAACCATTCATTAAATTAAACTATAACATGACTCTGTTTGGAGATCATGTAGCACGTATTCCATTGCTGGTGGGTGGGGGTGAGCGGAGCCGCGAAAACGAGCTAAGCTGACTCAATAATCTAATCTAGGCTACCAAGGGGGTTGTGGGTTAATTAACTAATTAATTAATAGACACGTGACTGCGTCACGTGAGCATAAGTCCTCAGTGGGAGGGGAACATGGGATGGAATGGATGGTGTAAGCTATCGAGGTCCTAGTTACAGGGGTGTGGGCACCTCGGCCCGAATCGTTATGAATGCCATACGCGGTCACACGCGGAGCCCCCACAGACTTGGGGGTGGTCTCCTTCATCACTACTTGCCATCTATCCTTGCGTACCACCTGCCTCCATATTACAGACAAACCAGGAGGCTGCCCGGGGGTGAGCCCGTCACATCTAGTGTAGCACATGTCCATGCCGAGTCTATCACGAAAAGTCCACGGGTGGCGGCCCTGCCGCGCGCGGCCTGGGGCACGCCAGGTGAGGACATATCGCCCAGGCTGGGCGGGCTTGGTGCCAGCTAGTCTATCTGATGTGTCTACCTGATCTGTGCCGGTCAGGTGCCCGGCTAGGCCCAGGCGCCTGTGCCTAATGATGTGGGAAACATAGGGCAAATCAGCGTACAAATCCTCATTACTACATAATGTGCAAACCAAAAAAAAAGGGGATGTTAAGGGCCCTGCCTTGCGCAGCATCTTGGTGACGTTGCCGTCGAGTCAATGCTCCAGCTCCTGCGTCAGTGTCCAGGTCTCGGTGCCATATAGGTCAGGATCGTCAGAATGACGACCTTGAAGAGGTCACGCTTGACGATCCGGGGTAGGGCGGGGTTGCTCCACCAGCGGCGGTGGTCATGGAGTCGCGCCCACGCCATGCCGATCCGTGTCGTCAGGTCGTCCTCGCAGTCGGTAAGTTAACTGCCGAGCAGCTTGAAGTGGCCTGAAGTATAGGGTAGTTGACCTCGGTGTCGTCTAAGAGGCGGAGTGTGGGTGGGGGCCCTGCCATGCCGAGGGCCAGGGCCTCCGTTTTGGGGCTAATTTCTAGACCAACCGCCCGAGCCTCGAGCGCCAGGCAGTCCAGCCAAAGTTGGGCAGACTCCGGCTTCTCGATGAGCGTGACGTCGTCGGCATAAATGAGGTCAGCTAGTAAATTCTGCTTGTTAGTCGGCCCCCCTTCTCCAAGCTCGTTCGTGATCGCTAGGCCAGGGGCACGGCCTGCAATGCTAGCAAAGCGAGCACGTGCCTGCATGGCGCGTAACATAATCCACTACAATAATAAACAGGTACGGCGACAGGACGCAACCCTGCCAGACGCCGGTCTGCAGTGGGCATGGCGGGGTAAAGCCGTGTTGAGTGCGCACCGAAGTGGTCGACTCCTCATACAGCGTGCGGATGACGGTAGCTCCCCATGGATTAAACTGTGCTACAGCCTATCCAGGACACGAGCCACGAGCCACGAGGTAGCCATGGCTGACGGCGGCGCTCATAACTTTCCCGTTTGAGCACCGACTTTAGCCGTGAATATCACAATCGACGCGTCTTTCTACGACGCACATGCTGATATAATTTTCCAAAGCTATTACGCAATAGACGATGAGCAAACGCCTCTCGACGCAACGCAGCCTGGCGGCTGCGCTCAGCAATGAAAATACGTCTGCAGACCCGGCTGCAGCTTCGCCAACCGGCCCAGAAGGCAGCGGCGCCACTAGCCAAGCTCTAGTGGTCGCCCAGCCCCCTGCTGAGCCCGCCTCGCCAGCAGCGTCGCCTGAACCCAAGCGCAGTCGCCCTGCCGAGCCGAGCTGGGTCGAGATCGAATTTGTAGCCGAAGCCCGCCAGCCCGAGTTCTTCGACAAGTTTACCGAGGAACGCATCCTGGGCTGCGTGTTTTTTGGATCACACGCCTCGCTTGTTGAATTGTGCAAGCAGCTCTTCATCCGAGGTCGCCTCTTTGATCCTCGCCTGAATCGCGTCTCCTCTTTCGACCACTTTCCCAGCCTCCGCCGCCCCCACCTCCAGGAATTCGCTCTCTTTTCCCTCCTTGGACGCTCCATCGCGGAGCTTTGGCCCCCAAAGCCCCTCACCACCACCTTAACCGAATCCTCCATCCGCTCACTCCTCCAGGAGGCCCTCGAGCAGCACGTGGCCCCCATCGCAGCAGATGTGGCGGTCATGGGCAGCACGCTGGCTGCCGAGCTCCCCCTCCTCTCCACCGCCACCTCCACCATCTCCACCGCCACCTCCAACCTCCTCGCCTCCTCCACCGCCACCACCTCCACCTCCGACGCCATCACCGCCCAGCTCCGTGACATCGACCAGCATCTTAAGGACAACGCCATCGCTATCGAGGTTCTGCAGAACACCGCAGGCCTCACCGCCCAGGCGGTGAAGGACATTGCCGCCAAGCCAGCCCCGGCTGGCCTGGCCGGCGATGCTCCTCCCATCACCACCTGGGCGGACATGCTTAAGCAACATACCACCTCCACCACCTCCGCCGTCGCAGCCCAGCTCCAACGGCAGACGCTTGACCTCCGCGAGGAGGCCGAGCTCGCCAAGCGCAGCCTCAACGTCATTGTCAAGAACTTCACATGCATGGAGGAAGGTGAGAATTCCGAGAAGCTTACGCGTGCGTTTGAGAGAGAAATCCTTGGTCGCATGGGCCTTAACGGTGAGATCGAGCTGGTCGCCCACCGCCTTCCCCGCGCGCGGGGTAAGGCAGGGCCGCCCCCGCTCCTTCTCACCTTTAAGGACCCCGGCGGCGGACAAGATTTCTTTTCTCAGACGCCGCAAGCGGCTCGAGATTAGACTCTCTTCACCCTTGACGATCGACGACTTGACCCTGGCGCAGCAACAACGGCGACGGGAGCTATGGCCGACCTACCTCCAGCTCCGGCAGACCAAGGCGGGGCAGCCGGTGTACTGGAAGGGGGCGGCGCCCATCTACGTCGGCCACAACAAGGCCTGGCAGGCGACCCCCGCGGCCCCAGCGACGCCAGACGCCCCAGCTTAGGGGAATACAGCAGTAGTAGTGTAGAATAGATAGACCGTGGCCATGTACATGTACGCCTCCTAGAGGCACTATCCCAGCTAAGCCACGCGCTTTATTTAATCATGTACATGTGTGCCTATGATGTGCCACACTCCAGATGATGCCTAGTTTTATATAGTTATGCTGTGCCCATGCAGAGAGCTGCATGCTCTCTGCTGAGATGCCACGCTCTAGTTTTTGTATAGCCATGATGATCTTCCCCCCCACAGGCATGCTCCCCCCTTACCCGGGCATAGCGTGATAGACCATGAGGGTGCAGGTGCCCTGGTGCACCTAGAGCAGGGGTAGCTTACATTCCCACCCTTAATTGCATGAAGTAGCCTAGAATGTATTATAGGCCATATGCCCCTTCTCTGGGCTATGTGCTACATTTACTCCCAACGGAGTGATGTTGATAATTAATTAATTAATGACGGTAGTAAGGGGAGTGGGGAACCCTGGGTATTAATTAATTAATTAATTAATTAATTAATTAGGAACATAACTCCGTTGGGAGTATATGTAGCACATAGCCTTTGAGAAGGGGCATATGGCCTATAATACATTCTAAGCTACTTCCTGCAAGGGTGGGAATGTAAACGACACTTGCTCTAGTTGCACCAGGGCACCTGCACCCCCCAGAGTCTCGGGCAACACCCAGCTAAGGGGAGCCCGTCATAGGGGGGGAAGATCAGCATAGCTATACCGGCGAGGGCTAGAGCGTGGCATCTCAGCAGAGAGCAACTCTCTGCATGGGCACATGTTACGAGCCGCACCAGCGACTCCGAAAGATCCTAGTCTAGCGTGGGTTACGCCTGAATGGACCCGGAATCTGCTATCCGCCAGGACTACGGGAATGTAGCCAAATTCTAGCTAGTACGCGGAATTACTAGCTAGGCCGGCCCTAAATGCACAACTAGATAAATTATGCATGTACATGGAATGCACAAAGGGCGTTAATTTAATCTTCCCAGTAAAAGTCCTAAATTTAGGACCAAGTGGAATTAAAATATATATATTAAAAATATAATTACTTACAGCAGAGTGAAATCACTCAAACCAAAGCAAACGCCCAGCTATAAACCTATATACAGAGCCATGTCAAAGCTCTATACTACGATAAGACCAATGGAAACGCCTAACGGGAGGAACCTAATAGCCCTGCTGCACCGCAAAATCAGCCCGCGTACGGCGGAGCATGATGTCAGCCATGGCCCGAGTCAGCGCCACCGACAAGCGCTGACGCCAATATGACGTCCAGGTCCGCGCCGACCATGGGGCCCGCTGGCCCTCCAGGTCCAGCCGGTCCTCCCGGAGCCGGCAACACTCCTTGAAGAAGGCGGAGGTCAGGGGCCCCATGGCCCCAAACTCCTCCAGGACAAAGGGCACCACACGATGGTGCCCGACGTCGCCGTAGGCCAGGAGCTTGGCCCGCTCCGCCCGGTCCGCCGTGTAACCTGCCGTGAGGGAGGCCCCAGCCACGTGGCTAAGAGCCAAGGGCCGCGCCACCGAAACGTCAATAAGCAGATGCCGGCCACCCCCCTCAAAGTCCAGCACCACGATCGATGTCAGGCCGGTGGTTGGGGGAATAGAAGGCAGCGCCATCCGCATCCTCGGACCGGATGTTCGCGTGGGGGAAAACCGACCGAATCATGGCGAGCACCACCGTCAGGAGGACAGTGTGCAAATACAAATACCAATTCTGATTCTGTTGGCCCCCCATGCAGGCAAGGTAGTGAGTCCCCGTGGGATCCAGCGGCTGCCCACAGCTACCACAAGGCCGCCCGGCCGGAACAAGAGGCTGCGGGGCAAATAGCTGGTGCCGGAGCGCCACCGAGTAGTGGCTGGGAGCCAAGGCGAATGGGGGGGCCATGGGAAGAGCACGAAGGTACGCCGAGCCCACACTCCGCAAGGAAAGCGAGAACAGCCACGCACGTCCCTGGGCGTTGAGGTCCGCGAAAAGAGCAATCCAATCAGCCGTGTGCAGAATACCCGCGTAGGTTTTCTGGTGTTTATCGATGACGCGAGCAGGGAATGCGGCGGGAGATTGAACGGAGGCGACCGAGGGAGTGCCGCGAGGGAGGTGGCGCTGTACCGCCTGAGCGGCACGGACGGGAGAACAGGCCTGCTGGATCTCAGCATAGGCCTCCTGGATGGCGGTGACGAAGGGCAAAGGGCTGCTGGGGTCCAGGAGGTCAGGCGCTGCCGTTGCCAAAAGGGGCAGGAGCCGGCAGCTTTCCGCCCACGACTGAGCGACGGAGCCCAAAAATGCTGCTGGGGCCAGCCGGGCGGCACGAGTCAGACCGCAGCCACCCATCCGTGCAGGCAGGGAGGCAATGCGAATAGCATGTGGCGGGAGGTCGGGGCCCGGGACCAGCTGCGCCAAGGCCGACTGGATGCGTTCGTCGTGGCCCTCGGCGGCCAGCCGGACCTGAGCCGGAAGAGCGCCCCGGAGCCAGTGAACGACGCGAGGGTGAGCGCAAAACCACAGAAGCAGACCCTTGGTCTGCGAATCATGAAGGCGCGCAATCAAGGGCAGTACCTCAGTGCGTGCCTCGAGGGCGGCCCGCAGAGCATCGATGACAAACGCGGGGTCGCCAACCGGAACGCCGAGGACATCCAACCCATGGAGGCGCTCGTCCCGGCCCAAGAGCTGGGGCGGAAAGCCGGAGCAATCACCTTGGGGCGAGTACACCGCGCACTTGGCCAGGGTCAACTGGAGGTTGATGTCGGCCACCGCGGTCTGCAGTGCCAGCAGAGCCGCGGTGGTGTCCGGCACAGGGCCCAGAAGGTAGATATCATCCAAGTAGGCCTGAATAGCGACCGCCGGGTGGGCAGCATGGACCGCTTGGAGGCAACCCTGGAGGGGGGCGGCAAAGTACAGGGGTCCCAGGGGGTCCCCTTGCTGGGTGCCCGACCGCGACAGCAGGCCGCCGCGAGTGCCGTCCTCCATGATGTGAACCAGTTGGCCGGGCTGGCCGTAGCACACGGCTGTCCAAGCGTACAAGTCCTCGAAGGACTCCATGACGGCCGCAAACATGCTGGCGCGGGACAGACTGTTGAACGCGTTGTGGCAGTCGACCTTGACGACAGCGTGGGTGGGGTGGGCCTCGAGGTAGGCCTGCACCGAATGGATGAGGATATCCGCCCCGCCTGGAGTCGTCACCCCCAGCTGGGCCGCCACCGAGGTCTCACCCGCTGCGAGGGGCGGGCAGAAAAAGGCACGGAGCTCGGGCGCCTTTTGGCGGCAGATCACTTTGCCCACGAGCTTGCGGAGCACCTCACCGCAGGCGATCGGGCGCACCTTGCCCTCGGGGGGGGCAAGACACCCTTGAGCAGAGCGAGGAGGCGAGCGCCCGCTAACCACTCGCGCGCAGCGGGAGGAACGCGACCAGCCGCCAGGTCAATGAGGGTGTCAAAGAGAATGTCCTCGCCCCCATGCCCCACCAGGACCTCCAAGTGCTCGTAGCGCCAGCCCGACGGCCCGGTAGAGGAAGCCCGCGGGACCGCACGCATCACCTCCAGGAAGCAGTCGCGGTCCAGCCGGAGGGGGGCCGGCAGGGGGTCCGGCACGGGCAGCTGGAATCCGGGCTCCGCAGGGTGAAGAGCCTCCAAGGCCGCCAGGGTAGCCGCATTGGCGGGGGCCAGCTTGGCCATTTCCAAGCGGGTCATGGCCCGGCTGAGCTGCCCCTCGCGGACGAGGCGGATGACGTCGGCGGCCACCCGCTCGAAGTTGACCTCCCCCGACAGCCGGGCCGTGCGCGGGGGCGGCACGCCAAACAGCCCCTCCCAGTCCCCCTGCAGAAAGCGTCGGCAACGGGCAATAACCGCACCCTGGAGGCCGCGCACACCACGCCCGAGAGGGGTGAGGAGCAGGCGGGGGGTCACCATGTGCAGTTTAAAGCCCAGCGGGTCGTCCGGAGCGGCGTGCATGCGCCGGAGAGAAACGATTGCACATCATGCACAAATAATATATATTCATTGAGAATGATAGATTACGGAGGTGAGATAGGCATGCAACATAAGGAAAAACCCGAGAACTGGGAGAATAACCCTGAAGAAATTAATAGTAATCTGACACAGACATCCAAGGATCACGCCAGCGGCACAAGGTACAACTAACTATACATCACAAAACTACACGCAGCAACAGCGCTGCCGGCCCACCATGCAGGCCTGGAAGGAATCTAGACCGCATGGGTCGCGACAAAGTCGGCCCGGGTGCGGCGGAATAACACATCAGCCACGGTGCGAGTGAGGGCGAGTGACAGACGCTGCCGCCAATACGAGGACCACGTGCGGGCCGACCACGGGGCGGTCTGACCCTCGAGGTCGAGGCGGTCTTCACGGCGCTGGCAGCACTCGTGGAAAAACTCCGCTGTCTTGGGGCCCATGGCCCCGAACTCCTCAAGGACAAAGGGGATGACCCGGTGGGGCCCCACATTGCCGTAGGAGGCAAACTTGTCGCGCTCAGCCACAGCGGCAGCAGCGCCGGCATCCACAGCCGCCCGGAGGATGTGGCGACCGGAAAGCGGCCGAGCCACGGAGACATCGATGAGCAGGTGGCAACCCTGCCCGTCGTAGTCAAGCACATAATATATATATGCAAACATTAAAATTTGACCCTGGCATTCGTGCCCATGACAGATAACACACTTTTTTAGTTTCTATCAAAAACCTGGGGTCAAATAATTACATTTAGTGCATGAATGGGCCCTGCCACCTGCCAGACCTCAAAGCGCGAATTTGGCCAAAATGTGGGTTTTAGGACCATTAGGACCAATTAGTGTCAACGCATGACCATGCTATCCACACGGTCCCTTGAGCATCTTACAAGCGCTAGGGGACCCTACGAGGCCTTGGGATGGCGGGGCAGCGTATAACAAGGCCATACCCTGCTGTGGCTGCCTCTATATATACGCGTGCTTAACGGTGTCACAGATGGTGCAGGTAATGCAATATACGGTTGAATGGTTGCTGAGGTTGCCCGGCTTGAACATGGCCCACCCCTTGCGGTAAACTTTCTCTAAGCATATGCCAAACCTTCTTTGACATCACGGACATGCTGGCCACCACCCAGCAATGAAAAAACAATGCATTTGCATTGCAACTAACACATGAATGCAGCCAAATCAAGTTACAAAACAACGTTGTGCTAACATGCAACGCTTTGTGAGCGAATTCAGGGTGCATGTAACACGTAAACCATACTGTATATACTGTCTGAGAACACCCTGAACGACTGCAGGCCATAGGACCATGGTTTATAACTTACACATGAGTAAAACTGCTCTTACGCATGTGTGTTTTAGCTGCAGCGGACGACGAAGATAGAGACGTAAAAAATTGTATGACGTAAACCAACTATGTGTGACAGTTATGTGCACAGAGAGCGTCCCCTCTTTTTAGGCATAGCTGGCTGACTCAAAACACCACGACAGCGTTGCCAGTTACACTCATGATCTAGTAGGGCACCCCGGCACGTACCTGCAACTTACGTCGCCTCATTCCAGATGGTTGCAAAAAAGTCGCTGAAATCCGCAGCGAGGTCAGCTTTCCGAGAGCTGAGCGCACCAAAGCTGGCCAACCGGTTCGAAAATGATATAAACCACGCTTGTGATGCGTTCTAGGTCCAAGAAATACCGAAAGTGAAGACCTATAAGGTGCGCTCGCTGCCCAGCCTGAACGTCCCTAAAACATGGTCGACAATGGAAATCGGGCAAGAATATCACGGCCCAGGCGCTCCCATGTCAAATACTCCGTTTCTAAACTCCAGACTATAATAAAAATCGTCCACAAAAATTTCCTGGCTTGATTCGCACCACCATTGCTAATACACTAACATGTTTGTGCCAAAATCGACCCTCCGCGAGCAGGCGATCTGCGACCCATTTGTGTTGTGCCGCTGTGCTACAGCGCTACACATAAAAACTTGCGCAGAAAATATTCACAGCCTTTAAGCATAACTAACAACCTTTCGTTTTTGCTACTGGGCGCCCGAAATGATAAACGCACGTGAAAACGCCGGCCACGACTGTCAGGTCGCCATATCCACCTCAGATCATTCCCGCACCCACTTTTTCGCTCCAAAATCGGTTATATTTTTGGTCGAGGTACCTACTTTCCCGCCATTATACCCGGTACCCGGGTACGGAATCCGGGTACCATGTGCCGGTACCACGGGTCGGGTACATCATGCCGGGTACGGTCCACATGGGGTACGGTCCATATAGTGACCCCCCCCCCCCGGTACCTCGGTTATAGTGACCACTAGGACGATTTAGGACAAAGTCCTAAATTTAGGACCGTGGGAGCGCTAACAGTTAGTGCAGCCCAGATGTGACCCCTGGTTCGGCAGACGATTTTTACTCGAGTCGATTTCATTCCAAACCAAAGATGCGGAAGCCATTGCCACCTACAACATTTGTCCTAGGCTGTGCGACGCCAGCGGGCCAGCTGTGGGCCGGACGGTCTCTAGCACCGCAACCCCTACGCAATATTAGCCCTAGATTTACACATGGTATCCGCCAGTCTGGCACCCGGCCGGTACCTGGTATAGTCCCGGGTACAGACCAGTAACACACCAAACCGAAAGCAAAGCCACGGCCGGGTACCTGGGCCGACTGATGGAATAACGTGGCCAAGTCCCCGAATCTAACTATCGAAAGTCTCAAACAATATCAAAATGACTTTCGACTGACCAAACTAATTTATTTTAGGAATTGTTACGCCCAAACACGGGTTAGGGCCGTAACACTCCTCCCCCTCCCCGGGGGACGATGGCTATCGTCCAATCGCCCGGGGGCGCACCTCAAACAACGCCACCACAAACATGGAAAATTCAAAAGAAAACCAAAACACAATCATAACAACGGGTTGTTGTGTACCACCAGCGATCAAGAACCCCTCATCATACATGCATATAATACACCAACTATGAGAATACTATGTCCCGATCCCTGTTCGCCAGCGGAGCAGTAACTAGCCAGATCTTCTCAGTGTTGCCTCGCAGGGACAACACCTTGATAGTTGTCAAATACTCCGTCTCAGCGCTATCCGGCCAATCTCCCGGAAAATTACTGGAATCCCTGCTGCGCGCGATGCCGCCGCAACGCGTTGTAGCCGTGCTCAGTCATGATCTCCGGAATCTTGCCGGGGGAAGCCGCGACCACGTCGGCGTTGAACGCCACCTGGTAGTCATTGCGCGTCTGTTGACGCAGCGTGGACTTCTCAATCCACAAATCAGGCGGCCAGTACGACAGGAAGGCCGCCGGTGTAGGGGAGGCGGGTGAACCTGATGAACCCCTGCTCCACATCGACCTCCCCACACCCATTTTCCGCAAAGTACCCGGTAGCCATGAGCAACAGCTCCTTCTGGGCCGGCTTCTCGCTCTCGCAGTAGAACCCCGGAGCTGCAGCAATCTCAGGGAGCTGCTTCTGCATGTAGCTAGCTCCCGGGATAGGCATGAGCTTGGGATACGCAATCCGCCACAAGTGGTGTTCGGCGCGGTATTGCGGCAGGGGCGGCGGGTGCAGATCGTACGTGGCGGTAGTCCCTACTAGTGACCACCGGCTCGTAGCGGGACTCAGATGGCAGCGGCCCGGCCCTTAGAACGGGCGCAACAATGAGATAAATTGTGTATTTGGCATGTTTTCATAGTCCGCAGGACTTAAGGACTCATTTCGGGACTTATTTGGGAATTGTCCTATGTTCAGGACTTTTGTATGAAATTATGATAAATCGTGTGACTTCGGACTAATTATTTTGGGCCTAGGTTGAAGTACAAGATCTTCTAGGGGCCGGGTCGGCCCTAGTCGTCAGACGGAATCTTTTGAGTGTCGTTTCAGCAGTCTCTGGAAGGTCGGCGCTCATGTCGGCGCACCTGCTTACCAGCGTGCCAGCCTGGTAGCGCAGCTAGCCTAGGTGAAATTGGTCCAAGGACGAATGTCTCGTTCTCTTGCATGTTGAATAAACGATATTTCGTGTAAAGAGCAACCCCTTGAATATATATACCCGCTGAGTGCTAAGAATTGGCCGGCGTGGTGATCAATCATTCCTATACATGCTTAGTTAGATCGACGTCTAAAGGACGAGTTTCTGCCCGTTGAGCAGCTACGTGAAAAGCGTGCATTTGTTTCCCTTGCATATCGTGCCGGGCAGGGGCCTGAATTGCATTCTATACGCTTTGGCTAGATCTTTCGCAGTCCCACAGTCTAGGGACGCGACACTGGTGATCGGAGGTCAAGGCTAGAGCAGTATAAGTTAGGTGAAATAGTGCCGGAACCTTTTTGCCGTTGGGGCAAATCGGTCCGGAACACTATTTTGCCCGGAATCACCACTTCCGAGCACCCAAGTTAATTCGGCCGAATTAACTTGGGTGCTCGGAAGTGGTGATTCCGGGCAAAATAGTGTTCCGGACCGATTTGCCCCAACGGCAAAAAGGTTCCGGCACTATTTCACCTAACTAAAACCTGGCCCCGTGGAGGGGGAGTCCAATAGACCTGGAGACAACCGCCTGGGCTAGTGCACGCAAATGATATTGCGCCGGAACTGTCTCTGGCAGGTTTCGAACCCCTGACCTCCAAGGTGCACAGGTCTTAGTTAGGTTAAATAGTGCCGGAACCTTTTTGCCGTTGGGGCAAATCGGTCCGGAACACTATTTTGCCCGGAATCACCACTTCCGAGCACCCAAGTTAATTCGGCTGAATTAACTTGGGTGCTCGGAAGTGGTGATTCCGGGCAAAATAGTGTTCCGGACCGATTTGCCCCAACGGCAAAAAGGTTCCGGCACTATTTAACCTAACTAAGACCTGTGCACCTTGGAGGTCAGGGGTTCGAAACCTGCCAGAGACAGTTCCGGCGCAATATCATTTGCGTGCACTAGCCCAGGCGGTTGTCTCCAGGTCTATTCGACTCCCCTCCACGGGGCCAGGTTTTAGTTAGGTTAAATAGTGCCGGAACCTTTTTGCCGTTGGGGCAAATCGGTCCGGAACACTATTTTGCCCGGAATCACCACTTCCGAGCACCCAAGTTAATTCGGCCGAATTAACTTGGGTGCTCGGAAGTGGTGATTCCGGGCAAAATAGTGTTCCGGACCGATTTGCCCCAACGGCAAAAAGGTTCCGGCACTATTTCACCTAACTGTATAGAGGCCGTTTGGGGCCTGGTCAGGCACGCAGCACAACCAGTGCGGCGTGAGCTACGAGGTGGCCGTTAGTTGCCACTGGAATAGACGACAGTTGGTAGGGGACGTAGCGTGGGCTACAACACGGGCCGTTGCCCCTGCAAGCAGCGGCCGTCTCCATTTTACAGAGCCTCCTGCAACACCAAGGCAAGGTACGCAATTTCTTTTTTTTCTGTCACTCAGTATCAAGTTTCAATCCGCAATCAGATTTTCAGCACGTCACGTTTGTTTTACCTTTTCTTTCATCATCAACGCCTGCGTAGAGCTCGCAGTTATGTTGTGATTGTGGAAAGCGTAATGTGCTTTGCAATGTCGTTTCTATCCTACATTGTGGTTTTGGCTCTGAGTCCTTAGTTGTGCGTGGAGCACCTAGGGAAAGAGTCGTGTTGTTCTGTGGTCAATCCGTCGGCTTGCGCCTAGCAAGGGCGGCTTGAGCAACTCCCGTTTCGCCTCACAATAGCTGCTGGCGTGCAGTCCGGCTAGTGTCAATATGGACATAGCTGTACATACCTCGTGCAGGACCCGGCTGGTCCCCTACATACGTGTCCTGCAGCCCATGGCGGCTGCCTACGTACCTTACCTGCATGGACCTGTACGGCCGGCCTGCATTATGAACACCTTTCTTACTATCTACCGCCCTAGTGTGGGGCACACCTCTTCTTGTATTCCCGTAGCAGGCGCTCACATCCGCCTATATCGTTCTCCGTACGCCATGAATCCTCATAGTCGTGCTGGGTAAAACGCCATCGTACTCGGTACTGTCGCTGTCTGCTTCTCCCGCGCTGGATGTCCCGGTGGTCCACGATCTTGGCCTGGCACCTCGTCTTCCTGTTCGCCGGTCTCGGGGTTGTATTCGACGAGGGCCGGCGGATTGAGGCGACCTTGGATGGAGTTCTGGTGATGCAACTTGAGCTGCATGATCGCGGTGGAAGTTGGGGGAAGTGTTCCAAGAGCTTGGGATGTCGACCTTGCATGAAAATCACATCGCCCAGCTTCTCCAAGACCTTGTGAGGCCCCAGGAACATAGGACGGAGCTTGGTCTTGAGCTCACCTCCTACCTTCTCGGAGAAACGTCCTAGTCGGGAGTTAGGTTAAATAGTGCCGGAACCTTTTGCCGCCTGAGGCAAATCGGGCCGATCCGAACACTACTTTGCCCGGAACAACCACTTCCGAGCACCCTGGCGGGCCGAATTAACTTGGGTGCTCGGAAGTGGTTCTTCCGGGCAAAAATAGTGTGATGGACCGATTTGCCTCAGGCGGCAAAAGGTTCCGGCACTAATTAGCCTAACTAAATCTAACTCCTCACTGCTTGTCGATTGCTTGCCTTTGTTATTGATCCTTGTCCCTGTCCTCTTGACCCCCTTCTGATCTTTCCTTGCTTGCTAATCCTTGTCTTGGTGGGAAGATCTCACCTCTCACCTCTGTTCATTTCTTTATCTATCTTGCTGCCTCCCGCATGAGCGGACTTTGTGGTATCCTCTCATGTCTGATCGAGAGCCTCTCTCTGATTGATTTTTCCGTACAACAGTATGCATGCTAGCATCTGTACCCGGAGTGCCTACTCACTCACCTTCAGTTGCATGTACATGATGCAAGGGCCGGGTCTTGCTCAAGCTCTTGAGTATCTATCTGTGCTGACTGATCCCTTCAGTCCGCCCTTGAGCTGCCCCATGTGCCGAGTACAACAGCGTTCTGGATCAATGGACAATTCTTGTACCTATTATGATCGATGGGTTGTGATACTGTTGCTGAGAGTCTTAGCCTACTGGAGCTGTGAGCTCTCTTGGTGTTGACCTCATCAGCCTTACCCGCTGCTTGACATCAATCTGCAACCTTATGGCTATCAAGGATTAATCCCTGTTGTGTGGTCTCACAGGAACATCTTATGGAGGGAACCTGTCACCTTGTTGTCTTGTGGGTTTGAGATGCCCTCACCCCTACACCTTGACAGGGTCGGCTGGCCCCCACCCCCCCTTCCTGTGACTAACCCATAACTGTCCTGTGACCACGCCGTTGGCAGATTGTTGGTAGTATGCCTGCTGATTGCATCCAGTTCATCAGTGGCAGATTGGGGAAAGAGTTTGTCTGGTGGTATCCAGTTCGCCATGCAGAGGCATTATATCTGTTTGGCCAGTGCCTTATGGCTGTTTCCCGTTTACCAGAGGCTGCCAGAGGGATGAATACGCTTATGTGCCATTGCATTACCGAAACCCAAGCCTTGACCCCCACGACGTCCGGCTTTCATGTTGGAGTGTACCCCCGCGGCATCTAGCAATGCCGACTAGTTTCAAGTGCGCACCAGTAGTTACCCTTCGCACAAACTCCAGCCACACATTTTCGTAACCGCCCTTTTGGCACCGCAGGAACTATTCTGTCTGATTTGGCCAGATTTCATCCAAGGAATCGGGAAGGAAAAACAGTGGAATCAAGAAGGGAAAACGGTGGAATCATATGCAACCTGAACCTGCCTGACCTAGTACAACACTATCGTCCGTTCAAGTCCGGCTTCACGGCCCATGCGACGCCATGTCGACCCGCCCATGCATAGCAAGCTTTTGCGCTAGGGAGGCAAGTGTAGAAAAACAGCGTCCCGTTGTCTTTGAATTGCCAAGGACCGTGCGAGCCTGCCCTTAGCCTCATCGCCTGATTGCCAGCCAGCAATCGGCAAGCCATGGCGGTCTGGGATACTTACGAACAAGACGGCAAATCAACCCATTGTCAAGTTCAAGATGCGGCCTCCGTAGAACAGAATCGAATGCTTGCTTTTTGCTGGAATTTTGGCGAGCAATTCAAACGAGCCAATGGAATGGTTTGGAATTAGGCTAGGGACTCGCGGCCTTGCAGGACGCATATTGCACGACGACACACTTTTGGTCGCTTCTTCCAATAAAAATCTGACTGCGGAGTTCATACATTAAGTGTTTGTGATATTCATTTTGATTTAAACGCATAGCCTGCAGCCTTTTCGTGTTCGATTCCGGAAGCCTGTTGAATTGTAGGTGCTGGTAGGAAGCGACAAGCACTTGCATTGACCATAAGCTCGCCAGCTCGGCGAAGCGTTTAATCCTGAGGATGTTATACACGCTGGAGATGTCTACATGCGCGGGGTGAAACCCATGCATCGATAATTGCAGGTTGCAGTCCCGCCCCCTTCATACCCTCAAGAAATAACGTTGCCTGGGGGTCGTCGTCATCCGTTCGCACAATTCGTGCGACACAGACCACGTCGCCGGCATCTGGTGTCCAGTCCATGTAATCTTCTTGCTCACGCGTGCTGAGCGGCAATCATCGGTAAGCCGACATTGTGCAGACGATCTTTTTTGTTTTGCATATGCTTTTTGACGCTGCATTTCCAATTCGATCTCGACAATTGTCGTAGTGCGCCGGGGCCTACTTTGTGGAACAGTACATTCACGCTCTGAATCGGCATCTCCAATCCCTACTTCCCTCCAACCATGCCACGACAGCAACATGCCGCAGCTTGTGGCGAGGAGGTCTTCGCCACAGGTTACATTTGCAAAGTTCAGAGATGGTACGTGCCACAGTAATGTACATTACTAGGCACTACAGCTTATAATTGTTTACTACTAGCAAAAATTTTCACTAGCTATGCCAGCATGCAGTTCTCACTGTCGTTAGCATGCCTGAGCTGCGTCAACTTAAATTTCCAATTTGTCCAGCAATGTAGCACCTGTGAGCCTTACGATGTATATTCATTTTATAGATTAAGACAACAACGTTGGTTGATATGCCATGCTTTATTAATTCACGTGGCGTCCAAGCAATCCCGTGCTACATGCACAGCCAAGTAGCATTGTCATCATGTCCCCCCATCATTCCATGCAGATCCTTGAGACAGAATGTTGCAGCAGTACGATTATGCAATATAGTGTTGAGGAAAATGAAAAGAAGGTGTTTGCAAAACGCACCATAGCGCGCTCGCACCGGCCCGCCGCACCGTTGATCCCACGCTCCGTCCCTCACGGGTACGTCCAGCACGCGTTTGTGGGGGGGCTTCCATGCATGCGTGCATGTGGGGGGGGGCTGGCATGCGTGCGTGGGTTTGTGGGGGGGCTGGCATGCATGCGTGGGTTTGTGGGGGGGCTGCCATGCATGTGTGGGTTTGTGGGGGGGCTGCCACGCATGCGTGGGTGTGGGGGGTGGCTGGCATGCGTGCGTGGGTGTGGCGGGTGGCTGGCATGCATGCGTGGGTTTAGGGGGGGCTGGCATGCGTGCCTGGGTTCGTGGGGTGGCTGGCATGCATGCGTGGGTGTGGGGGTGGCTGGCATGCATGCGTGGGTTTAGGGGGGGGCTGGCATGCGTGCCTGGGTTCGCGGGGTGGCTGGCATGCATGCGTGGGTGTGGCGGGTGGCTGGCATGCATGCGTGGGTTTGTGGGGGGGCTGGCATGCGTGCGTGGGTGTGGGGGTGGCTGGCATGCGTGCGTGGGTTTGTTGGGGGCTGGCATGCATGCATGGGTGTGGGGGTGGCTGGCATGCGTGCGTGGGTGTGGCGGGTGGCTGGCATGCATGCGTGGGTTTAGGGGGGGGCTGGCATGCGTGCCTGGGTTCGTGGGGTGGCTGGCATGCATGCGTGGGTGTGGGGGTGGCTGGCATGCATGCGTGGGTTTAGGGGGGGCTGGCATGCGTGCCTGGGTTCGCGGGGTGGCTGGCATGCATGCGTGGGTGTGGCGGGTGGCTGGCATGCATGCGTGGGTTTGTGGGGGGCTGGCATGCATGCGTGGATGTGGGGGGTGGCTGGCATGCATGCGTGGGTGTGGGGGGGGCTGGCATGCATGCGTGGGTGTGGGGGGTGGCTGGCATGCGTGCGTGGGTGTGGCGGGTGGCTGGCATGCATGCGTGGGTTTAGGGGGGGCTGGCATGCGTGCCTGGGTTCGTGGGGTGGCTGGCATGCATGCGTGGGTGTGGGGGTGGCTGGCATGCATGCGTGGGTTTAGGGGGGGCTGGCATGCGTGCCTGGGTTCGCGGGGTGGCTGGCATGCATGCGTGGGTGTGGCGGGTGGCTGGCATGCATGCGTGGGTTTGTGGGGGGGCTGGCATGCGTGCGTGGGTGTGGGGGTGGCTGGCATGCGTGCGTGGGTTTGTTGGGGGGCGCTGGCATGCATGCGTGGGTGTGGGGGGTGGCTGGCATGCGTGCGTGGGTGTGGCGGGTGGCTGGCATGCATGCGTGCGTGGGTTTGTGGGGGGCTGGCATGCATGCGTGGGTTTGTGGGGGGGCTGGCATGCGTGCCTGGGTTTGTGGGGTGGCTGGCATGCATGCGTGGGTGTGGGGGTGGCTGGCATGCATGCGTGGGTTTAGGGGGGGGCTGGCATGCGTGCCTGGGTTTGTGGGGGGCTGGCATGCGTGCGTGGGTTTGTGGGGGGCTGGCATGCGTGCGTGGGTGTGGGGGTGGCTGGCATGCGTGCGTGGGTTCGTGGGGTGGCTGGCATGCATGCGTGGGTTTAGGGGGTGGCTGGCATGCGTGCGTGGGTTAATTGTGGGGGGGCTGGCATGCGTGCGTGGGTGTGGGGGTGGCTGGCATGCGTGCGTGGGTTTGTGGGGGGGCTGGCATGCATGCGTGGGTTTGTGGGGTGGCTGGCATGCGTGCGTGGGTGTGGCGGGTGGCTGGCATGCATGCGTGCGTGGGTTTGTGGGGGGGCTGGCATGCATGCGTGGGTGTGGGGGTGGCTGGCATGCATGCGTGGGTGTGGGGGTGGCTGGCATGAATGCGTGGGTTTAGGGGTGGGCTGGCATGCATGCGTGGGTGGGGGGGGGGGCTGGCATGCGGGCGTGGGTGTGGGAGGGGCTGGCATGCGTGCGTGGGTGTGGGGGTGGCTGGCATGCATGCGTGGGTTTGTGGGGGGGCTGGCATGCATGCGTGGGTGTGGGGGGTGGCTGGCATGCGTACCTGGGTGTGGGGGGTGGCTGGCATGCATGCGTGGGTTTGTGGGGGGGCTGGCATGCATGCATGGGTGTGGGGGGTGGCTGGCATGCGTACCTGGGTGTGGGGGGTGGCTGGCATGCATGTGCATGTGGGGGGTGGCTGGCATGCATGCGTGCATGTGGGGGGTGGCTGGCATGCATGCGTGGGTTTATGGGGGCGCTGCCATGCGTGCCTGGGTTTGTGGAGTGGCTGCCATGCGTGCGTGGGTGTGGCGGGTGGCTGGCATGCGTACCTGGGTGTGGGGGCCGGGTGGCTACGGATGGCGTGGGCGATCGTGGGAGGAGTCGGCAGGGATTGGCTCGCGTCCTTGCTTGGCTGCTGCTGATAGTGCAAGACCACATGCTTGGACTGCAGTCTGAGGCATTAGCCATGGATGTGAGGGGGCTGTCAAGCATTAGCATTCCCACACGCAACTTTAGTGGACAAACACGCAAAGCATTTGACAATCTGCAGTGATGCTCATCAACGCACATACCATGATGTTGTGTGCGTTGATTGACACGCAGGAGTGGGACGCCAGCGAGAGCTCATTTCAAGAATCACACCACACTGCCACAGGACACCAGACGTGGAGTTCCGGACAAAGCTCACTGCTGTGCAGTTCGCAAGCATCGAGCACCTCACAGCAGACCTGGGGTACATCACCGAGACCACAAACAAGATAAACATCGCCGACTTGCTTCGCGACATTGCTGATGGCACTGCATTCGAGACCGTGCTGGCCGAGGTCGACCATTTGAGCCAGCTGCTCGCAATCGCGGCCCTGAATGAGCAGGCCGCACAACTACGAGAAGCCCACCTTGAGCGCGTGAACAGTGTGTTGCAATCGCAGCTGGGAGATAATCAATTACGCGTGGTGCAACTGCAGGCGGACGTTGCTAAACACATGGCGGCCGCGCACACGCTGGGGGAAACAGAGCGGCAGCAGCGCACCCAGGTAGAGAAGCTCACTGAGGCACTCACCAAGGCCTTGGATGACAACAAGGAGCTGCAGCGGCAGTTGGCCAAGGTGCAAGCACGTGGCACGAATTGCTCGTCCTGCAAGTGGACTGTCAGAAATTTGGTTGATTCCTTGGTCGTCAAGACTGCTTGAGACAATTGATAGACGATTTATTCATTTCATATTTAGGTTACGGACTGCCACCGTTTGACCGCCAAAGCCATGGTGCGGTTCCCGGGTGGGGACCATTATCGTCCATAGCTGACAGCTAGGACAGGTAAGGTGAAGGCATCGAGCACAAACATCGTGCCTATATCCACCAAAGGTGGCGGCTATGCGCAAGACAATAACTTAACGACTTAACTTCAGAGTCGTACATTCTAGAAGTCTTGCTAACATGCCAGCGCATTAAGTACGGGGCATCTAGTAACTCGTGTCGGTAGAAATATCCAACACGGAATAGTGGGCCGAGGATGGTACCGTCGGCACCTACAGTGCGTTAAGTCTTGTGCCGGAAATAGTACAACTTCGGCATACAATAACTTTCGCTGTACGGCACTATTTCTAGTGCTATAAACTGTGCCGTAATTATCACGGCAAGCCCTTCCTAACCTATTTAATTATCGGCCTGAAATACGGTAGGCGGGTGCGATTAATAATGACGCAACCCTAATTAGTCCTCCGTTTACAACATGACGGCCAGAATTAAATATAAACAGGTAGTTGGGCACATAGGGTAAAATATACCCTTGACAGACGCAATCGCAATTTCAGACGCTGGGGGAAACAGAGCGGCAGCAGCGCACCCAGGTAGAGAAGCTCACTGAGGCACTCACCAAGGCCTTGGATGACAACAAGGAGCTGCAGCGGCAGTTGGCCAAGGTGCAAGCACGTGGCACGAATTGCTCGTCCTGCAAGTGGACCAAGCAGTACAACAAGACCACGGAGTTAGTGGCGAGGGACCTGCCAACAGCTGGCGACGCAGCTAAAAAGATGATAGAGGAGGACGAGACAAGCGCGGAGGCCCTCAAGGTATCTACCGCGATGTGCATGGGGGCGGCAATCCGGAAGATGAAGAGCACAGCTGCCACGGTGAACGCGTGCCGGGCCAAAAAAGGGTGGAAGCAGCTCTCCCTGCCAATGGGCACGCTCTTTCGAAAACACATTGGGGGGGAGAACGACCAGATCCCGGCCAGTGCAGCATACATGGCCCTACCTAGCTCCCAGAAGCAGGCAGTGGCGGGTCAGGTGCGCGCATCGCTTAAGCGTAACAACATGGACATGGCCTGCAAGGCCCTAGTGCACGTGGCTGACAGTACGGGGACAACGTGCAGGACGTTCGCAGGTATTCGCCAAACAGTTCCTCGCGAGTTCCCCAGCAGGGACATGCAGAAACAGGCCAAGGACGAGCTCACCAACGACGCAGACAAGTGGAACAAAATTTACCGGACGGTGTCCATGCCAAACGTGCGTGAGCTGCTCTCCCCCCACGGGAGGGGAGTGTTACGTCCCGGCCCTTTTGGACGGACGTAACAATGGAATAAATTATGTAGTTTGACTTGTTGTCATAGTCCGTAGGACTTTGGGACTCATTTTGGGACTTAATTTGGGAATTGTCCCTTGGTCAGGACTTTTGTATGGAACTATGACAGTTTGTGTGATTCGGACCAGTTATTTTGGGCCTAGGGTGTCGTATGCGTGTATCTTCTATGGGCCGGTGCAGTTGCGCCGCGCTGCGTACTTTATAGCTAGTTGAGATACTGTATTGTACTCATGCGTGGATTCTGTAGGCGAGGGTCGATGTCGACCCGAGGATCTTGTGTGGACTGCATGCTTTGGAAGGTCGGCGCCATGTCGGCGCCCCTTGCCAGCGTATAGTGGCAGACCTAGGTGAAATTGGTCCGAGGACGAGAGTCTCGTCCTCTTGGTTTGATGAATGTAAAGTGCGATGACGCCTTCATATTAAACCTCAGTGGGGCAACTATCCATTTGTAATTGGTATTGCTAGCCATTATAAGTGTGTATTAATTAGCTTGGCATCAAGCCGCGGTGTCAGATATCTCACGACTCACGTCGTGAAGCGCAATCTACATTAAGTCACCTTGAATCATTCCTAATTCCGGCAAGGAGGACCTTTCGCTACGTAGCTCAGGCTAGGTGTGTCTGGGCTGGGACGTAGCACTGGTTATCGGAGGAAATGTGCTGGAGAGGTTAGCTAACTCTCGCGGAGAGGGTTAGTGAGGCCAATTAGGATACCAAGGCGGAACTTGGCGTAGGTAGAGGTTCCGGAATTCAACGATTGCTGACAGGTCGGCGGCCAGCCCGTAAAGGGATTCAACGACCAGCCCGTAAAGGGATTCAACGACGACCTAGACAGCAAGCGGCCAGTCTGGGATACTCGGCGGGGCTAGCCATAGTCCTGTTGTTAGCCATACCACGGTCCTTAATTTAGGACAAAGTCCTAAATTAAGGACCAATTTACTATAACCGAGGTACCGGGGGGGGGGGTTCACTATATGGACCGTACCCCATGTGGACCGTACCCGGCATGATGTACATACCCGACCCGTGGTACCGGCACATGGTACCCGGATTCCGTACCCGGGTACCGGGTATAATGGCGGGAAAGTAGGTACCTCGACCAAAAATATAACCGATTTTGGAGCGAAAAAGTGGGTGCGGGAATGATCTGAGGTGGATATGGCGACCTGACAATCGTGGCCGGCGTTTTCACGTGCGTTCATCATTTCGGGCGCCCAGTAGCAAAAACGAAAGGTCGTTAGTTATGCTTAAAGGCTGTGAAATTTTCTGCGCAAGTTTTTATGTGTAGCGCTGTAGCACAGCGGCACATCACAAATGGGTCGCAGATCGCCTGCTCGCGGAGGGTCGATTTTGGCACAAACATGTTAGTGTATTAGCAATGGTGGTGCGAATCAAGCCAGGAAATTTTTGTGGACGATTTTTATTATAGTCTGGAGTTTAGAAACGGAGTATTTGACATGGGAGCGCCTGGGCCGTGATATTCTTGCCCGATTTCCATTGTCGACCATGTTTTAGGGACGTCCAGGCTGGGCAGCGAGCGCACCTTATAGGTCTTCACTTTCGGTATTTCTTGGACCTAGAACGCATCACAAGCGTGGTTTATATCATTTTCGAACCGGTTGGCCAGCTTTGGTGCGCTCAGCTCTCGGAAAGCTGACCTCGCTGCGGATTTCAGCGACTTTTTTGCAACCATCTGGAATGAGGCGACGTAAGTTGCAGGTACGTGCCGGGGTGCCCTACTAGATCATGAGTGTAACTGGCAACGCTGTCGTGGTGTTTTGAGTCAGCCAGCTATGCCTAAAAAGAGGGGACGCTCTCTGTGCACATAACTGTCACACATAGTTGGTTTACGTCATACAATTTTTTACGTCTCTATCTTCGTCGTCCGCTGCAGCTAAAACACACATGCGTAAGAGCAATTTTACTCATGTGTTAGTCATAAACCATGGTCCTATGGCCTGCAGTCGTTCAGGGTGTTCTCAGACAGTATATACAGTATGGTTTACGTGTTACATGCACCCTGAATTCACTCACAAAGCGTTGCATGTTAGCACAACGTTGTTCTGTAACTTGATTTGGCTGCATTCATGTGTTAGTTGCAATGCAAATGCAATGTTTTTTCATCGCTGGGTGCATGGTGGCCAGCATGTCCGTGATGTCAAAGAAGGTTTGGCATATGCTTAGAGAAAGTTTACCGCAAGGGGTGGGCCATGTTCAAGCCGGGCAACCTCAGCAACCATGCAACCGTATATTGCATTACCTGCACCATCTGTGACACCGTTAAGCACGCGTATATATATAGAGGTGGCGCTGACTCGGGCCATGGCGGACATCATGCTCCGCCGTACGCGGGCTGATTTTGCGGTGCAGCAGGGCTATTAGGTTCCTCCCGTTAGGCGTTTCCATTGGTCTTATCGTAGTATAGAGCTTTGACATGGCTCTGTATATAGGTTTATAGCTGGGCGTTTGCTTTGGTTTGAGTGATTTCACTCTGCTGTAAGTAATTATATTTTTAATATATATAGAGGCAGCCACAGCAGGGTATGGCCTTGTTATACGCTGCCCCGCCATCCCAAGGCCTCGTAGGGTCCCCTAGCGCTTGTAAGATGCTCAAGGGACCGTGTGGATAGCATGGTCATGCGTTGACACTAATTGGTCCTATTGCATGGTCCTAAATTCTCATTTTGACCAAATTCGCGGTTTGAGGCCTGCCATGGGCCAGGGTCCATTCAGGCACTCAATGTAATTATTTGAACCCAGGTTTTTGTCCAAAATTCAAAAAGTGTGTTATCTGTCAGTGGTAAAAATGCCAGGGTCGAAATTTGATGTTTGCACATATATTTTTTAATTCAAACTGGTCCTAAAATAAGGACTTTTCTTGGTAACATGGACACTGTGGTGAGGTGCTGTCAACGATAGCGTTCATCTCTCCTGTTTTCAACGACACCTAGTGGGGGCCAGGGCTTGCCTTCAACGACACCAGGTGCATGGCGGCCAGCTCAGGGGGGATTAACGTCATCGTCGATGGTACGCCCCCTAGTTAGAATTCCTTCTTTATAAGCTATGCCTGCTGAAGGCTAGCTGGCGAGCTCGCTTTCTCTCCGGGACCGCACGCGTAGGGGGTTTATGTTAAACGTTGTACCCTCTATAGGTTGTAAATGTCGTTGGTGCCTATGGACGTCGCGGAGACGGACATCGTTGTTTGACCTGCAAGGGGTCGTGGGGGGTGGATACCGTCTGGCCGAACGACGTTGCCGACTATGTTGACGGTGTTTACCTCCGTGTGCTTATCGTATAGCCCGTGCCGCGGAAAGCTCGGGCGTGTGCTGTGTTAGACTCTGTGCTTCTCCCTCGTTTGTTTTGGTAAAGGTCACTACACCTAGAGGTAGCCTGGGATCCCCCTTTTGTTTTTTTTTGTCTCCTGCTTGCAAGCTTCTGCCAGCCTACGATGTAACATGCCCAGACGCAACAGAATAAATAAGGGTGGTCAATCTGGATTTCCTTACTATGCCGTGGCCCATGATGGGGGCGAGGGTAGACCAGCCATATTTTATAGTTGGAAGGCATGTGAAGAACACATCAAGGATAAGATAATGTCCAAAGACTCTAGTGCTAAGTGGAAGGGGTTTGATAACATCATAGATTCAGATAGGTTTGTTAGGGAGCACATGCCATTGCCTGAGGGGATGCACACCACTCGTGAATGCTCTAAGCCACCCACGCTCAGCAGCCAGGAGGAGGGGACAGCAGTTACAGTTACCTTCTCTCAGTTGACCATGGGCCCTAGCAGACAATAGAGGGGATTATTACTAGGGAGTAGTACTAGGTTCTATATATATCCGCATGGTGCTCGCCATGATCCGGTCGGTTTTCCCCCACGCGAACATCCGGTCCGAGGATGCGGATGGCGCTGCCTTCTATTCCCCCAACCACCGGCCTGACATCGTGGTGCTGGACTTTGAGGGGGGTGGCCGGCATCTGCTTATTGACGTTTCGGTGGCGCGGCCCTTGGCTCTTAGCCACGTGGCTGGGGCCTCCCTCACGGCAGGTTACACGGCGGACCGGGCGGAGCGGGCCAAGCTCCTGGCCTACGGCGACGTCGGGCACCATCGTGTGGTGCCCTTTGTCCTGGAGGAGTTTGGGGCCATGGGGCCCCTGACCTCCGCCTTCTTCAAGGAGTGTTGCCGGCTCCGGGAGGACCGGCTGGACCTGGAGGGCCAGCGGGCCCCATGGTCGGCGCGGACCTGGACGTCATATTGGCGTCAGCGCTTGTCGGTGGCGCTGACTCGGGCCATGGCTGACATCATGCTCCGCCGTACGCGGGCTGATTTTGCGGTGCAGCAGGGCTATTAGGTTCCTCCCGTTAGGCGTTTCCATTGGTCTTATCGTAGTATAGAGCTTTGACATGGCTCTGTATATAGGTTCATAGCTGGGCGTTTGCTTTGGTTTGAGTGATTTCACTCTGCTGTAAGTAATTATATTTTTAATATATATCCGCACGTGGTCCTCGTATTGGCGGCAGCGTCTGTCACTCGCCCTCACTCGCACCGTGGCTGATGTGTTATTCCGCCGCACCCGGGCCGACTTTGTCGCGACCCATGCGGTCTAGATCCCTTCCAGGCCTGCATGGTGGGCCGGCAGCGCTGTTGCTGCGTGTAGTTTTGTGATGTATAGTTAGTTGTACCTTGTGCCGCTGGCGTGATCCTTGGATGTCTGTGTCAGATTACTATTAAGGGGAGGTGGCACCCCAAAAACCTTAAAACTTGACCCATGCTAATATCACTTGAATTTCAGTTGCACCATGCTAAATTATGATTGGGGGCACTAAATAACATCTCTAGTGAGTTGTCCATGCACTTGTTGGGGGTACTACCCCCACATATACGCCAATATAGCGCTATAAATAGAAAAAGACGCTAATTAGGGCTATGTATGCCCCAGCCCATGCACTCATTTGTTGGCAAAAGAAAATGTAGCGTCTATAGTTCCCTGAGTTTGTAGCTTGCTGAGCTATTTACATCATGAAAATGACAAAACCTTGAACAGTTATTAATTTCCCCGCAAAAGTACCCCTTTTTTACCGGACATTGGGAATAAACATGTCATAAACACTTCAGATTAGGCAACAAAATGTAGCGAAAATCCGGCTAACAGGGGGACAGCAGTGGTCCAAGTCCCAGGTCATTCCGACAAGTCTAGCTCAAGTTATTGCATTTGGCGTGCTAAAACCTGAACATACGCTAAATGGGGTTTTTCTGTGTATAAGGCCACCTAGGCATCATGTTTTCCATCCAAGAAGCCAAAAAACATGCCCAACTCGATCACACAACATAAGAAAAGGCTAGGCACCTCATCTGCCCTCCCCTGCCCTCAGCATGGCCAGCCTTGCCAGCGTGCGCATAACAACACCATCGCTAGGCATACACGCACCAAGAGAGCATACACTAAGCTCAGCCCAAGGTTACCATGTAAATTTATGCCAAGAACTCAGCAAGTATACGTGTAAAAACCTTAGAAAGACTGCCCAAGCAATAGAGGCAACTGCAGCCTGCAAACTTGACAGCAAATCATACATGTTGTATGCCAAGCATTCACATCCTATCCAGCTTGCCTTGCTGCACACATAGCAGGGAAGTCTTAATGGTTATAGCTCAAGGAAAGCAATGGAAACACCTATCTAATGCAATGCCACTCATGCAGTATGGCCAGCAAAAGAACCACTCTCACCTTCCTTTCCAATAGGGCAATTTGCTAAGAAGCTGATGCCAGCTTGTTAGCCTCTAGGCACATGCCGGATGTCGTTCTAAAACAGGCGTGTCAGATCCGGCACATAACAAAGCGTCTGAGCAAGGTCACGTCCAAAGGATTATGGAAAACAAATGTCAACACATTACCAACAACTTGACCTCGGCGCATTTAGCATGCCAGCCACAAACTACACGAAATTGTACGAAATAGCTAGGAATCTGACGATGCAACCGAAAGAAATGGAGCGCTTCCTGCAGGGAAACTGCCCGAAAAAAAGGCGAAAGGCCGACGTTAATGCACCTGCCTGCGTGGAAATGTTTCATGCAAAAACTGGCACGCAAGCTCGAACAATAAAAGACATCATCCATTGATCAGGCGAACAAGGAAGGTGCGCCTTCCGTGAATACGTCGAAGGCGACATGCGCAGGCCTGCGTAGGTTCTTACCTTGAATGCCGGAAATGTAAAAGAAACCGGGAAGCTTCGGCACAAACTCGACAACACCATTAAGTTAGCTTCATAATCGCTCTTTAGAGCCTACGTTGCCTCACAATAGCTGCCGTAAACCTGCATTAAATTTCATGATCCGCAAGAGAAATTATATCCTGGACCCCCGCGCCCGTAGCCGTTCGAGAAATTAGCGATATTGCAAACCGTAAACTTTCCGCCACGCAATGAGGTCATCAACTAATCTTCTGCGAAATTCAAGCATTTTTTCTAGCTGTTTACGTGCCATATCGATTAATATTGCATAAAGGCATGCCGCCATGGCCACTTCCGGTTGGGTTGAGCGGTCCGGGCACACATTATACACCGTACGGACGGTACCGCGAATTTTTTGGCGCGGAAAATATTCGGCGCGCCACGTCCCCTTAATTTCTTCCGGGTTATTCTCCCAGTTATCGGGTTTTTCCTTATGTTGCATGCCTATCTCACCTCCGTAATCTATCATTCTCAATGAATATATATAGATCTATAGCACGTGGTTGCTCTCTCTCCCTCTCTCTCCTTCTTCCCATGGGGAGGTGTTGCCTGCAGTGTAAGGTACCGGTACGAGCACCATGCCAACACGCGGTACCAAACAAGGAACGCAAGAGAGACAGAAGACAAGACTAGGGAAAGAGACTCAGAGAATAGAGAGGTAGAACAGGTAGACAACCACGAGCACGGTACAGAGGGGATAGAGGTACCACAGCACGTCCAAGTAGGGACAGGTACAGGTGAGGTCATGGAGAGACCTGCGGAAGGCTTCCCACGATCCAGAGATCAGAACCCTAGGTTCCCAGCGGATGGGGACAATCTAGACGCCTTAACAGGGCAAGATGATGACAGGCGTGACCGAGAGATGCTCCAAGGGGACTCGCAGCAGCAGGAACAGCAGCAGCAGCAGCAGCAGCAACAGCAGCAGCAGCAGCAGCAGCAGCAGCAGCAGCAGCAGCAGCAACAGCAGCAGCAGCAGCAACAACAGCAACAGTCACCGCAGCAGCAACGGCAACAACAGCAACTCCGGCCGCAGCAACAACAACCTCAGACGAGACCACAATGCATGGCTACCACATGACCCTGAGCAGCACGGAGACGAGAATGAAGATGCCCTGCACTATCGTTATCGGCAGCCCGCTACAGGGCGGCCATTGCCTCCTTGGGCGGGGCGGGGGCGTCCCCAGGGACCTCCGCCGGGCCCCACCCACCGTGGCAGACGCAGAGTGTCCTTCGGCAGTACTTCCCTGCTACCCACGGCACTATGGAATTCGGACGACGATGGTGAGATTCCAGGGGCAGATGACGAGTCCGGCGAACTGGAAGGGACCGGTGAGGTTGACGAGGGTCCAGGGACACAGGGTCCGCCCGTTGGTACTCATAGACCACGGGCCCGGCTAGGGGATGACAGAAGCAGCGTCACTGCCCGAGACGAGGAGACTCACACGCCTGTCCAACGTCCTGTACCCCAACCACAGCGTCCACGGGCGCTGGACAGCAGCGTGGTCCCCTCGCCCGCGACCGTCGGCAACCTGAATTTCAGCAGGGTGGCATTGGATGACCCGGGGTATGAACACCCCTCATCGGTACAGGTGCGGCGGACGCATGGTACGCCGTCCAGATCCGGATCTCTCCCCCGGTCGCAGCCCCCCGCATTCGGCTCCATCTCCTACATAGAGGTCGGTGGGCCTATTACCAACACGGTAAAGGCCCCACCGATGCCCACTTTCAAGAATGTACCCAAGCTGCACGCGGATATGAAACCGCGAGAGGTCGACGAATGGGGACGCATGTGGCAACAGCAGTATACCATCTGGCGCAATCACAACAAATGGGAGCTTGCCACCTGTGATCTGATCCCGCACGTGGTCAACACCTGCATGGACCCTTCGGTGGTGAGCATCTTGAACTGTGAGAGCATCGCATCCCAGTCGTACCCGCAAACCGTGGAGGAGTTGATGGACAGGGTGCGCCGCAAGTTGGTACCCCCAGACGCGGAGATCCACGAGCGACTCGCCTTCGGCAAGCTGCGCCAGGGGACCACGCCGTATCGCGAGTTTCTATCCAAGTTTGAGTCCAGCGCCGCCTACCTGACAGACATGACCTGGTGCGAGTACAAGATCCGGTTCATTGAGGCCCTCAGTCCCGAGCTGCAGGATGAGGTACTGAAGCACTACGCTGAGGTCCCCTGGGATGAGTGGGATATCTGAAATCCAGCGGTATCTTCTGCAGGTGGCCGACGTCGTGGCTCGCGGGCGCGCACCATCGGTGCGTCGGTTCTACCGATCAGGTCCCCCGCACGACGGCGAGGAGAACGATGACTCCCCTGATGACCTGGAGGACAGGAACGCTGACCAAGGCCTCAACGCCATCGACGCGAGTAAAGCCCGTTGCTTCATGTGCTTTGAGGTGGGTCACCTCAGGCGCGACTGCCCCAAACTCCGTAGCAGGCACGCTGGACGTGGCACGGGGGAGACCGAGCCCAGGTTTTCAGGCCCGGCGTTCGGCAGTCGCCCGGACTCCTCCGGCCCAAGGGACAAGCCCCGCAACGCGGACGAGCGGGCGCCAGCAGGCCCGGCAGTTCACGACTCAGCACCAGCAGCCGCGGCCGCAGCGATGAGTTCTACCAAGGGCGTGCTGCGCGCGGTCAATGAGATCGAGGCTCACGACTAGCCTCCGGACAGCGTGCGACCTTTGAGTCACCAGCAGTGGCCGGTTACGAGTTGCCGCTGGGAGTATACTATAAATATATTATTATATAGTATATTTAATAATAATTATATTTTTATAATATGTTCACTCCGGTGCGCTTTTCCAGTCCTAGTGGCTGGCCACCTTAGCCATTCTGAGAATGCCCACCTGTGTAGGGCAAGGGGGGGGTGTCTGTTTTGCCCCACATCTGTACCAAATACCAAGGGTGCATTGGTCCTGCACAGTAGCAGGTCACCCTGTTATCATGATGTCAGTAGTACGAAGGGTGCATTGGTCCTGCAGTAGTAGCAGGTCACCCTGTTATCATGCTATCAGCAGTAAGGGGGGTGTTTGGAATCATACACTGACCCCATGCATAGACGCCGTTGGCGGTAATGGGAAATTACTATTAGGCGTCTAGCACTAGTGGTTTTATATAGGGTACCGTTGGCGGTAATGGGATATTTTATATGAGAATGTAATAATATATTCAGACACGGCCAACCAACCGTCATGGATGTCAAGTTTTTGGTCGACACAGGCGCTTCCACGTCCTTCATCAACGCGGCACTGGTGCGCCGGCTGGGCCTGACGCCCAGCCCCCACACCGGACGGCCGTGCATCTGACCCACTCGGATGGTCGCCAACACCAATCGCCCGGTCTGGCAGATATCAAAGGTGTGCTGCAAGGCACCCCGTTCGACCTGGCTGCGACCATCGCACCGCTGGGCGCAGCGGACATCATCATTGGGCTCGACTTTGGACGCGCAGGATGTGGACATTCGCGTGCGCCGGCGAGTGGTTTGGTTTCCCGATGGTTCCTTTTGGTGCCCTGACAGCGAGTATAGGGCACATAGCATTACACACGAGCGCCCGGCGGTCCAGCATCCTTGACTCCTTGGCAGTAATTGGACGATCGCGTGGACGCGTCGTCCCCGGGGGAAGGGGAGGGGTCGCAGAGCGTATGAAACCAGATGGCTACTAATAATACCATATACTTCTTTACTATACCTACCTTTTATATACTAAGTACTTGTACTGGTCCACTACACTTCTTATGATACCATACTCTTCTTAATTATATCTAGCTCCTGTATGATCGGCACGGTTCGGCTTTGGATCGAGCCGGCCATCTATGTAGGAATCCACCGCAGCCGCGCGTGGATCCGACGACCCTTCTACTGCCATGCCAGGGATCGATGCGCAGCCGCGCGTGGATCCGACGACCCTTCTACTGCCATGCCAGGGATCGATGCGCCAGCGTGCGGATATTATATATTTTCGATATTCTCTATTTTCTATATAATATATTTTCTCCATGCTATATTCTCTATGGGATAATCTGCAGTTGGCGGTGGGCTTGAACGGGTCGTCCCGAAGAGGACCACGTCAGGCACTCAGCACCGCATGTGCACATGGTCCTGGCCTTTTTGGACATGGGCTCACCGGATGCTTGATGATTCTACTACTAAGGCGTCCGTACCGAGGCATCTCCGCGTGGGATGCCGGATTCGGCAGCGAGTGCCAGCGACCCCAGGCTACGGCCTGACTGCACGTCGCGTCCCGCGTGACCAACGGACGCGGAGTCCCATGGCATGCGGCCAAGTATTATTATAGGGAGCCTTCCGGCTGGCGGCTATGAGTCACGGCTCCCTGACTTCCTGGCGCGTGAGGGACGTGCTGGCTTCTCGTGCACCGCACGTGATTAATTTCAATAGTGCGGCACGGTGCATGGAGACGGCACGGTGCATGGAGGCTGTTGCAACCCCGATGCGACTGGGCGATCAGGCAGGGCGGAGCCTGTACTGAATCGTGGTCGGCCGGCAAACAGATGTACAGCACCTTGTTGAATTGTCGGTAGCCAACCAATTGGCTACCCCGGCATTGAGTCGACGCCTAGCTGGGTCAGGGCACTCCTGGGCTCGAGTAACCGTGCATGCAGGGCGCGCCCGCGTCCGCCGCGACTGTCGGGAGTAAGGGCCCCCGGGGCTGCAAGCATATGCGGGCACGGTGCAGTTGCATGGCGACAGCACGTACTGCCGGCAGTAGTGGTGGATGACCCAGCCGGTCGTGGTTGCACTGGTTGCGCTGGTGCCGGTCGTGGTTGCATCAGAAGCAGGTGGCGTGTCCGGTCATTGTCTCACCGCCTCAACAGTGCGCGTGCATGGTGCCGATGCCACATGATGTGGCGCTGTCGCCCCGCAGACTGCCGGTGTCCGAGTAACACCCGGTATCACTGCATTGGGCCGGTACATCCGCTCTGAGCGGACCCGGCGCTGACGCGCGCTGAGCCATGGCAGAGCACTGAGGTACATGGGACGTGCGGGATCTGGCCGTCGAGGGCGAGTCACGGGGACTGTAGTAACGGCGACCCGAGACTGAGAGGCAGGCAGGATCGAGCTGCTGGAGTCTGAGCACCTAGTCACTGCCCGCGACCCTGTGCATGGCTACCATCGCGCAGTGTTCGCGTCCCTCCTGTGGGCTGAGCCCGGTAGGGAGTTGTTCCTTGCACCACTGGTGGAGGCCGATTGAGCGTGATTTGCAAGTGGCTCGTGTCCGCGCGCCTACGAGGTTGCATGGATGAGGGACTCAGAGCAGGGCGTTCCATGTGCATGGCGGGCGGGCTGTGTGGGCTTCAAAATGTACTATACCCCATGGCCATGCACTGGTACAGGGGTGGTGAGAGGCCTTCAAGCTTCGAGTGGGGGATGTGGCGATGCGCGGTGGGGACTGCATACATAGTGGCGTGTTTCTGTTGCGGGAATGGGGATTCTGGGCAAGACAGTCAAGCGGGGTGGACAGGCGGTGATCGGTTGTGCGCGGCATTGACCCCGGTCCACGATCGCTGTATGTGCTGGGCGCGATCGAGCCCGAGGAGCTCTTGTTTGGGACTGCGGGATTGCTTCGGCCCTACTCCATGAGCAGCACGGTGTCTCGCAGGGGCAACGTTACTGATACGGCAGTTCCTGCAAGGCGTGTCATTCCCCGACCTGCCCATTGCATCGTATAAGTGCGGGCATTGCGGGCGCTATGCAGTCCACGTCGGCGGCCTCGAGCATCACATGCATATGGGCCTGCGCAAACATCAACCGTGCTCTCGCGGTGCGAGTGTCACGGAGGGTGTGACTGCGAGCTGAGGAGTTTTCCCCCGCTTGTTGTGGTGGAGTTCAGGCACATTAGTGCAGCAGTAAGGAATGTGGGGACCGGCGACTGCTTCGGTCTAGGCACGTCGGCCGGAGTGGTGTTGTGCCTAACTTACTGCAGATTCGTGGAGGAGTCGGCAGGGCGCACTCTAGTGGACACACTAGGGCCTTGCGGGCACCTGCATGCGTTCGCAGGTGCAGGGGAGGCGCACTCTAGCGGCCACGCTAGGGCTTCCCCCGCTATACAGCCACTCCAGCGGCGGCCGGGGACGGCCACGTTGCATGGTCGGTTGGCTCACGGCGCGCGCCTGTATTTGAGAGGACGCGTACAGCTGTCGGTAGTGAGGCCATGGATCAGATTCTTCTGGTGCACGCCCTCGCTTCTGAGCATGGGGCCTGCACTGCATGCTGTGCCTCACCGTCGTCGACGCTAGTAGTACTTCTTAATCGTCATGTGATTACGCGCATCAGTCGCGCTGTAAGGCTGGGTTTCGGCTGGACGGGATACATGACTGGCCACCTCGTCGGCCGGATCATCAAGTTGTATGCATGAAAAATATTCCCTCCTGCTGACAGTCCCGATTGGCTATATAAAGAGTTGCCCTTGCGTGGCAAGTCTGGGGGGACCTGGTTTCACTGGCCCGTTGGTGCACAAGGGCTGGGACATAGTACCCCTATGGTCAACATTTCATCAATTAAGTTTGAGGCTGCTCAGGACCTCAGGACTGGTTGCGTGGGATTACATGGACTGTGCATTATTATGTGGATGGGATAGGGCACGCGGTGGCGCCCCCTAAGGTGGCTCCAGTGGATCGGCGCGTAAACAACGGCGGTCGCTGAGATGGTTGTGAGAGTTTTATGACGGATGGCGGAATGATCCTGTCATCCTGTTTCATGCTACTACGTCAGGGTTGGTCTGTGTATCGACCTCTAGAGGAATTGGTATTACTAACCCGCGGGTGAACCGGGGTTGGGACATAGTACTCTTATAGTAGCGCAGCTTACTTGTTTCCTTTCTATCTCTTGTACGGTAGGGACTACCGACCCCCGTGGGGGGGGAGGAGTGTTACGTCCCGGCCCTTTTGGACGGACGTAACAATGGAATAAATTATGTAGTTTGACTTGTTGTCATAGTCCGTAGGACTTTGGGACTCATTTCGGGACTTAATTTGGGAATTGTCCCTTGGTCAGGACTTTTGTATGGAACTATGACAGTTTGGGTGATTCGGACCAGTTATTTTGGGCCTAGGGTGTCGTATGCGTGTATCTTCTAGGGGCCGGTGCAGTTGCGCCGCGCTGCGTACTTTATAGCTAGTTGAGATACTGTATTGTACTCATGCGTGGATTCTGTAGGCGAGGGTCGATGTCGACCCGAGGATCTTGTGTGGACTGCATGCTTTGGAAGGTCGGCGCCATGTCGGCGCCCCTTGCCAGCGTAGTGGCAGACCTAGGTGAACTTGGTCCGAGGACGAGAGTCTCGTCCTCTTGGTTTGATGAATGTAAAGTGCGATGACGCCTTCATATTTAAAAACCTGGGGCAACTATCCATTTGTAATTGGTATTGCTAGCCATTATAAGTGTGTATTAATTAGCTTGGCATCAAGCCGCGGTGTCAGATATCTCACGACTCACGTCGTGAAGCGCAATCTACATTAAGTCACCTTGAATTATTCCTAATTCCGGCAAGGAGGACCTTTCGCTACGTAGCTCAGGCTAGGTGTGTCTGGGCTGGGACGTAACAGGGAGGCTGGGGGAAACATCCCATTCGCGTTGTGCAGGTATATTTCATCAAACGTGATCCTAGTTATATATGTTGTGCATACCTATGCTTGGTGTCATGCATTAGCTGACCACCATGGCTGATGTGTGAAATCTGGGTATGCTAAGTCAGTTGCTTACGTGCTGGCGTACATGCTGCTTTGGGCGCTTGATTGTTTATTTCGCCGAACCACTTGCTTGCTTGGATGCCTGATTGGTGTTTGCGCGCACATATGTTGTGGGAGAGCGCCAGCCATGAAATTGACAGATGATATTTACAAGAGGATAGGAACATGCACGTGCAAAAGTTAAGAGGCAAACTATTCTATGGCATACATTGCGTCTTTGATGCAGGAAGCTGTCATCTCGCTACACGAGGAGTTCCCTGATGCACCAGAGTGGACGGACCTCGCTGACATCATCTTGGAATTTGCCTTCAGCGGGGATGCCCACAATACCGACATTGGGACCAAGGGCAGGACACTGACTGCCTTCACTTTGCGATGCGTGAGCAAGGGGTTCCCGAGAGCATGGCAGTCCCCTAAGTGGACATTCACGATTGCCGAGATTCCAGGGAAGGACTCCCGCGAGAACATGAAGGCCAACGGACGCGCTATCTTCGAGGTGCTCCACTACATGCTCAAGAACAAGATCCCCGTGTTCCTCCGCGACACTGTGCGGATGGTGCAGATCGTCCTCTTCTTCCCAGGCGACATGTCCTATCTGTGGCAACTGCGAGGTAACCATTAAAAAGCGCGTTGTCACCCAGCAAAGGAAAATGCTAAAAAACAATATGTTGCCTTGAACACACACTAAAATCATCGTTACAAAGACGCCCTTCCCACCACCACCACCACCGTCCCATCCCCCCTCCCTCCCTCCCTCCCTCCTCCCTCCCTCCCTCCCTCCTCCCTCCCTCCCTCCCTCCTCCCTCCTCCTCCCTCCCTCCCTCCCTCCCTCCCTCCCTCCCTCCCTCCCTCCCTCCCTCCCTCCCTCCCTCCCTCCCTCCCTCCCTCCCTCCCTCCCTCCTCCCTCCCTCCCTCCCTCCCTCCCTCCCTCCCTCCCTCCCTCCCTCCCTCCCTCCCTCCCTCCCGAGCTTGGATTGGGCTGAAACTTGGGAGGAGGCTTCCCCCATACTAGTCCATTAATTATGTGTGCAAAGTGGGGGCTTGCAGGTCCATCGTTTGGGGGGGTTGGACATGGCCAGGGGGTGCCATGGTCCCTTGCGCGCGCTAGCACGTGCCCACCGTTAGGGGTGGGCCATGGTCCTAAAATATGCAAACAAGCTTGGATTGGGCTGAAACTTGGGAGGAGGCTTCCCCCATACTAGTCCATTATGTGTGCAAAGTGGGGGCTTGCAGGTCCATCGTTTGGGGGGGTTGGACATGGCCAGGGGGTGCCATGGTCCCTTGCGCGCGCTAGCACGTGCCCACTGTTAGGGGTGGGCCATGGTCCTAAAATATGCAAACGAGCTTGGATTGGGCTGAAACTTGGGATGAGGCTTTCCCCATACTAGTCCATTATGTGTGCAAAGTGGGGGCTTGCAGGTCCATCGTTTGGGGGGGGGTCCTTTGCCAGGGGGTGCCATGGTCCCTTGCGCGCGCTAGCACGTGCCCACCGTTAGGAGTGGGCCATGGTCCTAAAATATGCAAACGAGCTTGGAGTCTCTCTCTCTCCCCCCCCGCCCCCTCCCTCTCTCTCTCTCTCTCTCTCTCTCACACACACACACACACGCACACACACACACACATACATACCTCACAAAGCATACAACCTCTTACCTCACCCCATCTTTGGCATGTTCTCTCACGTGGTTTGTTGGCAGGTTGTGGGGGCCTTCACGACAAGCACGGCATTTTCTGCCACCTGTGCGAGATGCTGTCAGCACTCAAGCAGAAGATTTTTGCCCTAGCGCGCCCACAGCCCAACGAGACCCTCGAGCAATTTTTCCGCCGCCACTTTATGGGCCTGCGCGAAGGTCTTGCAACCAACCAACACCACACCCATGCACCACAGCGCGGGCCAGCCTGGGAGCTGGAGAAGCAGCTCCAACATCACACCATCGATGGTGAAGGCAATGACGACCCTCGCGTGCCAACGATCAACGTGAACGAGTACGCACCTGTGGCAGGCGACGCTGCCCCACCACCACCCTCTGCGGCACGCTCGAGTCGCGCACGAGCCGCACGGGACCCGGGTGGCTGCCTCCCCACAAACGGTCTCCTCCGCGTCCACATCCTCCACCCCATGATGCGCCAACTTGGGGCAGACGACCTCGTCCGTGGGGTGGAGGCGTGGCGGTTCGCGTTCGACATCGAGCACTGCATAACGCGCATCGTGGAGTCGTTGGTCAAACAGGTCCAACAGGCGGTAAGCAGCACCATCATTTGCGAAGCATTGTTCAATGAAGCACCACATCATGATTATCATCAATATTTCCCGCAGGGCTGTGTAATGGATGGTTTATGACACCACGACCCGTTGTGCCTTACAACGGTAACCTGCCCAACATGGGGACCACGTACCCAACAGGTCATCAGCAGCAAGAACACGAAGAAAGCCATCGAGAGATTCAACGAGCGCATGGAGGAGATCGGTAGCGAGATGCGTATCAAGGCGGATCCCACGGGGGCGAATGGGTACAAGGAAGTGCACATCTCGGGAGGAGAAGCACGCAAACTACTCAAGGACTCAGCACGAGCGATGGCTGCCTGTCCTCAACCTTGACGCCACCAAACTTGCCGAAGTCACCGAGATCTGGCGGCTGCTGACGGACATCAACGAGACCGGCCGCAACCCTGACCCGACCGACGAGGAGAACGCCATCTTCGAGGACAACTGCAAGCGGTTCCACCGCCTCGTGATCATGCAGAACGTGAAGGAGACAACCGGCAGCTTTTACCTCCACGCCCTCGGCTGCCATGGCGGCGAGTTGCAACGCCTGCTGCGGGCGCTGTGGAGACTTGCCCAATCGGGCGTGGAAAACAAGCACAAGGAAGCCAACCGTCAGGTATACGGCTGTGCACGTATATTACAACACTGTGTTTCATTCAGGCAATTCATAACAATGTAGTCCTATCATGACAAGTACCTGACCTGCTGATGCGTGCGACGCTTTAACCGATGTGGGCATGGATACAGGTGCGGAACAACAGCGCAGGGGAGGGCGGTGCGACAGGGACAACGGCGGGCCGTGTCATCGGCCACAATCCGCACACCGGCGCTGCAATCCGTGAGAAGGGCGTGTACAGACAAGTGCCCAACGAGTGCGCACTACAGGTAAGCCACGTGACATGAAAGACGGATGCTTGCTTCAGTCTTGCGCAGAGCACATGACTTTGGACAGATTCATTTTTCTTTGCAAGCATGAACAATTAGGGCCCTTGTTTGTACTTGCTTCATGTTATGTGGGGCATGCAGATCATGCAACGCGAGCAGCGGAAAAGCGACCACAGGCTGGCACCAATAAAGAAGAAATACCCCGAACTGCAGACCTGGCTCGAGAGCAGCGACAGCTTGCCATGTGCGTACGACTATGCCGCAAATGGCCACCAGTCATGGCCAGAATACCAAGAAGCTGTCAACAGCTACAAGGCGCGGGGCCTCACCTCCCACGACGAGGAGGACATGGAGTGCCCCTCCCCCTCACGCAACGAGGAGGACACCCCAGAGCCACCCCCCAAGAGGCAGCGCACGGCACGTGGATGACGCCTCTTAGTCGGACCACCATGCGAGATAGGGGGATGTCCATGGCAGTGGCTGCTATCAACAAGAACCTGTTTTTTTCATGCCTAGTCAAACAGTTATAGCCTCTTGTATATAGACTACTGGTATATCTTCTTGTACATATTATTTATATACCAATGCATCGCGTATGCCAGACGCACATGAAACATATTGATAGACGCTTCGGTAAATGTAACAACGAATGAGACATCGAGATCCCCACAACGGCAAAGACGACAGGCGGCATGCTTACATTCGATACATTGGCCGGGGCGGGTTTGGGGTGGCGCAGGCCCAGACGCTGATGCCGTAATGAGGAAGATTGGCTGCAAGACGCCTTATCCAGGCCAGAATACTCGAATGCAATTGTTTATTCAATAGTTCCAAGCATGGGTGGCAAATTCTATTTATGGTAGAATTCTTTGTATCTTTCATTAAACAAAATTTCATTATGACACTTGAGCTCCCAAGAAAACCAGCATTTGATTGAAAACAATGAGTAGAGCCCCTGCCAAAGGCAGGTTTAAGTAGTCATCTCGTCTCCCTCGCATGCAGGAGCAAGAGCCCCCCAAGGGTGGGATGGGTGGGAAGAAACAATTACGGGTCACAACCCGCCGACCATGCTTATCAAGCCTACCGTCAACATGGGAAACGGCAAAACCAGAAATATCCTAACGCTGACAATTTAATAATTCAGCCAGCCAGCTCATCTGTCACACGTCTGAGCTGTCAGGCCATGTGTACTCTTCGAATGCAACCCTGAACACACTACCCAACCAAGCAGCACACCAATCAATTGGTGAGTGCTGGTTACATCAGATTTTATTACAGCTTTTTGACGCAACTTCCGTCAGCATTCAACACATGGCCGGCCGTTCAAACAAACGGCGCCTGACTTACAAAAGGCAAAGCTAGTTGCCAGTAGGATTCCCCGGTAAACAACAAGCCGTCCCCATTCGTCTAACAAGCCTTTCTGCATGTACAGCCACAAGGTTGTGGCGGCCCTTTCTTTCCCGCATGCTGTTTAATAAACTATTTTCAGAGAAATCCGATTATGACACTTGAGCTCCCAAGAAAACCAGCATTTGATTGAAAACAATGAGTAGAGCCCCTGCCAAAGGCAGGTTTAAGTAGTCATCTCGTCTCCCTCGCATGCAGGAGCAAGAGCCCCCCGATCCACCCCAGTCCCTGGCGCCATTACCCTCCTCCCCCGCACTGTCGCCGCTCAGGAAACAAAACTTGATAGGATCACTGTTGCCCCAATAACAGTGAACAAAGAAAAGGAGAAGACCCCCCCCCTCTTCCGAGCAGCCTCGAGGGTAGCCGCTTCCATAAAAGACCACAAAGTGGGGCGTGTCGCAACATCTCCTTCATGGCGACTCAGCCCGCACAAGGCTATAATAACCCCCTAAGGGGCCCGACAATAAAAGGTTAGCGAATCCGCGGAGCCGCCTCAGCAAAATATTATTCCGGATAAAAACCCAGAAAATTCGCATTCCGACGCCACCAGGGTTTGAACCGCTACCTGCCGGGTGCTGAGCAGGGAGAGACGACAAGGCCAGACACTGCCACTGTCAGCCGAGACGCCTTTCCGATACTCGGTTCCTTTTGTGGGAATTTTGCAAATATATTTTCTTCCGGAACGCAAGAAATTAGCCGGCCGCGCGTCACCCTTATATCCCTCGCTGGCCCATAACAAAAAAGGGCCGCGCACCAAGCCGAAGGCAGCGCCATGCAGCGCCCTAGGCGGTGGGCCGCTGACTGTCAGACTACCAGCGCAGTCTCATGGAATCCAAATTAATCTATTGACCTTCGCACAGTTTCCGCATCAGCTGCGGACTTCTTAGTCGACATGATTGGCTCCGCTGCTGGGATTACCAGCAGCCGGGGCGGGGCGCCCAGCCCACTTTCTATGACCACCGAGACGCTGCCCAGCAAGGTGCCAACCAGAACCACTTGGCACATTGGTAACGCGAAATTTCCGTTCCGTTCAAACCGCCCCTACCTGCCGTGAAGTCGCAAAGCCCGCGACTTCATAGCAGGCAAGGACGGGGTCTTTGCCTAATTTTCTTTAGCCCCGCCGCCATAGCAGCGAGGCCGCGCATACTGCTTCAGTGAGCACATTCAAAGAAACAATTACGGGTCACAACCCGCCGACCATGCTTATCAAGCCTACCGTCAAAATGGAAAACGGCAAAACCAGAAATATCCTAACGCTGACAATTTAATAATTCAGCCAGCCAGCTCATCTGTCACACGTCTGAGCTGTCAGGCCATGTGTACTCTTCGAATGCAACCCTGAACACACTACCCAACCAAGCAGCACACCAATCAATTGGTGAGTGCTGCAGTTACATCAGATTTTATTACAGCTTTTTGACGCAACTTCCGTCAGCATTCAACACATGGCCGGCCGTTCAAACAAACGGCGCCTGACTTACAAAAGGCAAAGCTAGTTGCCAGTAGGATTCCCCGGTAAACAACAAGCCGTCCCCATTCGTCTAACAAGCCTTTCTGCATGTACAGCCACAAGGTTGTGGCGGCCCTTTCTTTCCCGCATGCTGTTTAATAAACTATTTTCAGAGAAATCCGATTAAACAAAATATGAAATGATATTGCAATAAAATGTAAGAAGTAGGAGATGCAGCCTTACTGCATCACATGCTAAAGGATGGTACTTCTTGGCATACATTCCCACTTTGTAGCTGTGTATCTTAACCAGTTTGGAGATCGAGCAGCTACGCTGGATATTACACAAGAACGTGCATATCTCATGGAAGACGCACCATTCTGCACATCTCACAAGCATCTACAGAACTCATTCTGCGTGTGTGATGGCACCCACATTGTGCAACATGCTTGTGTCAAAGGAAAATGCTCTGCCACGTCATCATCTGTGCCAAAGAACATGGGCATGCAGTCACATTCCGGGCTGTCGCACCCGCCGCCTTCAGCCTGCGAGGGCCAAGAAGGAAAGAAACAAGAATGCAGGATAGAGGCATTAAGAAATGTAACATGCAACCAGACAAGAAGCAATCCCATAGGGCAGGGGCACATTGAGTACACAACGAAACCGCACCATCTCAAGTACGGTCCATGCGCGCGCACGCCTGCCCCCACCCAACCAACTACCTGCACGCGCGTGCGCGCCTGCCCCCACCCAACCAACTACCTGCACACGCGTGCGCGCCTGCCCCCACCCAACCAACTACCTGCACGCGCGTGCGCACCTGCCCCCACCCAACCAACTACCTGCACGCGAGTGCGCGCCTGCCCCCACCCAACCAACTACCTGCACACGCGTGCGCGCCTGCCCCCACCCAACCAACTACCTGCACGCGCGTGCGCGCCTGCCCCCACCCAACCAACTACCTGCACGCGCGTGCGCGCCTGCCCCCACCCAACCAAGTACAGTCCACGCGCACGCACGCCTGCCCCCACCCAACCAACTACCTGCACACGCGTGCGCACCTGCCCCCACCCAACCAACTACCTGCACGCGCGCGCGCGCCTGCCCCCACCCAACCAACTACCTGCACGCGCGTGCGCGCCTGCCCCCACCCAACCAACTACCTGCACACGCGTGCGCACCTGCCCCCACCCAACCAACTACCTGCACGCGCGTGCGCGCCTGCCCCCACCCAACCAACTACCTGCACGCGCGTGCGCGCCTGCCCCCACCCAACCAACTACCTGCACGCGCGTGCGCGCCTGCCCCCACCCAACCAACTACCTGCACACGCGTGCGCACCTGCCCCCACCCAACCAACTACCTGCACGCGCGTGCGCGCCTGCCCCCACCCAACCAACTACCTGCACGCGCGTGCGCGCCTGCCCCCACCCAACCAACTACCTGCACACGCGTGCGCGCCTGCCCCCACCCAACCAACTACCTGCACGCGCGTGCGCGCCTGCCCCCACCCAACCAACTACCTGCACACGCGTGCGCGCCTGCCCCCACCCAACCAACTACCTGCACGCGCGTGCGCGCCTGCCCCCACCCAACCAACTACTTGCACGCGCGTGCGCGCCTGCCCCCACCCAACCAACTACCTGCACGCGCGTGCGCGCCTGCCCCCACCCAACCAACTACCTGCACGCGCGTGCGCGCCTGCCCCCACCCAACCAACTACCTGCACGCGCGTGCGCGCCTGCCCCACCCAACCAACTACCTGCACACGCGTGCGCGCCTGCCCCCACCCAACCAACTACCTGCACGCGCGTGCGCGCCTGCCCCCACCCAACCAACTACCTGCACACGCGTGCGCGCCTGCCCCCACCCAACCAACTACCTGCACACGCGTGCGCGCCTGCCCCCACCCAACCAACTACCTGCACGCATGCGCGCGCCTGCCAACACCCACGCAACCAAAGAGCTCACCAATGCCAATTATATCATCCCTGCACTTACTTGAAGGAATGTGGAGCCTTGAAAGGTGCGTAGAAAATGGTGATCTCCCTCTGCAGCTCCACGTGGCCGTCGCCGCCGTAGCGGAGTACCCACCAGAGACGGCCGAGGGCCTCTGCCAGAGGCTTTGCCGCGTCGTGCGTGGGGGACTCAAACACTGCCTGCGATCGCCAGGAAATCCCCATGGAGGGTATAGTAGTAGGCAGTTTCAATGATGTTAATCATTCTGCACAAAATACAAGCCTGACTCCCTTGCCTGCAACTTGGTAATCTGCCTGGACTCCATGGAACTATCCATCATAGCTTGGATGTGAATGGTTTTGTGGAGATCCAAGGAATGCAAGATAAGGGGAGGGCCTTCCTGGAGAGTTTTGGTGATGGCTTTGTGACCTACTTGCATCAAGACATCATCATCAACTCTGCTAACCACAGCCAGGTGAGGTGCACAAGTTGAGCACAACCACCCCAGCTTGCCTCTAATGGTGGGACAGGCTCCAGGTTTGATTTTGGTTTGCAACACCTCACCAAGCAACTGTGCATGTAATCATTGGGAGAGTAAAGTGCACACACCCACTGGTTTTGATGCTGCTGGAGTTGTAACATTGTGCCACAAAATTTTATGGCAGTGGTGCCCAGCTCTACTTGCTTGCCAATCTCAAAGTGCTGTGACACTTGTTGAATAAATTCATCTACAGCACGCCTTGGCCCAGCAATCAGCTGATCATCCCCATGCCACACAAAGGTGATTATTCCATGAGGGTGTGGAACCACAAAGAAGCAAGGGTCTATGTCATCATATTTAGCCCCTAGCTTTTCAAACACAGCCTGGGCTGACATCCTGAAAATGCGAGGAGCTGATTGCAGCCCTTCATCAACACCTATGTTAGCTTTCAGATATTGCTGAGGGATGTGTTTTGCCCAGACTCTGGGAGTGGAGACTACATACACCTGACCATGCCACACTTGTTGTGCTATCTCAGGTGAGCCTTTCAAGAAAGCCCTTTTAATGTCTGTAGCCTTACATACATAGTAATCCCCGTCATTGAGATGACCCACAAAGACAGACAGCAAGATTTTTAGAGAGGTCTGCTGAATGAGTTAACAAAACTGTGGCTGAACTGTGGTTCAGCCTGCACTGATTAATATCTACAGAGGAAGTAGTTATATTAATCAATAGGTTTACGTTGCTGGTTATGGCTACCAGCACAGAATGCACGAGGCACGTGAGAACCGTCGCCAAAGGTGCGAGGACACAGGTGCAGGGAAAGTGGTGCTACCAAGTGGCAGCGTCCTGCTCGTTATATACTAATTGTGACGCAGTCACATCCAGATGACTGATAGGACAGATCATCTCACAATATTGCTGTCCTTCACTCTGGACCAGCAGATCTCGACTCGTTATCCATAAATAGTCACATCAGTGTCCTGTCGCACAAGTCCTGTCACTATTTGTTACGTCTAATCAATAGCATTGAATAGACCGCAGTGTCGGAGACTAAATGTCCTATCGTACACTGTGACAAGACGTCGTATGCCACGCGTCACTTGAAGAACCACCGTAGAATCACTGAATCCAAGTAGAATGTAGTAGAACAGTATCTTGCTCATATCTTGAGCAATACTCATCAGAATGAACCCGTTTCTGGATTGTAGTAACCGAAAGTAGAATCTCTACAAGCCAAGTAGCTTAGTAGAATAATATTGCTTGCCAGGCAATATTAACTCCAGCCCTTTCTTTCTTTTAGAGCTGTTAGGCTTGGCAACACATATATAGAAACAACATGCATATAGCACTTGACATCCCTCCCAGCTCTCTGTAGTCTCTGCTCGGGATTAATCAAGCACCAGATCACAACACATCTCAGCCATGACGAATTACAATGAATTCCCTATCCACTGGAAGTAGAAAGCCAAGTGTTTGGAATAGCAGCTTGTGGCTAACCAGAATAATGACCAAAATGGAATCATCACCATAATGGCTCCTGATTGGAACCCCACAAGTTACCCACAAGACCTTATCAGGTAGACATTGATAGTTATCAGAACTGGCACCCACCATGGACTGAGAAATAGCACATCACAAAATATATTAAGCACATGACAAACTACCTTCCTCTGTCTGGGACAAAACTAGGGGGACCTGTCGCCACCTCACCAGCAAGGTTGATGGGCCAGCCAATCCGGGAAAATCCGCCTAAGCAGCCCCAGGGAATCGAACCCTGCCCTCTAAAATCCCTTTGGTTGAGACAAACCTCAAACTGAGGACAAACCCCCAACCAACATCATGCTCCATGACTGAGCATTACATAGAATACAGTATTATACACATATGTCACGGACGCGAGCTATGTCATCCGGGCGCCCACTATGCACAAGACCGGTGACGTGCGCAAGGAATTTGTTTTCTACGCATTTTCGACAAAGGCTAGTGACCGGGGGGGGACACTAGCACTTGCAGCATAAGAGCGGACGAAAGTGTACGTGCACGCGCGCCGGGCCAGGCACAGCTGGGCGCGCAGCACTGACTTGAGCGGACGGCAGCACAAGTGTGCAGCGTCGAGAGGATCATACGCGTGTTAGTGGACAGCTGGAGCTGAAGCTGGACTGCTGGACTTCAACAGCGCCGAGGCTATTGACAGGCCAGGTGTCTTTGTGGTGTAGAATAGCGGGTCAACGTTATGAGGACTGGACAGAAAATGGAAAAGGACAATTTGCGGTGCGGAGCCAGATCGCTGGAATGAATGCGAAATCGCTGGCAGCCCTACAAAGGGATTTCTTCTAGAAAGGAACGATTAGACGCAATGTTTGCTGGGCCACTCACACGCAAGGTGTGAGCGTGCAGATTGTCTGAAGGATATTATGCTTCGACCTTGCTGGACGTGACTCAATGTCGGACATTCCCAGGGACAGAAATGCCGGAGCCTCTAGGAGATGAGATCGGCAACAGGGTAGCAATTTAGATTTGTCGGGATGCCTTCCTGCTTTTGTTGGCATGTGTGGTAGAAAGCCAGGACGGCAACTGGAATGCAGTTTCTATTTGCATGGTTCAGGCAGCAAGATAGTTTGGGCATTCCTGGCTGGACTGACAAGTGTGGCGTGTGTCATGCGTGTGGCATGACGAATGGTTTGGTTCATAGTCGAAGAGGACTCTCACGTAGCGTGTAGTCTCTTCGAGTCTCTCGTTAGTGGCCTTCGTGTTTCTCCCTTTCCTTGGGAGCAAGGCCGGTAGCATGTCATGGAGCGCTGCCTAACTGCGGGCTCGTGAGCATGGAGTGCATCGATATTGAGACTATCAACGTGTTGTAATTGTATTAACTTTCTCAATAAATTCCGCATGTGCGGCTTCATCATCAGACTGTGCAAATTGTGTGTTTTGAAAGCATTATTCTATAGCAGGGGAGGCAATAAGGTGGTTATCAGGCACGAGGGACAGTTCCTTGTCCTCGGCTGAGAGCCCTCCTTTCTTTACTCGAAGAGACTACCCGGTAGTCTGCTTCCTTCTGTTCGAAGCCAAGACGTTGGCTTTAGTGTTTAGCAACCATCAGCAGTACAGGGAACGGCCTGGCTGACAGTTTGTAAAGGAAGTGTCTTGAGACAGATTTTAAGAAAATAGAACTAGCCAGAATTTGCTGGCTCTTGTCTTTTTCTGGCAGGCTAGTCGAGTCGTTATCCTTGACACCTGTTATAAAGCCTTTGGTTGTTGCTTCTTCTCAGCGAAACCTAGGCTTGTTGTCTAATCACCAAGAAAATGTCCTCAAATGAGGACATTTTTAAGCATGGATACCATTTGTAATAACTAACACATGTCAACACATCCATGGGTACGGTATGGAACCATGTTCATTTATGATATGTTCAAGAGTTGCGATGCTTAACATCCATGAAATATGCTCATTGTATAATTGTTTACGATTTATGAATGCAGGGGGGTCGCTACGCGAGTGACCAAATAGCACTCAAGTCAACAATATGCCAAGAAAGAAGGCATGGCCAGGTCATGGCTGGCCCTGAAAATGCACCCAGGGTGCCCACAACATGTCAATGTTACACCCTCGCAGTCCTAGACCCTGCAGCCTGCCAGGGGGGGGACCAAATGTAACTGGCAACCAGGGACCACGGTGCAGGCCAAACAGCAGGTGTAAAGCTAGCTCAGTCCAACGAGTGAAATATGAAGCAAATACTCGCCAAGGTTAGGTCCATGATCGTTAGTAGAGGCTCGGCTGCCACCACGGTGCTAAACCATGATGCTGAACCCTTACGTTATATATGAAACATATACTGCAAAGAGGCACAAGTTGTAACACAAGCACAATGTTAACATGACAAGCTCAAGTTTCCAAGCCAGTCTTGATCACTTGGACATGAGTTGAAGCATTAGAAACATATGGGCAACATACCAGCAAGCCTTGAAAAACTTCTCAGCAACAAGGCAGTATATGTGTTGAATCAAACTACCACATCGCAATTAAGCACAGCGACTTCTAGTTGCTGCTGTTTTGATAACGCAAGGCCGTTTACCTTTTCAGTGACGCAGCGGGAAAAGAAAGTACTGCCCAGCAAACTTCCGTTATTCCCCGGACATAAACGTAATCAAAACCACGAAGTTGGGCATTGAAAGCAACCGGAATTATCACGTCTGCGAGAGTTATAGGTTACAATCCGCTTAACACGCTTACTCAGAACGATGCGGTTGAGAATGACAGTCGGAACCTTGCTCTTGACGTGCGCCCAGGCCGCCAGCTGCGCGGGCCAGCTCAAGAAATATATATTAAAGGACGGTGACGCGTGGGAAGCACCCAGCCTTGCGGCAAAAGAAAAATATGGCTCGCGCTCGCCCTGGTTTTCGCCAGGCGCGACTGCGACATCACGACGAAAAAATAGAGACTCTTTGACGCATGCAACTGCCCAGGTCCCTCTTCTCCCCATGTCGCCCATAAGCCCAGAAGCGTACCATAACCCATACTCGCGATATCCGCAGCGCCTGGGCGGAAAAAGAAATTGTAAAACCGAACTGCGAACTGACCTATCATGCGATCTACGTAGCTCTCAGATTTTCTTCAACAATGCCAAAATCCGTTCATGAACAAAATTTTCGACATATACAAAGCACCTGCACGTGAAGAATAGCATCTTCGAAATCACTAGATGACGATCTAAAATGCTGTCTTCGTCCGGGGCAAAATAATGCCCTATAACATTCAGGCAAGCCTCGGAACTGGCACGACCCCATAGCCGCCACTCGACAAAACACTCGATTGCATTGCGATGTTCTTGCTATTGTAGGTACTTTTCGTCGCCTCATATTTTCCAGGTACGGTCGACCCCTGTCGACCCCAGGGGCTTGGCGCGCTCAGTACCTATCCCAGTTTCGCGCCAAAACCCACCAAGTGGCCCTAGGACCAAATTTGGCGCCAAAACCGCGCCCCTGACCCCCCCCGTCTCAAACGAGGACTATGTCCTCAAATGAGGACATTTGGTTTTTGGACATTGTTGGTTCTTGTTTTGCCCATCGGTCAGCTGGTGTATGCCACTGACGCGAGCGCAGACTCGAGCCATGGCAGATGCAAATAGAGCAGATGCCGACACGTCCGCTCCGGGGTCGAATGGCGGGATTCCTCCCGCCGTACCCGCAGTGGGTGAGAGTCGCGACCAAGAAGCGCCGCTGAGTATGGTGGCGCTGTTCGCGCAGATGCAAGCGCAGATGCAGCAACAGTCGCAACAGTTGCAGCAGCAATTGGCGCTGCAGATGCGGGAAGTGACCGACAGATTGGTGGCCGTAGAGGGTCGTCATCTGCAGTCCACACCATGGGACGGGCAGGCATCGATGCCGGGCCCCAGTGGTGTTGCCGCGGAGCCGAGGGAGCGGGACCAGCCGCCAACCTCAGGTAATGCGGCGGGAAGGGCTTCGATGGAACCGGGGGTTTTGGCTGGGTCGCTAACCCAACACGACTTGCTTGGTGAGGCGGATGGTCAGCCACGGGGCGAGTATACGCTGGCGCCCAGGCGCCTGCCTTTCGATCAAGCGCGAGACGGATTGCACGAGGAGAACGGGGCAGGGCTGGCGCGCGCGATGGACCCACACAGGGGTGCACCAGGACGCATGCTGCCAGGCGGGGCCTCAATTCCGTTTGGGCGAGGCGGTGGGGCGCTGACCGGCGGGTCGACTGCACGGTGGTCAAGTGTGCCAATCGGGCGCATTCCGCCCATGGAGGACATAACCACGCCGCTGGCTTTCCGAGTACGGGAGGCAGCACGACCAAGCACGCTGGCGCAGGGACGCGCAGCTCAGCGACCGCCGGAGGATGCCGATGGGGTGCAGTACCCGCAAAGGGTGCGCCTCATACCGGAAGGCGCGAAGATGCCCACCCTACCACGGGTGGACATGCGCGAGAAGTTCTCCACAACCGGCAATCTGGCCACGCTGGCGCAGGCCTACAACGCGTACAAGTCATGGATTGATCTGCAATACATGACTACGCAAGGCGCTGTAATGCATGAGTTTGTGATGAACAACATGCATTTTTTCTTTCACGGCCTTACGCTGAGGCGAGTGGCTAGGCTGGTGGAGCAGTGGAGAGAGGTCTCGCTGTACACGCGTCACACGGACGTGTGGTTCGGCTTCGACGGGCGTGGCCAGCCCGACTATGACAACATCATGTATGGTGTCGACCCTGCCGAGGAACTGTGGGGCCTCCTTCGCCAGGAATACCCGGTGGAGACCATCAAGGCAGAGCGTGAGTGGCGCAGTTTCAAGATAGCCGAGGGTGAAACCCCGGAGCAATCTTACGAGCGCCTCATGGAGTTCGCCGGCGAAGTGGAGGACTGGTCCGAAAAGCTGGCGTGTCAGAAATGGCTGCAAGCGCTAGGCTCCAAGGAGATGGAGCTGCCCACGCCGCCCAACGGCCAGCCGTGGCGATTGCGGTCACTGTGCATTGAGGTCAGGGCCATGATGCGACGACACGCGCAAGGCCGGATCTCGGTAAGCACGGTGGTGGCCGAGCTGCAGGCCAAGGTCGACGCGCTGACCAAGGCCAAGTCGGGTGAGTCGTCTGCCACAAGACAAGCGCGCCCGCAAGGCGGCCACGGTGCTAGCAGGAACCAAGGGGGGTCTCGCAACGCCTCATCGCATGATGCAACCCAGGGTAACGCCGCTGGCGGCAACAAAGACGCTGCCGCCCCGACGCGAGCTGGGGGGGCACGTCCTCACAGACGGGTACTAGGACGGATGCGCGCAAATCGGGCTGCTTCCTTTGCGACAAGGATGGGCACCTTAGTCGCGAGTGTCCAAGCCGCTGCACGAAGCCGCATGGGGCAGACACGAAGTGGCACCTGATGAACAAGTGTCCAGCCGCGGGCATCAAGACGGTCCACTTCGCCGAGATGGCGGGCAAGACCGACTCGATGGAAGCCCAGGTGGCTGCCATCAAGCATGGTGAGGAGGCGACGGCGCCCCCCAACCAATTCGAGACGGTGTACCGGGAGGACCCATTCTGGGCGCCCATGCCGGGTGACGTCGAGATCAACGCTGCGGAGGCTACCAAAGGCAAGCAGGCACGCAGCCCGCTTTCTTTTCAGCAGGCACCCATGTTGCCTGCCGGGCAGTTGCCCGCGTCCTTTTCCATGCCGCTGGCTGGGGTGCAATCTGCTTTTGAGCATGCGAACCCTGCTGGGCTGGAGCAGCGTAGGCGATTGGCGCCTGTGTACCCAATGCCGTTCATTGTGGACGTACCCATGTTTTCAGCACGGCAGGTGGTCGACACCTTCGGGCAGAAGGGGGTTGAGTGGCTGGGGTCGGTTGTGTCCGAGATCCAGTTGTTCGCAGATGGGCATGATGTGCGCACCTTGCGCAATTCTGAGTCCGTCACCTACGGGCGCCAGCCGGTAGAAGCCGCAGTGCCCGTGGTGCAAGCGGGAGTGGTCAGCACAAGTAGCCAGCAGCGCACTAGTGCAGTCCCCCAGGTTCCCACGGTGGTTCCATACCCCAATGGTGAGCCGTCCATGGCGTTCCAAGCAGTTGGAGCCTGTGGAGATGTATGGAGCGACATGGTGACATGTCCGTTGGTTGGCGCAGTCAAGCTTGATAGCGGTGCTCAGCCGCTAGTCATCAGCACGGACTTGGCCACCATGCTGAACCTGACCTACGAGAACGGTGGCTTAGTGGAAAGCCCCGTGTCTGTGTCAGGTTGGCAGGGTCCGGCTAGTAAGCCGTACGCTATGACGGCGGTTAAAGTCAACGTGATTTTCAATCCGTTGCGCGCCTCTAGCATGACCACCGTGTCCGCGTATGCGCTGGTGGTCAACAAGTGTGGATATTCCGCACTACTCGGGGTGGATGTCCTTGCTCGCGCCATGGTTCAGGTGGACTATAGGGCGGAGGAGGCATCTTACATCCCTGATTGGGATGGGGCTGGCCTGAAGCGGGCCAGCGTGCCGGTCTCATGCTTCAGTTCTTCAGCCGGGGCTGCACGCCTCAACCCTTCCGCGGCTGCGGGCGTGGTGGAGGTCAGCATGGTGGAGGTACGGGCGGCGGGCTCATCGGCGTGGGACAAGCATCGGACGGTGCTGCCCCAGCCAACGGCGAGCATTGCCAAGATGCGCACGCAGTGGTCGCTGGATGCTGTGACGTCCACGCGGCAGCTGGCTATGCGCAAGCGGGTAACTGAAGCCGTCATCACCATTCCTCAGATGGCCAGCCATGGCCTCACTTTGCTGCAACCGGGTGTCTCGGAGGCCCAAGGTAATTTTTCTGCTGCAATCTTACCGCAGGCCCCTGATTTTGCCAAGGGTGCGGTAGTGTTGGAACTGTTTGCGGGGATCGGAGGGGGCATTGCAGGCTTTTTGGCCGCAGGCGGCGTGTGCCGTAAACTCATCGCGGTAGAGCCATCGCACAAGGCGCGTCAGGTGTACTTCAGTCACTGTGGCGTGTTGTCGCGAGAGTATCCCGCGCAGTTTCCGCCATCAGCATGGCGTGACCCGTTTGGGGAATGTCCTCAAGATATCCGAGCCATCGGTGAGGTGCAGGTGCAGCAGTTGTTGCGCAGGCATCATGCCATCGACTTGGTAATTGCGGGTTGGGAGTGCCAGGGCCTGAGCCAGGCAGGGCAAGGGCGGGGGCTAGCCGATCCGCGTAGCGCGCTGTTCTGGGAACTGTTGCGTGTGGTGGGACTGTTGCAGTCGCGTCAGCCCCATCCGCCTGCGTATCTGTTTGAGAACGTTGTGGCGGGTGACAGCCCACATCAGGCGGTGCGGGAGGACTGGGCTACAATCGTGGCACTCCTGGGGGAGCCCATCGTGTGTGACAACGCAGGGCTGGGTGGGCTCACGCATCGTTTGCGTGCCTATTGGACCAACGTGGCGTGTGCGACCGATGTGCAGGCGGTCTTGGGGGCCGTAGCAAGGCAGCATCCGAGTGTGTCTGCGGAGGTAGCATTGCCTTCCCACCTAGTCACGCAGAAGGTGGATAGCGAGGATCGCCCACCGTATGCACGCGTCAACCGGGTCGGGAGCCCCATGTGTGCACTGCCGACCCTGGTCAGTTACCAAGGGTCGACAGCATACCGTGATCGGGGTAAGGGTCTCGTTTGGGACACTACCACCGGTCTGTTGGTGCAGCCACCCGCAGAATTTCGTGAGGCCAGCATGGGTTTTCATGTCGGGGCCTCGGCGCTGCCGGGCGTGCTCGAGAGTGAGCGCTGGTCTTTGATAGGCCAGGCTATGTCGGTGTTGCAGGTCGGGTATGTGCTGCTTGCATCGGTTGCCGTGCGCCAGTCTGGGGGGGCGTCCCCAGCCAATCCGCCTCAGCAGGTTGAGGCGCGCGCAGCCAAACTGAAGCGCCCTGCAGCGACGGGGACTTCATCAGCATGGGGGTGGCGTCTGCGACAGGTGTGGACTATCATTCTCATGACCGCCCTGCTGACCAGCACCGTGCTGGCCGGCGAGCCCACGCTGCATCGGGTAATACACCGTGCGGCACGCGAGGCTCCGGCGGTGGGTGTCACACCAGGCGTGGCAGCCTTTTCCTTGTTCCACGACGATGCGGCTAGGGCGCCGCATCTTGAGGCACATGCGGTAGCTGTGGGTGATCCCGCGGATACGCACCCCTGGGCTATTGGCGAACACCTTTCTGATGCGCAGCGCTCAGCCATGCTAAAGTGGCTAGGCACTGCAAGGGGGGCCTTCGCTTTCACAAGTGATGAACTGGGGTGTTTCAATGGTGGGACCATGCGTGTTCCATTGGACACTGACACCCTTTGTTCCGACGCCAGCATCGCCTGAGTCAGGCCGAGTTGGATTTTGTAGCCGAGCAATGCAAGGAGTTAGAGGATGCCGGTATCATCAGGCAATCTTCCTCCAGCTATGCCGCTGCCGTTGTCGTTGCGCCCAAGAAGGACGCTATCACCGGGGCATGGACGGGTATGCGCATGGCCACCGATCTGCGGTTGCTGAATGCACACACACCCGTGGACCGTTACCCCATGCCACGTGTGGATGATGTCCTGGATAAGATATCTCCTCATGTGAAGTTTGTGTCCTCGCTGGACCTGCGTAGCGGCTTTCATCAGATCGCAGTTGCGCCGGAGGATCAGCGGAAGCTTGCATTCTGGGGGGCGGCAATTTGTATGAGTGGGTGCGCATGCCCTTTGGGCACCGCAACGCTAGTGCTGTTTTCCAACGAGCTATGGACAAAGTGCTTGCAGGTCTTCCTTTCGCCGCTTGTTACATTGATGATGTAATCGTCTTTAGCGCGACATTTGAGGAGCACCTGGCGCACTTGGAGCAGGTTCGCTTGGCTCTCGAGGAGCATAATATGCGGCTGCACCCTGAGAAGTGCAAGTTCGCCCAGCGGACCCTCTCATTCCTTGGTCATCAGATTGTGCCGGGTGGCCGGACGCCTGATGCCGCCAAGGTCGAATCCATTGTGCAGGCCGCCGTACCCACGGATGTCTCAGGGGTGCGGGCGTATTTGGGTTTGGCTGGCTATTACCGAGGTTACATTGAGAACTTCAGCAGCAAGGTGAAGCCCTTGACCGAGTTACTCAAGAAGGGGTGCGTGTGGGCGTGGGGTCCCGCACAGCAACGCGCCATCGAGACAATCAAGCAGGAGCTCACGTCGGCCCCGATTCTGCGCGCCCCTGACTATGCTTTGCCGTTTGTGTTATATACCGACTGGTCCAAGGTAGGACTGGGTGCGGTCTTGGCGCAAAAGGATGGTGATGGGCGCGAGCACGTTATTGCTTATGCTAGTCGCAGCAACAACCCAGCGGAGAGCCGGTATTCTTCCTATGAGGGGGAGGCACTGGCTGTGGTGTGGGCCATCAAGCACTTTCGCCCGTATTTAGTTGGGCGCGTGTTTACTCTGGTGACAGACCACCAGCCGCTTCAGTGGCTAATGACCAACACCAACCTGACGGGTAAGCTCGCCCGATGGGCCATGATTATCCAGGAGTACCACATGACCATTGTGCATCGGGCCGGCAAGGACCATGTCAACGCCGATGTGCTATCCCGATACGCCATGCCTACCACTGTTGACCACACTGGAGCCCGGGCCATGGGTGCCGAGGGCTCGTCGGGTTCTGTGGTCTTTGTGAACGCTGCTGGGTATGCGGCCGACGATGAGGAGGAGGCGTGGTGGCGCAGTGTCGAGTACTCTGTGGCGGACTTCGGCATCAGCGACGACCCGGTGCGGCCGTCGCCATTCACGCCATCCAAAGCTGTGTGCGCTATGGAAGAGGGTAGGTCTCTGTCCTTTGACATTGATCCTTCTCTGCAGCAGCTGATCGCTGTGCAGGCTCTCTTAGCGCGTAGCTCTCTTGCTGATTGCTACACCGCTGATATCTGGCTAGATGGTCGAGTTTTGGAGCAAGTGCAGGGTGCTGTCTTGACTCCTACTCCAGTCGATTGGACTCCTGCTCAGAAGGCGACGGAGTTGAACAGGGTGCAGCACAGGGCTGCAACCTATGGTTGGGAAGATGGGGTTTTGTACAAGCTGTTGGGCAAGCGTAGGGTGGTCGTCCCACCGCCTGACAAGCGCGTTGCTATAGTGCAGGCGTACCACGAGCGGTATGGTCACTTGGGTGGCAATCGCACGCTCAGCCTCGTACGGACCAGCTATTGGTGGAATAACATGCGACACACAGTGGCCCAGGTAGTGGCCAGCTGTGTCCCGTGTGCTCGAACCAAGGCTAACTTTAGCGCAGATCATGGTGCCAAGGAGCTGATGTCGCTTCCCATCAAGGGCTTGTTTTATCGCTGGCACGTCGATCTGTGCGGGCCGTTTCAGGAGAGCCCTGACGGCAACCTCTATGTCATGGTATGCGTGGAGAGCTTTAGCAAATGGGTTGAGTTGATCCCCATTGCTGACAAGCATGCCGCTACCACAGCGAAGCATTTTGCAGACATCATCACCAGGTTTGGGGCTCCCGCGGAGGTAGTCACGGACCAGGGTGGTGAGTTCAGGGGTGAGTTCCAGGAGTTGCTGGATGGATGTCTTATTGATCACCGTCGCACTTCTCGGGAGCATCCTCAGGCCAATGGTTTGGCTGAGAGATTGGTGCAGACCGTCAAGCAGGCGCTGCGCAAGTGGAGCCTGCAGGTGCCGGAGTCGGCCAGGTGGGATCGCGAGTTGGCATGGATTGCCATGGGTTATCGCATGTCTCCCCAGGAGTCTCTCGCTACCTTCTCCCCGTATTTCCTTCTGTTCGGGCGTAATCCTCTTTTGCCTACGGAGGCACAGGTTGCGCACCCCGAACCCATGGCCTTCGACAACGCTCAGCAATTTTTGGTTGAGGTGCTGGCCAGGGCAGAGACTTTTAAGAAGGTCATGCCCATCGCGATGAACAACTTGTTCATTGCTCAGCACAGGGACTCCCTGCGTTACGCTCAGCGCCGGGGGGGCGCATACATGGCTCGCCAGCTGCGGTTTAGGCCAGGGCAGTATGTTTTCCTGCGCACTCAGCTGAAGCACACTTTGGATGTGGAGGCGGGGCCCACCATTTTGCGCATTGTGGCTATCAAACCATCGGGAGTGGCAATTTTGGAGGGCGCCGACGGGAGCCGTACGACAGACAACCTCAGCAATCTCAGTCCCTGCTCACTGCCCAATTTGGTCCACGACCTCCAACCGCACACATCTCGCCGAGTCAAGGACGCCCAGTGTCAGGTTTGTCACCGGGTCGATCAGGCGGAGTCCATGTTATTGTGTGATCAGTGTAACTGTGGTTGGCACATGCAGTGCTTGCAGCCCGTGGTCACCAGCATTCCGGAGGGGGATTGGTTTTGTCCAGTGTGCACCGCTGCGCAGTTTACCTCCCGCAGCTTGACTGCGGTCACCGCTGCCCTTGTCTTGGTACGATCGCTGTCTTCGTGATGGGGCCGGTCGCCAGCGAGGGGGGGAATCATGGGACAGGTCCTCGCCCACCCCACAGGGCATGCAGTTAAGGCAGGCACATCAGCTCAGCTCATTTGGGTTTTACCAAATTAAGCTGAGTGGCCAGCCGCCATGGTGGCGCCGGAGATTGTGGCACGCAGACGCGACAGCTGTCACGGACGCGCGCTATGTCATCCGGGCGCCCACTATGCACAAGACCGGTGACGTGCGCAAGGAATTTGTTTCTACGCATTTTCGACAAAGGCTAGTGACCGGGGGGGACACTAGCACTTGCAGCATAAGAGCGGACGAAAGTGTACGTGCACGCGCGCCGGGCCAGGCACAGCTGGGCGCGCAGCACTGACTTGAGCGGACGGCAGCACAAGTGTGCAGCGTCGAGAGGATCATACGCGTGTTAGTGGACAGCTGGAGCTGAAGCTGGACTGCTGGACTTCAACAGCGCCGAGGCTATTGACAGGCCAGGTGTCTTTGTGGTGTAGAATAGCGGGTCAACGTTATGAGGACTGGACAGAAAATGGAAAAGGACAATTTGCGGTGCGGAGCCAGATCGCTGGAATGAATGCGAAATCGCTGGCAGCCCTAAAAAGGGATTTCTTCTAGAAAGGAACGATTAGACGCAATGTTTGCTGGGCCACTCACACGCAAGGTGTGAGCGTGCAGATTGTCTGAAGGATATTATGCTTCGACCTTGCTGGACGTGACTCAATGTCGGACATTCCCAGGGACAGAAATGCCGGAGCCTCTAGGAGATGAGATCGGCAACAGGGTAGCAATTTAGATTTGTCGGGATGCCTTCCTGCTTTTGTTGGCATGTGTGGTAGAAAGCCAGGACGGCAACTGGAATGCGGTTTCTATTCGCATGGTTCAGGCAGCAAGATAGTTTTGGCATTCCTGGCTGGACTGACAAGTGTGGCGTGTGTCATGCGTGTGGCATGACGAATGGTTTGGTTCATAGTCGAAGAGGACTCTCACGCAGCGTGTAGTCTCTTCGAGTCTCTCGTTAGTGGCCTTCGTGTTTCTCCCTTTCCTTGGGAGCAAGGCCGGTAGCATGTCATGGAGCGCTGCCTAACTGCGGGCTCGTGAGCATGGAGTGCATCGATATTGAGACTATCAACGTGTTGTAATTGTATTAACTTTCTCAATAAATTCCGCATGTGCGGCTTCATCATCAGACTGTGCAAATTGTGTGTTTTGAAAGCATTATTCTATAGCAGGGGAGGCAATAAGGTGGTTATCAGGCACGAGGGACAGTTCCTTGTCCTCGGCTGAGAGCCCTCCTTTCTTTAATCATGGGACAGGTCCTCGCCCAACCCACAGGGCATGCAGTTAAGGCAGGCACATCAGCTCAGCTCATTTGGGTTTTACCAAATTAAGCTGAGTGGCCAGCCGCCATGGTGGCGCCGGAGATTGTGGCACGCAGACGCGACACATATGTACACAGAGCATTACTGCCCTCAGAGCATCACAGCTCTCAGCATAACAGAGCCCAGCTCTATGTTAGCTCTTCTCACCCAATCAGTCACCAAGCTCAAAGCTCCAACTGGAATTGCTCAACTCACACAGAGGAGCTCATCAGCTTGTAAAGAAGCTTATATTGCTCAGCAGACTTGTGAGGCAACTTGGTCAAGGCATCAGCAGGATTCTCAGAACCTGGAAGATGTTGAATATCTACCAGACCTGCCAACTCCTTCAACAGGAGATAATCCAGATCTCTGCTTCTGGCCAACTGCTTGTGCACAAACTGGACCATGCCCATGTTATCTGAAAGGATCAAGGTTTCCATCTGAAGAGTATGAGGAGTCACTGAAGCCATAGCTAGCAACAGCTCCTTGATGTACAAACTGGACTGAATCCCTTCACAAATGGCTCTGCACTCAGAGACATCTGAACTCACAGCAACCCTTCTTTGAAGACGACTGTACCAGGCCACAAGACTAGGCCTATGTTGCTGAAGCACAAACAAGCCAGCTGACCTGCCTCTGACCTTAGAAACTTGCCTGCTATCCATGGAGCTATCAACATAGATATCCAAGGAAAATGGCAAAGACAAATCAATCTCAGCTAAAGTAATACCAGGAGACTTGTCAACATGTGCAATAATCTGGGAAGGCTCCTCCAGGATTAGCACATCATCAGGGGATCTGCTATGGACCATCATGTCAGGCCCACAAATGCTGCCATACCAGGCCAACTTGCCTTTCAGCTCAGGTGCAATGGATGACGTCATGACCTCTGGAACAGATTGAAGAATGGTACTCTTGTGTCATTGCCCGCCTGCAGCTTAATCAGCCACTGACTCAGTCCCCTCCTGAACCAATGTAGCCTGCATTCCACAGAACGTGACAGCCTCTCCAGGCTTCTGCCACAATTCTTTTCCCAAAGGAAATGCATCATTAATGATGGGCACAAACTGACTCAACCACTTAGTGGGAGCAATCAAGTGCAAGTCATCACCATGCAGGCTAGCATACACAGGTAAATCATGCCACCTACCCAGCAATAAACATGGGTCCACAGATGACACCTTCAACCCACAGTGTTTAGTCAAGAAGTCTTCCAGGGTAAGCCTCCAAATGATGGGACTGGACCTGAGACCTTCTAGACCCTTCAGAATCAGCAGGTAGCTAGACTGGAGCTCTGCCTGCCAGGCTACAGGAACTGGCACATGAAATGGAGTTTCACAATGCCACACCTGCTGAGCCACACTGGGATCACCCTTCAGAAATGCTCTCTTGAAATCTAGCAGAACTGAAGACATATCAGCACCCTGGTTCAGCATACCGACATACAGGCACAATAAAATACGCCATGTATCATGTAGCATCCCAGGTGTATATAACTCCTCGCCCAGAAGATCCCCAGTACCACGGTATTCATTAACCCCTAAATGGTCTTGCGGCCGATTTTCCGCCAAAAATCGAGTTCCAGCCGATGCATCGGCCCCTTCTCGGGCGACCAAATGCCGCGAAAACTATTGAGAATTAGGAAACGTTTAGCTGAGAAGATCGAAAGTTTATAAAATACTCTAAAGCATGGTATATGGGTTTGCATACTTCTGACAAAGTTATAGAGGTGTTCTGGCCGGTCAAAGTACAAGGGGTCAGGGTACTTTTTCACGTACAACGTGCATTCCGGAAAACGACGACCTGGCCATGGCGGCTTGCGCCCACGCATGGCATTTACGTTTTCGTTCGAATTTTCTGACCAAACTTAGGATATTGATTTTATACGTCCTAAAGATCATACAGGCCAATTTTTGGTTCGCGGGAATGCCATTTGATAGGTGTCGGCAGCGTTCTTGCTGGAAAAAACTGCGATCAGGCCGGACGATAGAAACGTTGACAGCAATACATTTCCGGCGTATTTTGAAGGATATATCGGTTTCTTTGTACTTTTTATGATACATACTAGTCGCAAACGTGCAAGGGTGGCCAGAAATCGCCGAATCCAGCGACCATGCTGCACAACTTTGGTGTGCCGAAATGCGCCATTTTGCGGCCACCGCCTGGGCCAAGGTAACGCCATCCATGCCTGGTAAAGCTTAAGCATCGTTTTCCTATCGATGTTTGACGTTTATATATACGTTCTAGCTTGTGTAGCACATTCTTTTTGCATTATTCATGCTCTTTCTTGACCCTGGCCTGGCCCCTTTCTAAAACACCCTTCTTAGATGCTTACCTCAGTCAGTTGACCTGCCACAGGGTGATGGTGATAAGTTTTAGAGGCTGTATGGGTTTGAATACCTCCATATATGTTTGTCATACATTTCCCATACACATATTGCATGAGTGTGAGGCAGTTGGCTGGTCTCTGTGGCATCATCAAGCACGTAACTGGTGAGTAAAAGCTTCCCATTGACAGCATGTGCCACCAGGTGTGCTGGCCATCACCTGGCAAGCTATAGCAGCTTAGGCCTAGTTTATCCTTGCTAGGGCAGGCTGAAATAGGCTCAACATCACTAGTTTGTTGGTGGCTGCCTCCTAGAATGCATGCCTTGCGTAGGGTATCCGTACCACGTTACCTACGTGCATGGACAAGGTAGCACCTGCACATAGGTGCCATGTAAGGGTAGTGTGATGATGCAGTTATGTTTCCCCATCATTGTGGAAGGGAAATGTATTGTTTGGCATGGTTGATGGCCATATTAGTAGGTAGTATGCCCACCCTTACCCCCTTGGTTGCTTTTTACCAACGGTACCCCTATGGGCTGCACTGGGTGTAACTGCTGGTATACCCACCCAAATGATGACCCCAATGGCTCAAACTGTTCAGCAACTAGTTGTTTATCATCCCTGAAGTGGTAGGTGCCTAGGTCTTATAACATAATTCAAAATGCACATTCTACCAAAAATGAAAACGCGCGTCTTGACCCCCCTGACTTTGACGGCAGTTATATATGGCCTACCCTGCATATATGTGAGGTTGTGATATACCAACCCGAAGGGCAACTCATGGACATGCTTGGCCCCCAAGGACAGCCATTGGATATGGGTAGGTTGGATGGCATCTGGTTTGCAAAATTGTGAAGATCCAGCCGATTTATCGGCAGGATCTCAGACCATTTAGGGGTTAAGTACTGGACGCACATGGGGAATAGACACCCCCTCTACCTCCTTCCGCTTGATGACGAATCTGAGCTTCAACCGTGTACTGTATGGGGGAACTTCATTCACAGGCTGACAGCAGTCAAACTGCAACCACTCCGGCCTCTAGAGCCTTGGCAAATGCTAGCCTCCAGGCCTCAAACATTAGAGGAGAACTCATTTCCTGGACAAGCTGATCATAGCTAAGAGGAGAATGAGCAGCCAGTGATCTCTTAGTAATACCAATACTGCTAGGGTGAAGAGCAGCTGGCATCACAAGACTGGAAGCCACAGGAATCTGATCCTCAGGCCACTGCACATTCTTGATCGCTTTCACAGAGAAAAAATTAAGATTCAGGGCCCTGAAGTTAGTCAGTGGAATGCTACCCCAACCCTTACGAATAAGGCTATGAGATACAACCACAACTCCAGGGGTGCAAAGAAAATTCTGACCCAAAATGATAGGGCCATCGTAATCTGATAGCACTAGGAAGGAAACATCTACACCCATAAATGGCAAGATGATTTCTCCTACCACTTTCATATGAACCCTGCCACTAAAGTCAGACACCCAGGAACAGCTAGACTCGCCAATCTGCCGCTGCCCTGTATGCTGAGACCCCATGATGGAGACCTCTGCATTGGTATCTACTTCTAGTGCAGTGCACTCGGACTCCCCCAACTGCATGGCTGAGCTTGGACACCCGAGGCTTTTGCTTGGCTTTTTGCATAGCCAGCACCACATCTTTCAGGCCCACACCTCTATGCTTAGTGAGGCTAGAGGGGACCACATCTGCCTGCTCTAAATCTGGAAAGTTAACCGGTCCAGGGGTCTGGCCAGGACTTACCTGGGGATTACTTCCAGCCGGAACGTGATGATTGCAGGGATGACGTCATGACCAACTGGCAAGGTTGTCACATCAGGAGTTACTGCCTCTGCTTCAGCACCCCTTAGACGTACATATGACCACGACAGACGGTGCACATTCTGGGGAGGATCCTCCATCTTCACCCAGCACTTGTGCCCAGCTAGTTCCACCCTGGTCACTACTCCAGGGTGCCAGCTACCACGCTTGCCTGCAAGCTTGCTTGGGCTCTTTCCACACAATTACCCTCTGGCCAACAACAGGTTTCAGAACACTCCAGCCCTTGTCTTTCTGCCTCAACTTGGCAAACTTGAACATAAGGCTATCTTTCCAGGCTTGCTCAACCTCAGTAGGGAGCTCCCGAAGATGCAATGATAATGGAGTCACAGGGACCTCTCCAACATACATGGATGCCCTGACATTCAATCTGTCCTCAACTGACCTTAACCAGGCCGTCTTGATAATAGCTGGAACCAATCTTGGAATCTTCTTCTCCGTCAGCAGAATAGTCTTGAGTTCTCTGATTGTCCTCTCCACCACGCCTTGACTGCCATGGGACTCCCTGTGTACAACAAATAACTCAGGGAGGTCTTCATTCCCCATGCAGCACTCAAATTCTAAATCACACTGCAGCTGGATCACTGGTTTCATTCTGGATCTGATAGCCTGGAGCCCAGCCACCAAACATGGCTTAGACTTGTCTTGCACCAGCTCCAGCACCTTGTACTTGGTATATCTGTCAACACCAACCAACAAAATCAGTTTCCTGATTTCTTGGATATCACATTGTACATATCCAGGCTGCAACACAGGTTGTCTGACATGACTACTTCTTAGGCTTGGGAGCAACCAGCCTACAGGAACAAGCCTCAGCAACCTGTTTTACTGCATTAAACAAAGATGTCCCTCCCAGCCTCCTTGCAAACTGGAGTGCCTGGGCAGCATGACCAAACATGTGATGCAATCTCAATGCAATGTTGGACACAAGAGACATTTTATTAAATACAGGTGAGGTGCTTGGAACAGCACGCTCACTTACAACCATGCTCCCCATTGCATCATTCGGGCCATCAGCCTCACCCTCCTCCTCTAGAGGAGCCTCCTGCCCTAAGACAGGACTTCCACCCTCCAACATTGAAGGAGTACGCAAACTACCTCCAAGAGCCTTGTGGGAATGTTGTTGCCTTGTGGTAACTGCTTTCACCACGGTGACGTGGGAAGACCCAGTCACTACCCCATTGTGTTCTTCCTCCATGGATGCACTCTCAACCTGTGCAGGGAGACTCTCAACCTTAAGTGGGAGACCCTCAACCCGTGCAGGGAGCAAATCAACTTCTTCAGTGCCATCCAGAGTAATGGGGGGGTCACTCTTAGCCCCCTCCCTGGCGGACCCTAGCAAGCGGCCCAGGGAAGGCTGCATGAGCCTGTCAGGTTGGGTTGTTATGCCCCCCTTGGCCCCTTTGCCTACGCCAGCGAGGGCAGTCCTTACGGAAGTGGCCCTGCTGTTGGCAGAAATAACATGTGATACGAGGTGTCCCAACCCCAGGTGGTCCCCGCTGGGACCCCACCCTGTTAACCCCTAAATGGTCTGGCTGCCGATTTTCCGCCTAAAACTGAGTTACAGCCGACACGTCGGCCCCTTCTCGGGGGACCAAATGCCGCGAAAACTATTGAGAATTAGGAAAAGTTTAGCTGAGAAGATCGAAAGTTTATAATTTTCCTCACAGCATGGTACTAGGGTTTGCATACTTCTGACAAAGTTATAGAGGTGTTCTGGCCGGTCAAAGTACAAGGGGTCAGGGTACTTTTTCACGTAGAACGTGCATTCCGGAAAACGACGACCTGGCCATGGCGGCTTGCGCCCACGCATGGCATTTACGTTTTCGTTCGAATTTTCTGACCAAACTCAGGAAATTGATTTTATACGTCCTAAAGATGATACAGGCCAATTTTTGGTTCGCGGGAATGCCATTTGATAGGTGTCGGCAGCGTTCTTGCTGGAAAAAACTGCGATCAGGCCGGACGATAGAAACGTTGACAGCAATAACTTTCCGGCGTATTTTAAAGGATATATCGGTTTCTTTGTACTTTTTATGATGATTTGTAGTCGTAAACGTGCAAGGGTGGCCAGAAATCGTCGAATCTAGCGACCATGCTGCACAACTTTGGTGTGCCGAAATGCGCCATTTTGCGGCCACCGCCTGGGCCAAGGTAATGCCAGCCATGCCAGGTAAAGCTGAGTTATCGTTTTCTTGTCGATGTTTGACGTTTATATATACGTTGTAGCTTGTGTAGCACATTCTTTCTTCATTATTCATGCTCTTTCTTGACCATGGCCTGGCCCCTTCCTAAAACACCATTCTTAGATGCTTCCCTCAGTCAGTTGACCTGCCATAGTGTGATGGTGATAAGTTTTAGAGGCTGTATGGGTTTGAATACCTCCATATATGTTTGTTATACATTTCCCACACACATATTGCATGAGTGTGAGGCAGTTGGCTGGTCTCTGTGGCATCATCAAGCATGTACCCGGTGAGTAGAAGCTTCCCATTGTCAGCATGTGCCACCAGGTGTGCTGGCCATCACCTGGCAAGCTATAGCAGCTTAGGCCTAGTTTATCCTTGCTAGGGCAAGCTGAAATAGGCTTAAAATCACTAGTTTGTTGGTGGCTGCCTCCTAGAATGCATGCCTTGCGTAGGGTATCCGTACCACGTTACCTACGTGCATGGACAAGGTGGCACCTGCACATAGGTGCCATGTAAGGGCAGTGTGATGATGCAGTTATGTTTCCCCATCATTGTGGAAGGGAAATGTATTGTGTGGCATGGTTGGGGGACATTTTTAGTAGGTATTAGTAGGTAGTATGCCCACCCCTACCCCTTTGGTTGCTTTTTACCAACGGTACCCCTATGGGCTGTACTGGGTGTAACTGCTGGTATACCCACCCAAATGATGACCCCAATGGCTCAAACTGTTCAGCAACTAATTGTTTATCATCCCTGAAGTGGTAGGTGCCTAGCTCTTACAACATAATTCAAAATGCACATTCTACCAAAAATGAAAACGCTCGTCTTGACCCCCCTGACTTTGACGGCAGTTATACATGGCCTACCCTGCATATATGTAAGGTTGTGATATACCAACCCGAAGGGCAACTCATGGACATGCTTGGCCCCCAAGGACAGCCATTGGATATGGGTGGGTTGGATGGCATCTGGTTTGCAAAATTGTGAAGTTACAGCCGATGCATCGGCAGTATTTCTGCCCATTTAGGGGTTAAAATCAAATCTGGGACGCTGAGCCGCTGGCTGCTCCTGGGAAGGACCTCCACGACGCTTGAAGCCACTGAAGCCATTGACCTGGAAGCCCCCACGCTTGGGAGGCCCTGACCTTGGTGGGCCATAACCGTTGGAGGGCTGCCCCCCCCATTGGTTGCCCTTGACCTTGGGCACACTGACCCCTGCTGCGGCTGCCCCCTCCACCTTTTCCTTCTCCTTCTGCTTCTCCCTGGCCTTGTCTGCCTCCTTCTTGCCTCCCACATACTTGCCCCTGAAATAATCCTTGATCTTGGCCACCATAGCAGCCCAGGTGGTGCATGTACGCATGTGCACCTGCAGGTTATCCAAGGTGACCTCATCCAATCCCAGGCTACCTAGGAAATCATCCATGGCAATCTCATCTGACACTACATACCCCTTGCCAGCACAATTGTGCCTCAGCTCCTGAAAATCCTCAAATGCCTGCAGTATCAGGCCCTCAGCCTTGAAATCAATGTACTCCTTCTTCCAAAAGGAGCCATCACTAGCCCTCTTATCATCTAGGAACACCTCAAACTCAGCTATAAAAACCTCCCAGGAATCTCCATCCTCAAACTTGTCATTTACATACTTCTGCACCCTCTTGGGACACTTAAGAAGGTATTGAGACATACACAGCACCTGCAGAGGATTGTTACCATTATACAAGCCCTTATATCCCTTAAGGTGCCTAATAGTGATATCCTTATCCTTAACAGTCCAGTGCTCCTTGAGACTGGGAAGCTGGTTAAGAATAGCAAAGCCCTCCTGGGCCTTGGCTCTGCGGGGCTGCTCTGCTGCTGCTGCTGCTAGACGATTAAAATCTGATTGAAATTCTGACCCCGCAGTACCCGTTCGTCGCGTATCTCGCCGTCTTCCAAACCCTGCATGGTCGCTGCGAATGCCGGTGACAACTGCCGATGCCGGTGCCAATGCCGAAGAAAGAATACAGCTGGGGAATTAATAAATTAATCCCTTAAGCTCTGGAACCAAGAAAAAAAATTTTCCTGAATTAATTCACTGTTAATTATAACAGAAAATTTAATCCAGCCGCATATAGTCGCGCGGATGCTGCAATACGTTATCCAAAATCTGCTGCACAATACCCGGATATAAATCAGGAAGCCCCTCGTTATTTTCTCCTGGCTCCTCAGCGTTTGATTGCCGCTGGATCGAAGCAGCAACGTTTATGATACCGTCGACTGACGACGCCCACCCGTTGTTGCTAATCGGAACTGCGACAGCCGGAAGAGTCGCCGAAATTCCAGACCACGCTGTCGCCAACGCCAGAACACCCAAGCCGTAGGTGCGAAGCGCCGAAATTACTTGAGCTTGTTCGCCTGATCCCGACGCTGCAAGCCTTCGGAAAATATGGGAATTTTCCGACAGGATTTCCAAATCTTGAGTAAGGTCGTCGACGAACTGATGCAGATCGTTAGAAACTGGCGGCCGGCTGACGAGCGCTTGAGTGAGACAGCGAAGGTTGAGCAACACGCGAATGCAGTGCAGCAGTCGATGCCGTCCGTTGAACGTTGAAATTAAAGCCTGAAGACGACGGAGCCGATGCACGCTCTGGAGATGGCTCACGATATTCACGCGTGTTTCCCATATAATGGAAAACACCGTAAAATTTGCCGACACCAGAAATCAATGCCGTAATCAGTAGATTACGAACTCGATTGTAATTCGAGTTAACGAAACTGTGGCTGAACTGTGGTTCAGCCTGCACTGATTAATATCTACAGAGGAAATAGTTATATTAATCAATAGGTTTACGTTGCTGGTTATGGCTACCAGCACAGAATGCATGAGGCACGTGAGAACCGTCGCCAAAGGTGCGAGGACACAGGTGCAGGGAAAGTGGTGCTACCAAGTGGCAGCGTCCTGCTCGTTATATACTAATTGTGACGCAGTCACATCCAGATGACTGATAGGACAGATCATCTCACAATATTGCTGTCCTTCACTCTGGACCAGCAGATCTCGACTCGTTATCCATAAATAGTCACATCAGTGTCCTGTCGCACAAGTCCTGTCACTATTTGTTACGTCTAATCAATAGCATTGAATAGACCGCAGTGTCGGAGACTAAATGTCCTATCGTACACTGTGACAAGACATCGTATGCCACGCGTCACTTGAAGAACCACCGTAGAATCACTGAATCCAAGTAGAATGTAGTAGAACAGTATCTTGCTCATATCTTGAGCAATTAATTAATTAATTAATAGACACGTGACTGCGTCACGTGAGCATAAGTCCTCAGTGGGAGGGGAACATGGGATGGAATGGATGGTATAAGCTATCTAGGTCCTAGTTACAGGGGTGTGGGCACCGCGGCCCGAATCGCTATGAATGCCATACTTGGTCTTGAGCAATACTCATCAGAATGAACCCGTTTCTGGATTGTAGTAACCGAAAGTAGAATCTCTACAAGCCAAGTAGCTTAGTAGAATAATATTGCTTGCCAGGCAATATTAACTGAATGCCTGGCGTGTACAACTCTGCCTCTGTCAGATCAGTGGTGCCCTTGAACTCTGTCACACAAGGTCTAGCATGGAAAATGACTGACCCATCTGCTGCTGGCTTATGTTTACACACAAACTTCAGGCGCAAGTGCTTGCACCCTGCAGGCTTTTTGTCAATAGGTGTGACAGGTGGAGTGTGAGAGGGGCTAAGAGGATCTGGACTACCCATTCTTCCCTGGCCTTGTTGAAGGCCTCCACCCATTTTAGGAAACCTATGTGTGTACGACAATCTTGCTCTATCTGCCCTGCCAGCCGTTAATTAAGAATGTACTCCAGCACAAGTACATTTTGAGTTTTTCCAAGTTTCTTGTTTTTTGCTTGTTTCAAGTTCAGTTTTGCATAAAAAGTGTCCCCATAGCCCCTGGATCTCATCTGGAGGTAGTTGAACTAGTATATGCTACAATATACTAGGTTGTACTATTTTCTACTACATTTATACTATAATGTACTAAATTGAACTACATCTGAACTAAATGTAACTGTGATTGATGCCCCTGTAACGTCTCCCAATGCTCAATAACAGGTCTGGCCACCATTGGTGACCTCCTAGAGCCATTCACAGCTGCATTTCGTGGATCACCGCACAAAAAAAAAAGTTTTACTTAGCCTTATCAACATATGGGAATGAGGGCTTTGGTGTGCCAACATGCATGTGTGCTAAAAATTGGACATTCTGACACTGCGCGAGAGTCTGGTAATACTTAAGCACTTCAGGTCATGATCGAAGTATAGAATGAACTGATGCAAGCAATCAAGCATTATGCAAGGAATGGAATGCTGCAATGAATTTTAGCAGTAATACTTGCAACTAGGGAACACACGATAAAGTCACGAATCTGACATGCATTGTGCCGTCATGGCACATGCATGAACATGTACACGAACAGAGGATCACGCGGACGCCCACGTGCACGCGCATGGCAATCCCCATGCCCCCCCCCCCCCACACACACACACAAGCCCCAACTCCAAACATTGCACCAATGACCCACCCACCCAAACCCAACCCCAGCCCCCCTGACCCCCCCAACGCCCATGCACACGCCCATGCCCCCGCCCCCGCCCCCGCCCCGCCCCCGCCCCCGCCCCCCCCGCCCGCCCCCGCCCCGCCCCCGCCCCCGCCCCGCCCCCGCCCATGCCCATGCCCCTGCCCCCGCACCCGCCCATTCTCACCCACGCCCACGCCCACGCCCACGCCCACGCCCATGCCCACGCCCACGCCCACGCCCACGCCCACGCCCACGCCCACGCCCACGCCCACGCCCACGCCCACGCCCACGCCCACGCCCACGCCCACGCCCACGCCCACGCCCACGCCCACGCCCACGCCCACGCCCACGCCCACGCCCACGCCCACGCCCACGCCCACCCTAGCCTCACCCCTACTCCAAGCCACAATTATACCCAAAGCCACAGCCAGAAGTAGAGCGCAGCTGCAACAATAGCAGACGTAGCTGAGACACACACCTACCCACGCCAACGCCCACGCCCACGCCCGCCCACGCCCACGCCCACGCCCACGCCCACGCCCACGCCCACGCCCACGCCCACGCCCACGCCCACGCCCACGCCCACGCCCACGCCCACGCCCACGCCCACGCCCACGCCCACGCCCACGCCCACGCCCACGCCCACGCCCACGCCCACGCCCACTCCACGCCCACTCCCACGCCCACGCCCACGCCACGCCACGCCCACGCCCACGCCCACGCCCACGCCCATGCCCAGCCCACGCCCACGCCCACGCCCACGCCCACGCCCACGCCCACGCCCACGCCCACGCCCACGCCCACGCCCACGCCCACGCCCACGCCCACGCCCACGCCCACGCCCACGCCCACGCCCACCCACGCCCACGCCCACGCCCACGCCCACGCCCACGCCCACGCCCACGCCCACGCCCACGCCCACGCCCACGCCCACACCCACGCCCACGCCCACGCCCACGCCCACGCCCACGCCCACGCCCACGCCCACGCCCACGCCCACACCCACGCCCACGCCCACGCCCACGCCCACACCCACACCCACGCCCACGCCCACGCCCACGCCCACGCCCACGCCCACGCCCACGCCCACTCCCACGCCTACGCCCACGCCCACGCCCACGCCCACGCCCACGCCCATGCCCACGCCCACGCCCACGCCCACGCCCACGCCCACGCCCACGCCCACGCCCACGCCCACGCCCACGCCCACGCCCACGCCCACGCCCACGCCCACGCCCGCGCCCATGCCCACGCTCACGCCCACGCCCACGCCCACGCCCGCGCCTGCGCCCACCCTAGCCTCACCCCTACTCCAAGCCACAAATGCACCGTAAGCCACAGCCAGAAGTACAGCACAGCAGCGACAATTGCAGACTTAGCCCAGACACACACCTACCCACGTCAATGCCCCTGCCCAGAGACTCGCGGCCTCATCCCACCCCCCTGCACGAACAGTTCCCAAACAAAAGAAAAGGCAAACAAAAGGAACAAGAGTAGCAAGCTGCATTGCGAGCACATATGCCAGTTCTGGTGCACATGCCAGGCCGAAAGCAACTCATGATTGCCCCTGCCCCTGCCCCTGCCCCTACCCCTGCCCCTGCCCCTGCCCCTGCCCCTGCCCCTGCCCCTGCCCCTGCCCCTGCCCCTGCCCCTGCCCCTGCCCCTGCCCCTGCCCCTGCCCCTGCCCCTGCCCCTGCCCCTGCCCCTGCCCCTGCTCCTGCCCCTGCCATCACCATTCTAACCACCACACATTACGAAAAGCAAGAAGAAATTATAATAATAAGAAGAAATTATAAGAAGAAGAAATAATAATAATAAACAAGCACAAAGTTGACTGCACATGCGACTGTACCAGTAGGCACGTAGCAAATTTTAGCTGCAGCTTCAATTTCAACTTCATTGCAATTGCAAGTGTGACTGCATGTGTAATTGCACTACCAATGCCTAATGCCCACTGCATGTGCCCAGTGCGAATGCAATTCAAAAGCAACATGCAATCGAAATTACAGCTGAAGCCGGCTATTAACAAAGATATTTAAAGCAGTTGTTAACTACAGAGACCCAATGAAAATGCAAATGCAATGAAAAAGCAACAGAAGTTGAAGCCACTGCCACTCTACCTGCCGACAGTAACACCACCGCCAGCACCCACTCATATCCCAACGACAAGGAAATAGAATTGCCCAAAGCCAGACATACATTGGGACGCATAAGCAAACGGCAACGCAAGCGCACATGCAAATGTATACGCAAAGGCAAAGGCAAAGGCAAACGCAAACGCAAACGCAAACGCAAACGCAAACGCAAGCTTGTCATGTACCTACGCTTAACTGCAAACGCAAACTGTGCACGAAGCAAAAAGATTGGATGGCCAAGATCATGGCAAATACGAGGGCCGAAAACAATCCAACTTCATCTAAATGTCCGAAATCCTCACGACGTTTCGATGCGCGCTTGAATGTCGAAGGCCTGCGCCGATTATCGATCATAAGTCGAATGTGTAATTGTCGGCTTATGAGAACTGCTTTGCGACAGTATCACGTCAGGCCGTTCCTGTGCAGCCATTTTCCCTGTGCAGCGGGTGGACAACGTTCACTTTCCGCATTATTCATGGCTATCGAAGTTAATTCTTACCGACCCCGGCTGCCATGGCCACTGGCCACGCATATCAAGTTCAGGTATTCCCGACCTGTAGCGCAGCAGATTTCTGTCGGAAGGCATCCTAAGCATCGTGATAAAAGAAATCCGAACAATAGACATTCATGCTGCATCTAAGGACATTATGGCATTTGTATATACTGCAAGTACATGTATCGACATTGCCGTGATTGCTAACCCCGACTCACCATGAACAGGAACTTTCCCTCTGCCTCCATGAAATGTACTTCGTGAAATGTACTGTAATACATATGATGTACTACGATGATAATCATCCCAGCAAAGCCATAGCACACCTTCCGTTTCGACCGCCATGTCGGCCACTAGTCCGGATAGCTCAATGTGCACCTGACCTTGACACTAATCGCACAAACAGCCACAATTTTGCAAGCAAGAAGACATGGCTACCTCGGCATTTCATGAAATGTACTTCGTGAAATGCATTTCGTGAAATGTACTAAGGAACGTGATTGGCCGGCGTTCGCTCGCCAAATCTCGCAAAATGTACTAAGGCACGTGATTGGTCCCGCAAAATGTACTAAGGAACGTGATTGGCCGGCGAAGATTCTGTTTGCTGCAATTAAAATTCCCTACAGAATCTTCGCCGGCCAATCACGTTCCTTAGTACATTTTGCGGGACCAATCACGTGCCTTAGTACATTTTGCGAGATTTGGCGAGCGAACGCCGGCCAATCACGTTCCTTAGTACATTTCACGAAATGCATTTCACGAAGTACATTTCATGAAATGCCGAGGTAGCCATGTCTTCTTGCTTGCAAAATTGTGGCTGTTTGTGCGATTAGTGTCAAGGTCAGGTGCACATTGAGCTATCCGGACTAGTGGCCGACATGGCGGTCGAAACGGAAGGTGTGCTATGGCTTTGCTGGGACATAATCGTGGCTATCTGCTTCCTGGCTTTCGCTATCATGGTGATGGGACACCATGGGAAGCGCAAGTTCGCAGCCATAGTGCTAAGCGGCAGCACCCATGCCGGCAGCCTAGTGACCGACGAGACGTTCGACTGTAAGTGCGGCCACGAGTGCATGAAGCCCATTAGAATATCACATCTCCAGGCATTGCGAAGCGCCTGGTTTTCGCCCGGGCGGAAGCAAGAGGACAGGAAGGCGGCGATAAAGCAGCAGCTGCACCAGGGGGGGTACGACGCCATAACCACGATGTCGTCATCTACTCGTCACAAGTTCGTTCATGGCGCTGGTTTTCGGTTCGTTCTCGACGGGGGAGTCAAGGATATGAACATAGGGTTTGTGACCCCTTTTCACTTTCGCGTTTCACTTTCGAGGCGGCCTTCAGGCACTGCCTGAAAATTAGCAACCACGTTTGGAACTCTTCGGACCACCTGTGAAACTAATCACATTTGATGATGTGCTGGCGGGCCTGGGCATCGCATTTGAGCATTACTTCGAGCAGGGCTCAACAAGCTCGATTCGCCAACTCAACCCGAAGAAGCCCTAAGCTGCGGTAAGACATATATTTGTGTGGATGGCTCTTGATATCATGCTGAATTTCTAGTCTTCTCTAGGTGGACAGTTCATGTGCAGCCATACAGGTCATCCATGTGTGTTTTAACCATGTTGCATGTGCCACAGATATTATGAGCAGTATTTACTAAGTGTGCTGGAGTCGTTGTTGCATGCTTGTTGTATTTCACAGTTCACGCCTGCATGAACGCATCGTTGATACTAATGATTATTCATATTGCATGACTGTTCTATTGGGGACGCCGCGCTTGATGTCACAACGTGGCCGAAAGGGTGCATCCACCGCTGACGGCCGGTGGGTGAAATCGATGGACGCATTTCCGAAGAAGCCAGCCGCGGGCCACACCCATGGCGCGGGCGGGGCGCGGGCGGGGGCGGGGGGGGGAGAAGGCGCGGGTGCGGGCGCGGGCGCCACCCAAGACGCGGGCGCGGGCGCGGGCCCGGCGGGCGGGGGCGGGGGCGGGGGCGCAGGCGCCGGCGCGGGTGCGGGCGCGGGCGCCACCCAAGGCGCGCGCGCGGGCGCGGGCGGGGTGGGGGCGCAGGCGCCGGCGCGGGTGCGGGCGCGGGCGCCACCGCCGACTTGGATGATGAGCCAGCAACCGAAGCCGAGAGGGAGAGGCACCGCTCTTCGAAGGTGTTCGATCTCGAAGTGTTTTGGGGCCCGGATATGACCGTGTATGTCCGCTGGCGCCTAGCCGCATCGGAGACGTTGGTAAATGCACCGGTGAACAAGTGGCAGCCCACAGGGCCTAATGGCGAGGCTTGTGACGGGGTCACGCCCATTGGGTACACCCCGCAGGGAGATCCTGTCTATGGGTGCCTCCTCATAGAGCGTGGCAAGGCCCCCAAAGGAAGTCCTGGTCTAGTGCCGCTTTTTGAATGGGACGAGGGCGGTGCCAGGAGATGTACCTGCGCTAGCCTTCACAGCCTTTTTCCTGACATCGTCGCCGCTGAGAAGCAGCAGTTGCTGGACGGATGGATTGAGCAGGTGCCAAAGTCCGTGGAGGATGTGCGTGCCAACAACGAGAATCTGTTCGACATCATGGAGCAAAAGCTCAAAGAGAAGCGTGAACTGCAAGCGAACAAGGCGGTACCCTTACCGCTGCGATCTGCAGGCGACCAGTCGGTTGCGCGGGCAACACGAGCACTGAGGCTGCCCATAAAACAAGTAATCTCACACGTCGCTTGCCCTGCCCGCGAGATTCAAGCGCAGATCAACCGCGCATGTGCGCCCGCTGCGCGAGGGAGCACATCAACGGCAACGCCCGCTTTGCGCACACTGATTTCCGGCAGGCACACCTTCAAGGTGAATGGAAGCCTCATACGACGCAGCGACCTACTCGTTGTTAAGCGGCCAGCCGTCACCTGCGGGCAGGGAATGCCGTGGGCACCACACATGCTGGTGAAGGTCCTTGATCTGGAAGGCGATCGCACGGAGCGTGACAGCATTGTCGCCTCTCCTTACTACGCACCGTCGTGGACGGGCCAGTTTTCTAGAGTGACATTAGGTGGCGGCAGCGCAGGGATGACGGTCCCCATTTCTGATGTACACCTGCAGCACTGGACAGTGGGCGGTACGGCAGAGGTGCACCAGCCTGAGCTGATCAGTACCGGCAAACTGTCAGCTGCCACGGTGGCGGCGTTGAAAGAGCACCCGCAGATTGACTTTGAGCATTACAAGACTGCCACCGCCGCCAGGGCAGCAGCAAAGGATGACTGCAATGCCTACTTTGCCGAGCATGGAGCACGTGCGCTTATCGGGATGCGCCTGTGTGCCCTGTTTCCGGGGATAGCGAGGAAGAGGGAGCGCTTCCATGGCTGGGTCACTAAGGTTCAGGAAAGGGGAGGTCACCTGCTCATCAAGGCGATGTGGGCTGATGGGCAGGACTATCATGCCCTGGCGGAGGTGACGCAGTTCGTGTGCGGCTGCCCACACCCAGTCGAGGCATTTGGCCGCGCTCGCTTCTTTCCACAGGAGCTAGGCTGGCACCGTGAACGCAGGTGATGGCACCCACATAGACGATGCCGTCCCTGCTGTGCACAGTGACAGTGAAGGCGGGGAGGAGGAGGAAGAGGGAGAGAAAGAGGGGGAGAAAGAGGGGGAGGAGGAGGGGGAGGAGGAGGAGAGGGGAGGGAGAGGGGAGGGAGAATGGGAGGGGGAGGGGGAGGAGGAAGAGGGAGAGGGAGAGGGAGAGGAGGATGCGGAATGGGAGCCGGGGATGACTGGTAGATGAGACGGTGCCATCTACCGGCGCATGGAATGAAGTGGTAGACAAGTTTACTCATGGTTGTCGGCAAGTAGAGCATGCACGCCTGGCCTAGTTGAATCAATGAGTTGAGTTTGGAGAGGCTGCATTTTGCTTGGATGAAGAATGTGTTAGCATGGCCAAACTTTTATGGCTTGTAGCCAAATCCTCTTGGGGTATGCAGTGTACTAGCGGTGTGCAATTGCGAGGATTCCTGTCTTGTAGCGATGTGGCCTCTCACCCTGCAGCCTGGTAGATGTGTTGGCATGCAGCCACCCATCATTGGTCATCCGATCTGGTGTGATTTGCATTTGCACACCTTGTATTAAGGCCATGATTTAATATGTCTTGTTATTTTTAATGTGTATATGCGAAAAGAGGCATAATATGCTCATATAGTGCTAGCAAATGTCACTACCTTTACCTATGCCTGACCTTACAAGTTGAGGATGGTCTAATGTAGTGGCAAACAGGTTATTTACAACAATTCACAGTTTTCTGACATAGTTTGAGGCAACTATACTTACCAAAATGCTTGAAAAAGGCAAAAATTGCACCATTTATGCTAGCAAACGTCACTATTTTGAGATCAAACTGGGCCCAAACTTGGCCCATGGTCTAATCTAGTGGTGTTTAGGTTGCTTCCAACATTTCATAGCTTTCTGACATAGTTTGATATTGTTTAGTAGCTTACACTGAGCAAAATGCTTGAAAATGGCAAAAAATGCACCATTTATGCTAGCAAACGTCACTATTTTGAGATCAAACTGGGCCCAAACTTGGCCCATGGTCTAATCTAGTGGTGTTTAGGTTGCTTCCAATATTTCATAGCTTTATGACGTAGTTTGATATTGTTTAGTAGCTTACACTGAGCAAAATGCTTGAAAATGGCAAAAAATGCAGTATTTATGCTAGCAAACGTCACTATTTTGAGTTCAGATTGACCCCAAACTTTGTGCATGGTCTATTCTAGTGGTAATTAGGTTGCTTGCAAATATCCATGATGGTTTGACGTGATTTAGTACTGTTTCCTATTTATTACTATTTAATTTAATTTAAAATGACAAAAATGTACCTTTATTGCTAGCAAATGTCACCAAGATGACGTCCGATCGATACCAAACTTTGTACGAGGCCTATTTTGGTTGCAAACATCATGCATGACAATTTTCAGCATAAAAAGACAAACTTCGGTACGAAGTACATTTTGCGTGCTGGAGTACATTCTTAATGGCTGGTAGGGCTGTTCATAAGAAAGAGGAGACATTTTAGCCACATCATGCTTGCCCAATCCAAAGGAGGTGGGATGAAGTTTTTGGTTGTGAACCAAGTCTGCCACACAAGGTTCTTGCCCTGGGGCATACTTGGGGGTAGCAAATTTTACAGAAGCAATGTTGGTATGAAGAAGGTTTTGAAGTGAAATTTTGAAATGATTCAGATCAACACCACCCAGGTCCTGTATGGCTAGTCTATCACTGGAGATAATGACACCAGGGTAAGAGAGAAATGGATCACCCAACAAGGCATTACCTTTATAGCCTTCCAATACCTGAAAAGGGGTTGGGATACCAAGTATAGGCAACATGACCTGACCTTGTACCTTGAGTGATGACTGCCCTGAGAAATCAGCCACATGGTGCCAGGGTGAAGGTTCCAAAGGCATATGGGGCACAGCCAGGGCACTGATAATGCTGACCTGGGCTTAATTGTGTGTCCACTGCAACCATAAATGGGCTATTGTCATTCTGCCCAACCTTCCCCACCTTAGCTGATCCTGCAGCAGTTTGAGCTTTAGCTCTATGAGCTGATTGTAAGATGCGAACAGCTTCTGCTAGGCTGCGTTTGGAAGGTGCAGCTAGTGGCGGAGCTATGTCCACAATTGAAGAGGTGAGAGGTTGCTGATCACCTGTTTTGCCAATGTAACCCTCTGCTGCAGGGGGCCAAGCCTGCAGTGACTGCCTACAAGCATCAAGGGTGACCGGGGTGTCACAGTGGGTGTGGCTCTCACACTCACCAGTGGGTGTTCCAAACAACCACTCACTGGGCAACGCTGGGATGCCAGGCAACTGTACAGGGCTGTCGGCCAACAGCTCTTCCTCCTCTGCCACGTCTGACACAGTTGGAAAATACAATCATCCTGTGAGGTGAACACCTGTGAATCTTACCCGTGTCATTGTGTTTAACCAGCACTGTCCTGCCTGTGGTGTTAAACTTTAGGATGGTGGCTGGCCCATGCCAGGTACCCACCTTGCCTAGTCCCGACTCCTTGTAGAATAGGACCTGGTCCCCTTCTCTGAAGGTGGGACGGGGATGCTTTGCATCCTTGACAGCTAACCTGCTAGCTGTATGTGCTCGCTGTGCGTTGTATAGGGCTAGTACCTCAGGTGGATAAATGCCTGCATGCAATCCATCTGGTGTAATGACCACCCCTTGTGGGGTTTTCATGAGTGGCCTCCTGTTGAGGACTTGGCACAACCTGGTGGACCACAGAGCTCTGTCAGCATACATATGACCCACTGTCAGCCAGCAGATTACCATCTTTTTCAGTCCAGATGTTGCAGTATGGGTGTCAGTTGCTCAGCACCTCAGTCAGCTTGGAGTCAGTCTCCTAGCTGGGCAGGATCAGGCTTGAAGTCGCTAGCCTTCAACCTGAAAGGAAAACATAATGGGAGTTAGATGAGATGCTTAGGCTGACACACGGATTTCCGGCCTGCGCGCCGCGTATTGCCTACCGCGGCTGAGCGGGACACCTCAGTACTGTACGGCAGGGCGTACGGTACTGAGGCGTCAGGTGGACTGACGTGCAGTTAGTGCCAGACTGTTCCTAGGTGCTAGCTCGACCCGCCAGGTCCGGTGTAGCCGGGTCTGACGGGCCGAGTGTTAGCTGGTTGCTAGTGACGTGGTCGCATGGCATTGCAGTGTCCAGTTGTCCACTGGCAGGTGCTGCAGTGAGCACTGCCATAGGCATATAGGCGTAGCACTGGGGAGTGCCGCAGCACCCGAGTTTGCCCAGTACGTTCCATTCTGAGCCCTCAAGCTTTCACTACATTCCTTGTATTATTGCTAATACAATCGTCATTCCCATTTCCAGCTTTCGTCAGTTGTCCTTCGTCTCTAGACGCATTCCAACTCCGCGCTCTTGCATGAGCTCCACGGCTCTACCTTGGGAGGTCATCAGGGCACCCATCGGGTCCTAAGCCACCTGCGACGGCTATTCTTCTGGCCTGGCATGAAGCAGGAGGCGCTGGAATATGTGCGCACATGCCATTCGTGCCAATTGATGAAGCCGCGCAACACCGGGTCGCAGGCCACCCCCCACTCATTACCTGATCCGCTGCGACCTTGGGATAGCCTGATGATGGACTTCGTTGGTCCATTCAAAAGCCGGACCCCGTCGGGTAACGAGCAGATTTTGGTGTTCCACGATCGGTTGACCCGCAGGTGCCATCTGGTGCCTTGCCCCCTGACACTCACCGCGCAGGATTGCGTCCGACTCTACCTAGACAATGTCTTCAAGTACCATGGGCTGAGTCGCCAGTTTATCTCCGACCACGACAAGCTGTTCACTGCCACGTTTTGGCAAGAGTTCTTCGGGATCCTGGGCACCAAGGTCTCCCTCGGGACCGCATACCACAGCTCCTCTACACATCTGGTAGAACGTCTTAACCGGGTAGTGGAGGAGACCATGCGCCACTACATCAAGGGGCGAGGCGACAACTGGGATGAGTTCATTGGGTTTGTCGAGTTTGCCCGTAACAACTCGTCCCAGGCTGCCCACGGCTATACGCCATTTTTCCTGGACACAGGACAGCACCCCCTCACCCCAGCCGAAATGCTGGCCAGCCAGATGCCCAGCAAGGACGCAACCATACGCACGACGGTGCGAGGTGTGAGAGAGATGCTCGAGCACATGAAGCAGGCACAGGAAAGTGCAGTCTTGGGATACCAAGCCACACGAGACAAACGCCTGGCGCGCTTGCGAGCGTCGATTGATGCCCGCACGCCCGCGATCGACGTCGGGGACCTGGTCCTCGTGGAGGGTCCTCAACTAGGTCGGTTCGCTCAGAAGGTGGAGGAAGGGCTTAAGACCAAGCTGAAGCCAATCTTCCTCGGTCCGTACCCGGTGGTGGACAAGTTCAAGGACTGCATGTTCCGGGTAGACGTGCCCTCCACTTGGCAGGTGCAGAATAACACGTTCCACAGGGACCAGTTAAAACTGCACCACAAGAGCTCGTTCCCGCGGGTAGGGTAGACGCCCCTGCGCCGCTAGAACACAACCCAGAGACGGGAGAGGTAGAGAATGAGGTGGAGGCCACTGTGGCCCACCGCGATCAGAAGCGAGGCAGGGGCATGGTGCGCTAGTACCGCGTACAATGGAAGTTCAGCCAGTCGAAGGCAGACCCCATGCCCGACTTCAAGCACATCCCCAACGTAACAACTGAGCATGAAGCCGCGAGACATCCAGGAGTGGGCTAGGCTGGTGAACAAGGCCGTCACATGCTCGTCGAATTACCACAAGTCAACAACTGGGATCTGTCCACCGAGGACTTGATCGACTTGATCATCACCCATGCCATGGACATCTCAGTTACACGACTGCTTCACTGCGATAGCATCGCGTCACAGTCCTACCCCAAGGATATCCACGAGCTGATGGAACGAATTCAGCAGAAGCTCGTCCCACCAGACGCTGAGTTCCAGGAGCGCATCGCCTTTGGCGCATTCCGACAGGGTGACATGCCCTACCGCGAGTTTGAGGTGGAGTTTGACGAGATGGCGAGTCGCCTATTGGATGTGTCGGGCCACGAGTACAAGATCCGCCTCATGGAGGCCATCCACCCTGATCTGCAGCTCGAGGCTAGGAAGAAGTTCGCAGACACCCCGTGGCATCTGTGTCCAAGGTCAAAGCATATCTCCTCACTGCAGCCGACGACCACATGGCTAGTAGGACTGCACGCTCGACGCGGCGCGGTACTGACGCGTCGAATCCTGCAGATGAAGGCGACCCCGCGGAGAAATCCCCAGCTGAGGAGGAGCAAGATGAGGACGAGATCGGCGACGCGCAGAATGACTCCCAGGTCAATGCTCTACTCAACACCCGCAGCTGGCACATGCGGTGCTTCTATCGCCAGGAGATCGGTCACATGAAGCGCAACTGCCCGAAGTTGAGGAGAGGAGCAGACACGCCCGGTGACACGTCGGCAACCTATTGACCATGAACATGTGGACCCCTAGCTTTGCATTGCGGTTTGATACTCAGTCAACCTTTCTTTGGGAACGATCGATCAACCAACCTGTTCCCTTCTTCCCTGGCAGGAGGATGCTGCCAGGCTAAGGCCGGGCATGTAGGTCTGTCGCATAGTCGGCAACCATTCTGAAATGCTGCGGCCGGGAGGTCTGACACTGATTCACCACTTGTCATGTCTGCCTACTATTAATTGCTCAGTGCCGACCACACCCCCGTTTCCTTTTTATAGCCGTGGCAGCCTCTGCTCAATGTTGTGTTTGGCCGTGAAGTCGAGGATCCTTCGTGTGACATGCACAAGGACTTGCCGCAACTTAGGCATTGCTGCTAACGCCTATATACTAATATCGCATTGCCACATTTGACTGATTGACTAATCCCTAGTGTGTCACGTAGGCGCGACAAATCTGTCGACATCATGCATAGTACTGTCTCCAGATCCATTTAGGGGGGGGAGGAGGAGTCTGACAAGGTTATGACGAAACGACAGCAAGTGAAGGGCCAGTTCAGGTGTCAGAATTATATAGTATACTTGCATGACAGATCTGTCTGGTACCTAGTAGGTGTCTTTTCGTTTTAGTAGTTGTCTTTTCCTTAAATTCCCTGCACAGCTGCTGGCCAGCGATGGCTGCCCTCAGCAGTTGGCATCATTCCAGAGGTTACTATATGTGGAGTCTTATTGTCTTTTTCAGCTGTGCATGGTTTAAGTTGTTATAGTTATGCAGTTGCTGTCTCCCTTCTTTCTCTTGGGGCTGGCTTCTCGCCACCCCGAGAGTCAGCCTGACTTTTGTTTGTATGCCATGCTTCTGCACGACCAAAAGCGCAACCAACCCATGCACACAATCTTGCAGGTTTGAGTGGCGCCCATCACGCACTCTTCGTTGCTGAACGCTGATTTCCCCGTCGCTGAACACGGGACGCTACATCAAGTAATCAATTCAGCGGTGCACGGTCTGACTGCACCATCAACATGCGGTTCTTCTCCGATATGACCGAGCTGCGCTATAGCAACACAGCCACCGGTTCACGTACGGCTTCTCCTGATTCAGTCGACAATTCAGACGACAACAACCCCAAGCAACTTTGATACGTATCGTCACGATTTCAGCATAAACGTCAAGTAACTGATCATCATCAAGCTAGTATGGCGCATTACGCATGGCCAGACATCCCAGCAGCGGCCAGGACTACCTACCTCACAGTCGCCTGGCATCACAATGGATGTCTTCAATCCACCGAATGGACCGGCACGATCAACAGCTATTGTAGGCTTGCCGGATCCACCCTCTATGAACGTCGAGCAGATATAAGCTGCTCTCAAGGAACGGGTATAGGATTGTTCATGAAACTGGTGTAACCCAGGGCGGATGCCTGAAATCATATAGGCTGAAGCTTAAGGCCTGGCGGGACCAGCTCATGAACGCTTCTATAGCCCTGTGTTCCATCTTAGGGCTCTAGGCCCGACCGAGGGCTTCCTCGGTACTGTAGTATAGGAGGGCCTTACGCCCGCCCGGTTTTTTCGGCCCGGTAGATAGTTAGGGACCAAGGTCTTAGAGCTGGCTGGACACTTGGGCGACCTAAGGAAACAAATCCTGCCGGGGCAGGTCTATCCGTGGGGTCGAGAGTCCCTATTCGAGCGCGGCCCCCCTCCGATCGCTAGTGCCCAGGATCGTGCCCCTGATCGCTGTGGCTAGGATCGTGCGCGCCTGCCGTCCGATCGTGCCCCCGATCGTGCGCGCCCGCCTCGAATCACTATATAGGGTGGGCTCCAGCGGATACCCGGCTTGATGCGTGATTAAGGGAAGCCTAGGGAGAAGGCAACGAGGCCAAGGTCTGGATAGCGCATGAGCCAAACTATTTGAACCCTTCGCTCGAAGGGAGTGGGCTCCCTTCCCCGATAGGGGGGGAGGAGTGTAGCGTGCCGACTAGGGTCGAACCTAGTGAGCACGAGAAAGTTTGGCAAAAGAATTATGGTATAAAAAGATACGTGCAAAAAGAGATAGATACCTAAGGTGGTTTGAAGTCCATACCCTCCGGCACACCTCTGCATGTGTATACGAGGGTGCCGACAGTTGAGACCTAGAGCAATATTGGTGACATTGGGATATATATCGATGGATGTGTGTCCGATGGCATAACGTAACGATGGTTACCACGGACATGGTTAGAGGTCGATCAGCCCTATGTTCGACCCGTAGTTCGGCCCACTACAGTAACGTAAATTAGGCGTGGAATATTCGCATGGAATGTTCCGGGCCACAAGGGTTGGAACAGCAGTGCCGACCTAGTGGCACTGCTTGGCATAAAGGCGTGCGAGGACGATGGACAAGACAGTCGTTCGTCAATCCGCCGACTCACCCACCTCAGTAAATCTGAGCTACGAATCTATTCCTTTTAATACAATCATGTCCAACACATATCCTTGTACAACTGCAATTGCAAGAATACAAGAAGGTAAATAATATAATGCCTCTGGGCCTACGCTGTGATGACAGCAAGTAGCACATAGAATAGTGATCCCCCTTCCTGCTCAGGCAGGCAACAAACCGGGACGATGGTCCCGTAGAATAGAAACGATCTTTCCCAACGCCGGTGCCTGGCCGATGGGTTTGGCACGTTACACAAACATGCAAGTAAACAATGGTATATAAGTGACAGCTCTCTAGCAATCACAACAATAGTGAGTATACAACAACCCACCCACCCACCCACCCACCCACCCACCGGCCACCCACCCACCCACCCACCCACCCACCCACCCACCCACCCACCCACCCACCACCCACCCACCCACCCACCCACCCACCCACCCACCCACCCACCCACCCACCCACCCACCCACCCACCCACCCACCCACCCACCCACCCACCCACCCACCCACCCACCCATGCACCCACCCACCCACCCACCCACCCACCCACCCACCCACCCACCACCCACCCACCCACCCACCCACCCACCCACCCACCCACCCACCCACCCACCACCCACCCACCCACCCACCCACCCACCCACCACCCACCCACCCACCAACCAACCAACCAACCAACCAACCAACCAACCAACCAACCAACCAACCAACCAACCAACCAACCAACCAACCAACCAACCAACCAACCAACCAACCAACCAACCAACCAACCAACCAACCAACCAACCAACCACCACCCACCCACCCACCCACCCACCCACCCACCCACCCACCCACCCACCCACCCACCCACCCACCCACCCACCCACCACCCACCCACCCACCCACCCACCCACCCACCCACCACCCACCCACCCACCCACCCACCCACCCACCCACCCACCCACCCACCCACCCACCCACCCACCCACCCACCCACCCACCCACCCACCCACCCACCCACCCACCCACCCACCCACCCACCCACCCACCCACCCACCCACCCACCCAACCAACCAACCAACCAACCAACCAACCAACCAACTAACCAACCACCCAACCACCAGGATGAAAAAGGGTAGACAACCAAAGATTATACAGAGGGAAAAAAAAAGAAGCAGATACACAGACAAAATATGCTCTCTGAGCACCCAGGCAGCAAGCTTTATTATGACTTTTCTGTCACCTACAGCAGTAAAGCAAATGAGGCATCGCAGCCAGCCGCATCAAATGCATGCAATATAGAGAGGACATTATAAACAGAAAGTATACCTGTACGGTGTAGTCCGCCCATGCAGCTGTAAAAGTCCGCCTGCCAGTAGGCCTGCACGGAGACGATGTCTTGCACAGCCGACACTGCATGGAACGGCAGCGCAGTCTTCGCTGGCAATCAGCTCGATTACAGTTCTCGACCAGTGAACTGCCTGCGCCAGGTGCTCAGGCAGTTCATCGTCGCGCCACAACCAATAGCCGCACAACACGACTTCGTTCGTGTTGCAATGCAATGTCTACGTTTCCTGCCACCGCCCATCTCGGGTCTATTGCCTCACCTGGCTTGACTATGCACACTACCTCCAGAAAAAAGGGCTTGTTGCCCGGATCCTCGCTTCGGACCTGCTCTACCGACCCTGGGGAAATAGCTAGCATTTCCCCCTCGCTATTCCTTCGCAAAGAGTGCACTATCGTGTTATTAGCTCTGGAATCTACGCGGGATCCTGGAAACCAAAATGCCGCGCCATCCACTGCGCCGGCAGCGGCATTTTTGCTCATTTTGAGCTTGGCCGGCTGCTGGGTAGGCGCAGGCGGAATGTGCCTACAGAAACTAGTGCTCGCGTAAACTGAAACAGCATTCCGTGACGCCATTATCGTATGTCCTGCAGCAAGTGTACTAGCTAGTGTAAAATGTACATTATGACCACTAAAGCATGCGTGATGAGCGGCACGTTAGTTACGAGAAAATGTTCACAATGCATTATGCCTATTTGCAGCGCCGTATTTTCCAGCTACCTAATGCCAGCAAAATGCCTCCAACGTTTCTATTTTCATGCCAGCGAGTTTGCCACGACCGAAGGTGTAGATCCGAGTCCAAAAACTCCCGTCTAGAAAATGTTCTATGCTCGGAGTCCACGGAATCAGGAAGTCGGCCCGCAGTTGCCGTACAGATCCGGTAGTGACTCGTGAAGTGAAAGATTTGGGCAGATTAGGGCAGATCGGGTTTGGTCGATCCGGTCCTGGATCAGTCCGTATGCTAAAATTTGCGCGCCGTCCGTTGTACTTGAATTTTCAAGGGAAGCGAATGTTGCCTCTTTCGGTAATGCAATGTGGTTGTCTCCAGTAAGTCCAGTTTACCAGCTGTTGAATAGTTGGACCATGGCTCTGCATGATCAATGATGTGCTGAATCGCCTTTTCAGGTGTCACTAATATATACTTGGCACTGAGTGATGCATTGAGCCTTGATGGTCGCGGTCTTGGGTGACCTGAATCGTTCCAAGACGATTGGTTGCTCTCACCATTCCAGTTCAGCAGTGAGAGAGACTGATGAGTGTGCCTTGTTCATTTAGGGCCACTTCAGTTGTTTGCGGGTTGAGATGTGGCTGCAGGCTTTCCCTCACCCTCGCCCCCCGTGAGTCTTGTCTTAGAGGGGAGGAGATCTACTATGAGGTCTATGGCAGATGGACATCACTATTTGCCTGTGCATGAAACTGATAGGGATTTTCAGTTAGAACTTCTTTTGTTACCTCATAGATCCCATTCTGTCCTGGTGACCTGTGCCTTCATGGCAGACTTGCTGTGGTCACCTAGCTGCCTGAGGGCCTTAGGACATTTTCTGTCTTCCAGTTCTGGGCCTATGGTCTACATGAAAGCTGTGGTCAGCTAGCGTGCTTTGGTCAGCAAGTTGTGCTTCCAGTGGTTGACATCCAGAGACGTCTTACTGCTGCAGCTTTCCTTCTTTGAGCCGATCCAGTGTTTGACCTGCAATCCAGTATGTTCGACCTTGGATAGAGAATCTGGAGTGGCCAGATTTGCATAGGATGGAGAATCTGGAGTGGCCAGATATGGATGGGTTGGAGAATATGGGTTGGCCAGATTTTGGAGATCAGTTTTTACTACGTGCTTGCACTGATCCAGTTGTGGGAGACCTTGTCTTGGACGCGTGGACTTGGTGCAGTCTAGTACCAGTTAACGCCAAGCGCATTGCATGGCGTGTTCCTGATTCGGCATATCTCTGCGATTCCAGCGGCACCGGAACGAGTTCATTCCGACAAGTATCAAGAAAGTTATGGCGTTCCGACTTCCCGGTCGCGCGCGAGCGCGAGCCGGCTGTTCTTCTAAGTCGGACGTGAATATTTGCCGACGGCATATGGGGTCGACAGTAATTCCTGGGCTGACAGGAATTAGGTGCTGAACCTACGACGGTATGGGATTAATACCTCGTACGCAGGAAATAGGAACCTTAACCTGTGGTCTGTTGGTACCGCAGGCTTAGTCCTGGACTTCTAGGTGCAGATGCAATAGTCACTGTGGACTGTGCTCTGTGGTCACTGTACCTGTATGGCAGGCCTACTGTATAGGAACTGGGCGCTGTACAGGTAGTGAATACTGTACCGGGGGTGTTAATACTGAGCAGGCCTCCTAGGCTGCTCAGGACTAGCAAAGCTCAGTGCACAAGTATATAAAGAATAGGCCAGTGCCAATTGGGCATCTCTTGCGAGCCCGCCTCACGTGTGTTGCCTTGACTTGGCAAATTCGTGTACAAGCCTCAAGCGTGTGAGCGCTGTAACATTATCCAATTTTAACAAAGCTCCGTTCCAACCATATTCACACATTGCTGCATTGCAACCATTTCCTATACATTGCGTTTTAAGAACGTTAACTGTACCTACAGAGTACCTTCTATGGATCCAGTAAATGGGATGTGCAGATATGGCACAGTCTTTGTTGCTAGTGGGATAGGCAGAAAGAATCTGTTATGATGCTTACGGTGATGGGCATGGCGGATTCCATGAGTGAGCCCTCTCAACACTGGGAACCTTCCTCGTTCTCTGCCTAATAATGTGTCTTTTGAGGCAACACTTGCCTTTCTTTAGAAGACACTTCCTGTACCAGCAGATCCAGTTCCAGTCATTGTTCCAATTCCATATCTGCTTCCGGTTGCTGTTTCCAGTTCCAAGTTCAAGTTCCATTCCTGTTTCCAGACTTTTTCAGGCCTCATCTTTAAGGCGGCTGTTCCTTTCACCTGCCTTGTTTGATGATTACCAGTTGTGATGACATTGTACTTGGATTGTACTAGGGTCTTTTCTCTCTCATGAGTTGCAGGATGAGCCCAGTACCAGTGGCGTCTTTTCTCTGGCTGGAGTCCCAGGAGAAGACAGTAGTTGGTTTTAACCCCTAAATGGACAGAAATACTGCCGATGCATCGGCTGTAACTTCACAATTTTGCAAACCAGATCGATGCCATCCAACCCACCCATATCCAATGGCTGTCCTTGGGGGCCAAGCATGTCCATGAGTTGCCCTTCGGGTTGGTATATCACAACCTTACATATATTAAAAATATAATTACTTACAGCAGAGTGAAAGCACTCAAACCAAAGCAAACGCCCAGCTATAAACCTATATACAGAGCCATGTCAAAGCTCTATACTACGATAAGACCAATGGAAACGCCTAACGGGAGGAACCTAATAGCCCTGCTGCACCGCAAAATCAGCCCGCGTACGGCGGAGCATGATGTCATGCAGCCATGGCCCGAGTCAGCGCCACCGACAAGCGCTGCATGACGCCAATATGACGTCCAGGTCCGCGCCGACCATGGGGCCCGCTGGCCCTCCAGGTCCAGCTGGTCCTCCCGGAGCCGGCAACACTCCTTGAAGAAGGCGGAGGTCAGGGGCCCCATGGCCCCAAACTCCTCCAGGACAAAGGGCACCACACGATGGTGCCCGACGTCGCCGTAGGCCAGGAGCTTGGCCCGCTCCGCCCGGTCCGCCGTGTAACCTGCCGTGAGGGAGGCCCCAGCCATGTGGCTAAGAGCCAAGGGCCGCGCCATGCACCGAAACGTCAATAAGCAGATGCCGGCCACCCCCCTCAAAGTCCAGCACCACGATGTCAGGCCGGTGGTTGGGGGAATAGAAGGCAGCGCCATCCGCATCCTCGGACCGGATGTTCGCGTGGGGGAAAACCGACCGAATCATGGCGAGCACCACCGTCAGGAGGACAGTGTGCAAATACAAATACCAATGCTGATTCTGTTGGCCCCTTACATATATGCAGGGTAGGCCATGTATAACTGCCGTCAAAGTCAGGGGGGTCAAGACGAGCGTTTTCATTTTTGGTAGAATGTGCATTTTGAATTATGTTATAAGAGCTAGGAGTTAATGAAACTGTGGCTGAACTGTGGTTCAGCCTGCACTGATTAATATCTACAGAGGAAGTAGTTATATTAATCAATAGGTTTACGTTGCTGGTTATGGTTACCAGCACAGAACGCACGAGGCACGTGAGAACCGTCGCCGAAGGTGCGAGGACACAGGTGCAGGGAAAGTGGTGCTACCAAGTGGCAGCGTCCTGCTCGTTATATACTAATTGTGACGCAGTCACATCCAGATGACTGATAGGACAGATCATCTCACAATATTGCTGTCCTTCACTCTGGACCAGCAGATCTCGACTCGTTATCCATAAATAGTCACATCAGTGTCCTGTCGCACAAGTCCTGTCACTATTTGTTACGTCTAATCAATAGCATTGAATAGACCGCAGTGTCGGAGACTAAATGTCCTATCGTACACTGTGACAAGACGCCGTATGCCACGCGTCACTTGAAGAACCACCGTAGAATCACCGAATCCAAGTAGAATGTAGTAGAACAGTATCTTGCTCATATCTCGAGCAATACTCATCAGAATGAACCCGTTTCTGGATTGTAGTAACCGGAAGTAGAATCTCTACAAGCCAAGTAGCTTAGTAGAATAATATTGCTTGCCAGGCAATATTAACTCCAGCCCTTTCTTCTCTTTTAGAGCTTGGACATAACAGCCATATTAACTCCAGCCCTTTCTTTCTTTTAGAGCTGTTAGGCTTGGCAACACATATATAGAAACAACATGCATAGCACTTGACATCCCTCCCAGCTCTCTGTAGTCTCTGCTCGGGATTAATCAAGCACCAGATCACAACACATCTCAGCCATGACGAATTACAATGAATTCCCTATCCACTGGAAGTAGAAAGCCAAGTGTTTGGAATAGCAGCTTGTGGCTAACCAGAATAATGACCAAAATGGAATCATCACCATAATGGCTCCTGATTGGAACCCCACAAGTTACCCACAAGACCTTATCAGGTAGACATTGATAGTTATCAGAACTGGCGCCCACCATGGACTGAGAAATAGCACATCACAAAATATATTAAGCACATGACAAACTACCTTCCTCTGTCTGGGACAAAACTAGGGGGACCTGTCGCCACCTCACCAGCAAGGTTGATGGGCCAGCCAATCCGGGAAAATCCGCCTAAGCAGCCCCAGGGAATCGAACCCTGCCCTATAAAATCCCTTTGGTTGAGACAAACCTCAAACTGAGGACAAACCCCCAACCAACATCATGCTCCATGACTGAGCATTACATAGAATACAGTATTATACACATATGTACACAGAGCATTACTGCCCTCAGAGCATCACAGCTCTCAGCATAACAGAGCCCAGCTCTATGTTAGCTCTTCTCACCCAATCAGTCACCAAACTCAAAGCTCCAACTGGAATTGCTCAACTCACACAGAGGAGCTCATCAGCTTGTAAAGAAGCTTATATTGCTCAGCAGACTTGTGAGGTAACTTGGTCAAGGCATCAGCAGGATTCTCAGAACCTGGAAGATGTTGAATATCCACCAGACCTGCCAACTCCTTCAACAGGAGATAATCCAGATCTCTGCTCCTGGCCAACTGCTTGTGCACAAACTGGACCATGCCCATGTTATCTGAAAGGATCAAGGTTTCCATCTGAAGAGTATGAGGAGTCACTGAAGCCATAGCTAGCAACAGCTCCTTGATGTACAAACTGGACTGAATCCCTTCACAAATGGCTCTGCACTCAGAGACATCTGAACTCACAGCAACCCTTCTTTGAAGACGACTGTACCAGGCCACAAGACTAGGCCTATGTTGCTGAAGCACAAACAAGCCAGCTGACCTGCCTCTGACCTTAGAAACTTGCCTGCTATCCATGGAGCTATCAACATAGATATCCAAGGAAAATGGCAAAGACAAATCAATCCCAGCTAAAGTAATACCAGGAGACTTGTTAACATGTGCAATAATCTGGGAAGGCTCCTCCAGAATTAGCACATCATCAGGGGATCTGCTATGGACCATCATGTCAGGCCCACAAATGCTGCCATACCAGGCCAACTTGCCTTTCAGCTCAGGTGCAATGGATGACGTCATGACCTCTGGAACAGATTGAAGAATGGTACTCTTGTAGTCATTGCCCGCCTGCAGCTTAATCAGCCACTGACTCCCCTCCTGAACCAATGTAGCCTGCATTCCACAGAACGTGACAGCCTCTCCAGGCTTCTGCCACAATTCTTTTCCCAAAGGAAATGCATCATTAATGATGGGCACAAACTGACTCAACCACTTAGTGGGAGCAATCAAGTGCAAGTCATCACCATGCAGGCTAGCATACACAGGTAAATCATGCCACCTACCCAGCAATAAACATGGGTCCACAGATGACACCTTCAACCCACAGTGTTTAGTCAAGAAGTCTTCCAAGGTGAGCCTCCAAATGATGGGACTGGACCTGAGACCTTCTAGACCCTTCAGAATCAGCAGGTAGCTAGACTGGAGCTCTGCCTGCCAGGCTACAGGAACTGGCACATGAAATGGAGTTTCACAATGCCACACCTGCTGAGCCACACTGGGATCACCCTTCAGAAATGCTCTCTTGAAATCTAGCAGAACTGAAGACATATCAGCACCCTGGTTCAGCATACCGACATACAGGCACAATAAAATACGCCATGTATCATGTAGCATCCCAGGTGTATACAACTCCTCGCCCAGAAGATCCCCAGTACCACGGTATTCATTGAGAACTGGACGCACATGGGGAACAGACACCCCCTCCACCTCCTTCCGCTTGATGACGAATCTGAGCTTCAACCGTGTACTGTATGGGGGAACTTCATTCACAGGCTGACAGCAGTCAAACTGCAACCACTCCTCTAGAGCCTTGGCAAATGCTAGCCTCCAGGCCTCAAACATTAGAGGAGAACTCATTTCCTGGACAAGCTGATCATAGCTAAGAGGAGAATGAGCAGCCAGTGATCTCTTAGTAATACCAATACTGCTAGGGTGTAGAGCAGCTGGCATAACAAGACTGGAAGCCACAGGAATCTGATTCTCAGGCCACTGCACATTCTTGATCGCTTTCACAGAATTAAATACACTGGCAAGGGAGGTTTTAAAATTGACCAAGGGTATGCTACCCCAGCCAAACTTTCTCAGCTTATCAGATGCCACAACAATTCTAGGAGAGCTCAGAAAATTTTGACCCAAGATGATAGGGCCATCATAATCTTCAAGCACAAGAAATGTGACATCCTCACCCATGAAGGGTACCAGCACCTCTCCCAATACCATAATGTGTGTCCTGCCACTAAAGTCAGACACCCAAGCACAACTAGGCGAAAGCACCTGCCGTTGACCTGTATGTTGAGATCCCATAACAGAAACCTCAGCATTGGTATCTACCTCTAGGACAGCATCCTCGGACTCCTCCAACTGGCTGAGCTTGGACACCCGAGGTCCTTGCTTGGCTTTTTGCATAGCCAGCACCACATCTTTCAGGCCCACACCTCTATGCTTAGTGAGGCTAGAGGGGACCACATCTGCCTGTCCTAAGGATGGAAAGTTAACCGATCCAGGGGTCTGGCCAGGACTTACCCGGGGATTACTTCCAGCTTGAACGTGATGATCAGGGATGACGTCATGACCAACTGGCAAGGTTGTCACATCAGGAGCTACTGCCTCTGCTTCAGCACCCCTTAGACGTACATATGACCACGACAGACGGTGCACATTCTGGGGAGGATCCTCCATCTTCACCCAGCACTTGTGCCCAGCTAGTTCCACCCTGGTCACTACTCCAGGGTGCCAGCTACCACGCTTGCCTGCAAGCTTGGGCTCTTTCCACACAATTACCCTCTGGCCAACAACAGGTTTCAGAACACTCCAGCCCTTGTCTTTCTGCCTCAACTTGGCAAACTTGAACATAAGGCTATCTTTCCAGGCTTGCTCAACCTCAGTAGGGAGCTCCCGAAGATGCAATGATAATGGAGTCACAGGGACCTCTCCAACATACATGGATGCCCTGACATTCAATCTGTCCTCAACTGACCTTAACCAGGCCGTCTTGATAATAGCTGGAACCAATCTTGGAATCTTCTTCTCCGTCAGCAGAATAGTCTTGAGTTCTCTGATTGTCCTCTCCACCACGCCTTGACTGCCATGGGACTCCCTGTGTACAATAAATAACTCAGGGAGGTCTTCATTCCCCATGCAGCACTCAAATTCTAAATCACACTGCAGCTGGATCACTGGTTTCATTCTGGATCTGATAGCCTGGAGCCCAGCCACCAAACATGGCTTAGACTTGTCTTGCAACAGCTCCAGCACCTTGTACTTGGTATATCTATCAACACCAACCAACAAAATCAGTTTCCTGATTTCTTGGATATCACATTGTACATATCCAGGCTGCAACACAGGTTGTCTGACATGAGACTTCTTAGGCTTGGGAGCAACCAGCCTACAGGAACAAGCCTCAGCAACCTGTTTTACTGCATTAAACAAAGATGTCCCTCCCAGCCTCCTTGCAAACTGGAGTGCCTGGGCAGCATGACCAAACATGTGATGCAATCTCAATGCAATGTTTGACACAAGAGACATTTTATTAAATACAGGTGAGGTGCTGGGAACAGCACGCTCACTTACAACCATGCTCCCCATTGCATCATTCAGGCCATCAGCCTCACCCTCCTCCTCTAGAGGAGCTTCCTGCCCTAAGGCAGGACTTCCACGCTCCAACATTGAAGGAGTACGCAAACTACCTCCAAGAGCCATGTGGGAACGTTGTTGCCTTGTGGTAACTGCTTTCACCATGGTGACGTGGGAAGACCCAGTCACTACCCCATTGTGTTCTTCCTCCATGGATGCACCCTCAACCTGTGCAGGGGGACTCTCAACCTTAAGTGGGAGACTCTCAACCTGTGCAGGGAGCAAATCAACTTCATCCAGAGTAATGGGGGGGTCACTCTTAGCCCCCTCCCTGGCGGACCCTAGCAAGCCCAGGGAAGGCTGAGCCCGTCAGGTTGGGTTGTTATACCCACCTTGGCCCCTTTGCTTACGCCAGCTAGGGCAGTCCTTACGGATGTGGCCCTGCTGGTGACAGAAATAACATGTGATACGAGGTGTCCCCACCCCAGGTGGTCCCCGCTGGGACCCCACCCTGTTGAAATCAAATCTGGGACGCTGAGCCGCTGGCTGCTCCTGGGAAGGACCTCCACGACGCTTGAAGCCACTGAAGCCCTTGGCCTGGAAGCCCCCCCGCTTGGAAGGCCCTGACCTTGGTGGACCATAACCGTTGGAGGGCTGCCCCCCCATTGGTTGCCCTTGACCTTGGGAACACTGCCCCCTGCTGCAGCTGCCATATCCACCTTATCCTTCTCCTTCTGCTTCTCCCTGGCCTTGTCTGCCTCCTTCTTGCCTCCCACATACTTGCCCCTGAAATAATCCTTGATCTTGGCCACCATAGCAGCCCAGGTGGTGCATGTACGCATGTGCACCTGCAGGTTATCCAAGGTGACCTCATCCAATCCCAGGCTACCTAGGAAATCATCCATGGCAATCTCATCTGACACTACATACCCCTTGCCAGCACAATTGTGCCTGAGCTCCTGAAAATCCTCAAATGCCTGCAGAATCAGACCCTCAGCCTTGAAATCAATGTACTCCTTCTTCCAAAAGGAGCCATCACTAGCCCTCTTATCATCTAGGAACACCTCAAACTCAGCTATAAAAACCTCCCAGGAATCTCCATCCTCAAACTTGTCATTTACATACTTCTGCACCCTCTTGGGACACTTAAGAAGGTACTGTGACATACACAGCACCTGCAGAGGATTGTTACCATTATATAAGCCCTTATATCCCTTAAGGTGCCTAATGGTAATATCCTTATCCTTAACAGTCCAGTGCTCCTTGAGACTGGGAAGCTGGTTAAGAATAGCAAAGCCCTCCTGGGCCTTGGCTCTGCGGGGCTGCTCTGCTGCTGCTGGGCGATTAAAATTCTGATTAAAATTCTGACCCCGCAGCATTTGTTCGCCGCGTATCTCGCCGTCTTCCAAACCCTGCATGGTCGCTGCGAATGCCGATGACAACTGTCGATGCCGATGCCGATGCTGAAGAAAGAATACTGCTGGGGAATTAATAAATTAATCCCTTAAGCTCTGGAACCACGAAAAAAAATTTTCCTGAATTAATTCTCTGTTAATTATAACAGAAAATTTAATCCAGCCGCATATCGTCGCGCGGAAACTGCAATACGTTATCCAAAATCTGCTGCACAATACTCGGATATAAATCAGGAAGCCCCTCGCTGTTTTCACCTGGCTCCTCAGCGTTTGATTGCCGCTGAATCGAAGCAGCGACGTTTATGATACCGTTGACTGACGACGCCCACCCGTTGTTGCTAACCGGAACTGCGACAGTCGGAAGAGTCGCCGAAATTCCAGACCACGCTGTCGCCAACGCCAGAACACCCAAGCCGTAGGTGCGAAGCGCCGAAATTACTTGAGCTTGCTCGTCTGATCCCGACGCTGCAAGCCTTCGGAAAATATGGGAATTTTCCGACAGGATTTCCAAATCTTGAGTAAGGTCGTCGACGAACTGATGCAGATCGTTAGAAACTGGCGGCCGGCTGACGAGCGCTTGAGACAGCGAAGGTTGAACAGCACGCGAATGCAGCGCAGCAGTTGACGCCGTACGTTGAACGTTGAAATTAAAGCCTGAAGACGATGGAGCCGACGCACGCTCGGGAGATGGCTCACGATATTCACGCGTGTTTCCCATATAATGGAAAAACACCGTAAAAATTGCCGACACCAGAAATCAATGCCGTAATCAGTAGATTACGAACTCGCTTGTAATTCGAGTTAATGAAACTGTGGCTGAACTGTGGTTCAGCCTGCACTGATTAATATCTACAGAGGAAGTAGTTATATTAATCAATAGGTTTACGTTGCTGGTTATGGTTACCAGCACAGAACGCACGAGGCACGTGAGAACCGTCGCCGAAGGTGCGAGGACACAGGTGCAGGGAAAGTGGTGCTACCAAGTGGCAGCGTCCTGCTCGTTATATACTAATTGTGACGCAGTCACATCCAGATGACTGATAGGACAGATCATCTCACAATATTGCTGTCCTTCACTCTGGACCAGCAGATCTCGACTCGTTATCCATAAATAGTCACATCAGTGTCCTGTCGCACAAGTCCTGTCACTATTTGTTACGTCTAATCAATAGCATTGAATAGACCGCAGTGTCGGAGACTAAATGTCCTATCGTACACTGTGACAAGACGCCGTATGCCACGCGTCACTTGAAGAACCACCGTAGAATCACCGAATCCAAGTAGAATGTAGTAGAACAGTATCTTGCTCATATCTCGAGCAATACTCATCAGAATGAACCCGTTTCTGGATTGTAGTAACCGGAAGTAGAATCTCTACAAGCCAAGTAGCTTAGTAGAATAATATTGCTTGCCAGGCAATATTAACTCTAGGCGCCTACCACTTCAGGGATGATAAACAATTAGTTGCTGAACAGTTTGAGCCATTGGGGTCATCATTTGGGTGGGTATACCAGTGCTCAGTTACGCCCAGTACAGCCCATAGGGGTACCGACCGGTGGTAAAAAGCAACCAAGGGGGTAGGGGTGGGCATACTACCTACTAATACCTACTTATATGCCCCCCAACCATGCCACACAATACATTTCCCTTCCACAATGATGGGGAAACATAACTGCATCATCACACTGCCCTTACATGGCACCTATGTGCAGGTGCCACCTTGTCCATGCACGTAGGTAACGTGGTACGGATACCCCATGCAAGGCATGCATTCTAGGAGGCAGCCACCAACAAACTATAGTGATTTTAAGCCTATTTCAGCTTGCCCTAGCAAGGATAAACTAGGCCTAAGCTGCTACAGCTTGCCAGGTGAGGGCCAGCACACCTGGTGGCACATGCTGACAATGGGAAGCTTCTACTCACCGGTTACATGCTTGATGATGCCACAGAGACCAGCCAACTGCCTCACACTCATGCAATATATATGTGTGTGGGAAATGTATAACAAACATATATGGAGGTATTCAAACCCATACAGCCTCTAAAACTTATCACCATCACACTATGGCAGGTCAACTGACTGAGGGAAGCATCTAAGAATGGTGTTTTAGGAAGGGGCCAGGCCATGGTCAAGAAAGAGCATGAATAATGAAGAAAGAATGTGCTACACAAGCTAGAACGTATATATAAACGTCAAACATCGACAAGAAAACGATAACTCAGCTTTACCTGGCATGGCTGGCATTACCTTGGCCCAGGCGGTGGCCGCAAAATGGCGCATTGCGGCACACCAAAGTTGTGCAGCATGGTCGCTAGATTCGACGATTTCTGGCCACCCTTGCACGCTTACGACTACAAATCATCATAAAAAGTAAAAATAAACCGATATATCCTTGAAAATACGCCGGAAAGGTATTGCTGTCAACGTTTCTATCGTCCGGCCTGATCGCAGTTTTTTCCAGCAAGAACGCTGCCGACACCTATCAAATGGCATTACCGCAAACCAAAAATTGGCCTGTATCATCTTTAGGACGTATAAAATCAATTTCCTGAGTTTGGTCAGAAAATTCGAAAGAAAACGTAAATGCCATGCGTGGGCGCAAGCCGCCATGGCCAGGTCGTCGTTTTCCGGAATGCACGTTGTACATGAAAAAGTACCCTGACCCCTTGTACTTTGAACGGCCAGAACACCTCTATAACTTTGTCAGAAGTATGCAAACCCTAGTACCATGCTGTGAGGAAAATTATAAACTTTCGATCTTCTCAGCTAAACTTTTCCTAATTCTCGATAGTTTTCGCGGCATTTGGTCCCCCGAGAAGGGGCCGACGTGTCGGCTGTAACTCAGTTTTAGGCAGAAAATCGGCAGCCAGACCATTTAGGGGTTTGGGTTTTATTTTGTGTTATTTCTGTGTTTTACTAGACGTGACAGGCTCACACCCAGGCAACCTCCTGGCTTGTCTGTAATATGGAGGCAGATGGTGCGCAAGGATAGATGGCAAGTAGTGATGAAGGAGACCAACCCCAAGTCTGTGGGGGCTCCGCGTGTGACCGCGTAGTATGGCATTCATAATAGCGATTCGGGCCGCGGTGCCCACGCCCCTGTAACTAGGACCTAGATAGCTTACACCATCCTAGTTCCATCCCATGTTCCCCTCCAACTGAGGACTTATGCTCACGTGACGCAGTCATGTGTCTATTAATTAATTAATTAATTCTGTGTTTTTGAGTTTTTTGGTAGTGTGACAACTTCCTCCCCGGATAGGTTGTGTGTTATTATGTGTTCAGGCTGTGAGTCTTGCCCATGAACTCAGTTCCCAAGAGGGTTGATGACGCCTTTGTGGTTGATGGCCTGGTGTCACGGACGCGAGCTATTTCATCCGGGCGCCCACTATATGCACAAGACCGGTGACGTGCGCAAGGAATTTGTTTTCTGCGCATTTTCGACAAAGGCTAGTGACCGGGGGGGGGACACTAGCACTTGCAGCATAATAAGAGCGGACGAAAGTGTACGTGCGCGCGCGCCGGGCCAGGCACAGCTGGGCGCGCAGCACTGACTTGAACGGACGGCAGCACAAGTGCGCAGCGTCGAGAGGATCATACGCGAGTTAGTGGACAGCTGGAGCTGGAGCTGGAGCTGGACTGCTGGACTGCTGGACTTCAACAGCGCCGAGGCTATTGACAGGCCAGGTGTCTTTGTGGTGTAGAATAGCGGGTCAACGTTATGAGGACTGGACAGAAAATGGAAAAGGACAATTTGCGGTGCGGAGCCAGATCGCTGGAATGAATGCGAAATCGCTGGCAGCCCTGGCTACAAAGGGATTTCTTCTAGAAAGGAAAGATTAGAAGCAATGTTTGCTGGGCCACTCACACGCAAGGTGTGAGCGTGCAGATTGTTTGAAGGATATTATGCTTCGACCTTGGTGGTCGTGACCAAATGCCGGACATTCCCAGGGAAAGAAATGCCGGAGCCTCTAGGAGATGAGATCGGCAATTAACAGGGTAGCAATTTAGATTTGTCGGGATGCCTTCCTGTTTTTGTTGGCATGTGTGGTACCTAGTAAACCAGGACGGCAACTGGAATGCGGTTTCTGTTTGCATGGTTCAGGCAGCAAGATAGTTTTGGCATTCCTGGCTGGACTGACAAGTGTGGCGTGTGTCATGCGTGTGGCATGACGAATGGTTTGGTTCATAGTCGAAGAGGACTCTCACGTAGCGTGTAGACTCTTCGAGTTTCTCGTTAGTGGCCTTCGTGTTTCTCCCTTTCCTGGGGAGCAAGGCCCGGGTAGCATGTCATGGAGCGCTGCCTAACTGCGGGCTCGTGAGCATGGAGTGCATCGGTATTGAGACTATCAACGTGTTGTAATTGTTCACAATAAATTCCGCATGTGCGGCTTCATCATCAGACTGTGCAAAGTGTGTGTTGTGAAACCATTGTTCTATAGCAGGGGAGGCAAAAGCATCATCTTGCACCCGATCATCATTGTCGCAATTAGATTAGTTGGAGCGTCTAGCTAACGCCCCAGCAAGGATAGTCAAACGCGGCACGCGACGGTATACACAAGGGGATCAATAAGGTGGTCATCAGGCACGAGGGACATGCAGTTCCTTGTCCTCGGCTGAGAGCCCTCCTTTCGTTAATCATGGGACAGGTCCTCGCCCACCCCACCGGGCATGCAGTTAAGGCAGGCACGTCAGCTCAGCTCATTTGGGTTTTACCAAAGCTGAGCCAGGCTGCCGCCATGGTGGCGCCGGAGATTGTGGTACGCAGACGCGACACTGGAAGGATAACTGGGTCATGCGGCCAGCCTGTGATTTGCAGACCATTTCCGGCCTTTGTCCATAGACTCAAATCCTTGCAGGGTCAATGATGCCGTGTTGGCGGAGACTTGAGGCCTGTGGGGAATTGCTGGCAGTCATGCGACTGGTCTGTTTGGCAGAGCCGGGTAGCTCTGTTCTTGGGGGGAGGAATGTAACAGTATTTTCTGACAGTGTGTATACTGTTACATCCAAGTGGACGCGAAATTGTAGTTGAGCGTCTAGTGTAATTGGCTGAGTCCTTTGTTGAACGGCCAAAGTGTTATGATTCCTGGCCCGACTCGACTTTTTGGGACTTATATGCGGAGTGCCCTTTTGATGGTCCTTTGTGCTGGGCCCTGGACGGTATGGGACAGTACCTTGGAATCTATGTGTAATCTGACTGATGTCAGTTAGTATCTTTCGTAAGTTAGGGGTGTAAAGCATATAGAGAGAGAACCTTCCCACATCCTCCAACTTGGGGGTAACGAGCCACGAGATAGCCATGGCTGACGGCGGAGCTCATAACTTTCACGTTTGAGCACCGAATTTAGTCGTGAATATCACAATCGCTTCGTCTTTCTAAGACGCACATGCTGATATAATTTTCCGACGCTATTACGCAATATACGATGAGCAAACGCTTATCGACGCAACGCAGCTGACGGCTGCGCTCGGCAATGAAAATACGTCTGCAGCTCCGGCTGCAGCTTCGCCCTCAGGTCCGGCAGGCAGCGGTGACACTAGTCGCGCACTGGTGGTCGCCCAGCCCCTCCCGGGCTTCCTGCCTCGCCTTCAGCCTCGCCCGAGCCCAAACGCAGCCGCCCAGCCGAGCCTAGCTGGTCTGATGTCGACTTTGACGTTGACGAGTTATTTTCCACCTTCGACGTCAACAGACCCGGCTATTTCGACAAGCCACACATCCGGATGTTGGAGCTCCTGTTCTATGGGTCGTATGCCTCCCTTCTTGACCTGTGCCAGCGCCTCCACCGCCACAAATGCTTCCGCAGCCAGTCTGACGGCCAGTTTCAGTTCCGCGTAGGTGACCTGTCTGGCTGGTCGCGACCGCGCCTTCAGCTTGCCGCCCTCTTTTCCATCCTTAAGCGTTCTTCCGCGGAACTCTGGCAACCCGTCCCCTTGGGCGAATTCACCCTCCTCCACCACCTCTCACAGCATGTGGCGCCCCTCACTTGCGAAATGCAAGCTTTGGGTCGTAAGCTGGCTGCTGAGCTCCCCACCATCCCCACCGCCACCACCACCGCCACCCTCCTCGCCTCCCCCCCCCCCCCCCCTCCGACTCCATCACCGCCCAGCTCCGCGACATTGACCAGCGCCAGCTCGTCGTCTGTCTCTGGTCCTCTACGGAGGACTGAGTTGAACTCAGTCCTCTCTAGAGGACCGAGTTTTGGGGTTTCGTAGAAAATTCTCCCCGGTCAGAATGTTTGTCAAAAAAATTCTCTCAAAATTTATTCAAATACTACGTGAAAAGATCTTTCTTGGACATATTTTTGGGATTTTTTTGGATTTGGTATGAGCGGCGAAATGTACGGTCAAAGTACAGGTGGTAAGGGTACTTTTCCACGTGAAACGCGAGTTCCGGAAATGCACGACCTAGCCATGGCGGCTCGCGCCCATGCATGCAGTTTACGTTTGCGGACGAGTTAGCTGTCCAAACTCAGGAAATAGATTTAACATGCTCTAAAGATGATATAAATCCATTTTTAGCTCGCGGGGATGCGATTTACCCGGTGTCGGCACTGTTCTTGCTGGAAAAAACTGCGATAAGGCAGGTCGACGGAATTGATGACTGCGCTTGCTTTCCGGCGCAATTTCAATGGCTGATAGGTTTCTTTCTACATTTTAACATGCATCGTATTAGAATAAATTGAGTGACAGTATAGATTTGATGATTTCGACCATTCTGTCACGTCATGGTCTATGTGCCGCAAAGTGCCACTTTTGCGGGCACCGCCTGGGCCAAGGTAACGCCAGCCGTGCCAGGTAAAGCCGGATAATCGTTGCCTCTTCGTTTCTTGATGTTCTTACATGAGTCTAAGCTTGCGAGGCGTTGTCAGGTTCAAGTCTTGATGCTCTTTCTTGACCGTTGCCTGCCCCTCTCTAAAACCCCCTTTTCAGATGATGTTAGCAGGCATTTGCCTTAACCCAGTGTAGTTGTGCAGGGTTTTAGGAGCTGTGCAGGTTTAAACACCTTCGTAGATGTTAGTTATTCTTTTGCTACGTTCATACTGCATGATTGTGTGGCCACGGGCTGCGTCAAGGGTGCATTCAAGCTTTTACGGGTGAGTGAAAAGTCTTGGTGACAAACCACTGCCATCATGTGCCAGCAACTATGTTGGCCACATCATGGCAAGGCAAAACAGTTATAGCCATATCTATTGTTGTTAGAAACAATGGAAATATGCTTAACCCCTAAATGGGCAGAAATACTGCCGATGCATCGGCTGTAACTTCACAATTTTGCAAACCAGATGCCATCCAACCCACCCATATCCAATGGCTGTCCTTGGGGGCCAAGCATGTCCATGAGTTGCCCTTCGGGTTGGTATATCACAACCTTACATATATGCAGGGTAGGCCATGTTTAACTGCCTTCAAAGTCAGGGGGGTCAAGACGAGCGTTTTCATTTTTGGTAGAATGTGCATTTTGAATTATGTTGTAAGAGCTAGGCACCTACCACTTCAGGGATGATAAACAATTAGTTGCTGAACAGTTTGAGCCATTGGGGTCATCATTTGGGTGGGTATACCAGCAGTTACACCCAGTACAGCCCATAGGGGTACCGTTGGTAAAAAGAAACCAAGGGGGTAGGAGTGGGCATACTACCTACTAATACCTACTAATATGGCCCCCAACCATGCCACACAATACATTTCCCTTCCACAATGATGGGGAAACATAACTGCATCATCACACTGCCCTTACATGGCACCTATGTGCAGGTGCCACCTTGTCCATGCACGTAGGTAACGTGGTGCGGATACCCTACGCAAGGCATGCATTCTATGAGGCAGCCACCAACAAACTAGTGATTTTAAGCCTATTTCAGCTTGCCCTAGCAAGGATAAACTAGGCCTAAGCTGCTATAGCTTGCCAGGTGATGGCCAGCACACCTGGTGGCACATGCTGACAATGGGAAGCTTCTACTCACCGGTTACATGCTTGATGATGCCACAGAGACCAGCCAACTGCCTCACACTCATGCAATATGTGTGTGGGAAATGTATAACAAACATATATGGAGGTATTCAAACCCATACAGCCTCTAAAACTTTTCACCATCACCCTGTGGCAGGTCAACTGACTGAGGGAAGCATCTAAGAAGGGTGTTTTAGAAAGGGGCCAGGCCAGGGTCAAGAAAGAGCATGAATAATGCAAAAAGAATGTGCTACACAAGCTAGAACGTATATATAAACGCCAAACATCGATAGGAAAACGATAACTCAGCTTTACCAGGCATGGATGGCGTTACCTTGGCCCAGGCGGTGGCCGCAAAATGGCGCATTTCGGCACACCAAAGTTGTGCAGCATGGTCGCTGGATTCGGCGATTTCTGGCCACCCTTGCACGTTTACGACTACTATGTATCATAAAAAGTACAAAGAAACCAATATATCCTTTAAAATACGCCGGAAAGGTATTGCTGTCAACGTTTCTATCGTCCGGCCTGATCGCAGTTTTTTCCAGCAAGAACGCTGCCGACACCTATCAAATGGCATTCCCGCAAACCAAAAATTGGCCTGTATCATCTTTAGGACGTATAAAATCAATTTCCTGAGTTTGGTCAGAAAATTCGAAAGAAAACGTAAATGCCATGCGTGGGCGCAAGCCGCCATGGCCAGGTCGTCGTTTTCCGGAATGCACGTTGTACGTGAAAAAGTACCCTGACCCCTTGTACTTTGACCGGCCAGAACACCTCTATAACTTTGTCAGAAGTATGCAAACCCTAGTACCATGCTGTGAGGAAAATTATAAACTTTCGATCTTCTCAGCTAAACTTTTCCTAATTCTCAATAGTTTTCGCGGCATTTGGTCCCCCGAGAAGGGGCCGACGTGTCGGCTGTAACTCAGTTTTAGGCGGAAAATCGGCAGCCAGACCATTTAGGGGTTAACCTACCTATTATATTGGTGGTTGACACTTATAACATAACCCTTTGTTGGTAGGTATCCAAGCCCTTTCCCTACATGCATGCATAGGCTCTCACTGCATGATAAGGTATGATATACCTGAAGTATGAATGTATGATGATGCAAGTGTGTTGTCCTGTAATGCTTGAAGGGAAATGAGTTGATTGGGATGGTTGGTGGCCACGGTGGTGTGTAGTATGACCGCACTTACATGCTAGCAAAGTTAGCAAAAGCCCCATTCCTCTCCTGAGGACTGAGAGTTTTTTAATTGTTTCAGGCAGTTGCAGTGGCCAAATCGAGCCCAGTTTTTTGCCACTTTTCAAGAACTGTATTGTTTACATGCCTATATTTTTTCTTCATGCACCAGGATTTGATTGAATTTTTCCCACTCGTTCTTATCCCGAAAAATGCAAATTCGCGAGAGGTGCCCAACGTCCGTGTAATTTTCAGGTGTTCGGGTCAAGTTTTCACATATGCAGTATTTTTGCCAACAAAATGACATCTAGTACACCCCCGATCCACATCAAAACATTTGGGATGGACCCCCCACCTAGTCGCTACACGCGGTTGAAAATTGTCAACTCAGTCCTCCTGTGAGGACTGAGTTGGGACAGACGACGAGTTAAGGACAATGCAATCGCCATCGAGGTCTTGCAAAACACCGCAGGCCTCACCGCCCAGGCGGTGAAGGACATTGCCGCCAAGCCAGCCCTGGCTGGCCTGGCCGGCGATGCTCCTCCCATCCCGACCTGGGCAGACATGCTTACCCTAGCCTAATATGGATTTGTACTAGAGCACGCCATTTGTACTTCATTTTTCAAAGTTGCATTTCTATGCATCTAACATCTCAACTAAAGTCTTTGAGGAAGGGGAAGTTCATAGGACCTGTGACACCGTGACACCGTGACACCGTGACACCGTGACACCACCATGGCGCCTCATATTGCATGTAAACACACATCTTTGCACATTTAGTGATTAAGTAATGGGGATTATATGTCTATTTGATGATGACAAGGTTGCCCTAGATGACCTAGACAACGTGACACCGTGACACCGTGACACCGTGACACCGTGACACCGTGACACCGTGACACCACCATGGCGCCTCATATTGCATGTAAACACACATCTTTGCACATTTAGTGATTAAGTAATGGGGATTATATGTCTATTTGATAATGACAAGGTTGCCCTAGATGACCTGGACACCGTGACTCCGTGACACCGTGACACCGTGACACCGTGACACCGTGACACCACCATGGCGCCTCATATTGCATGTAAACGTGCACATCTTTGCACATTTAGTGATTAAGTAATGGGGATTATATGTCTATTTGATGATGACAAGGTTGCCCTAGTAGATGACCTGGACAACGTGACACCGTGACACCGTGACACCGTGACACCGTGACACCGTGACACCGTGACACCGTGACACCACCATTAATTAATAAGCACGTGACTGCGTCACGTGGGTGCCAATACAGAGTAAAGGAACCTTCAACCCTATATACACAGTGAGAAGGAGGGAGGGCGCCCTAGCTTCTCTCACTGCCGCAGGTGGGCAGGCCACAGAGCGCTCTCTCCACGGCATGGTGCCGGGGCGCAACACTGTGGGTGCAATACAACCAGTGCAATACCATAGGTAGGCTGACGCATAGCTTATGCTACAAATGTGAGGTGGGCTCAAGACGTCGGCTAATTAAGGCGCAAGCTGATGGCCACAAGGTGCCAGAGCTAATTGAAGGTACTATAACGCTGTGCGCTAATATCGTTTCAAGTGCTGTAATGCCTAAGCTATCCCATCATCGATTGCCCCCATCTAGACAACTAGCTGGAGTGCTCTATCCCGGGGAAGCCCGGGGGGGCTTCCACAGTTTCTTGTTGACGTAGAGGTCCCCGCCCCGCCAGTACACTTGGGGCTTCTCGGGGTTGGTCTTGTGGCCACCACCATGGTCTTGTGACACCACCATGGCGCCTCATATTGCATGTAAACGTGCACATCTTTGCACATTTAGTGATTAAGTAATGGGGATTATATGTCTATTTGATGATGACAAGGTTGCCCTAGTAGATGACCTGGACAACGTGACACCGTGACACCGTGACGCCGTGACACCGTGACACCGTGACACCACCATGGCGCCTCATATTGCATGTAAACACACAAGTTTGCACATTTAGTGATTAAGTAATGGGGATTATATGTCTATTTGATAATGACAAGGTTGCCCTAGATGACCTGGACACCGTGACTCCGTGACACCGTGACACCGTGACACCGTGACACCGTGACACCGTGACACCACCATGGCGCCTCATATTGCATGTAAAGACACATCTTTGCAGAATTGTATTGACATTGTAGTTGTCTAACTATACACATGTAAGCATTCACAAATTGCAGCTAAGCGTTTATTAATTGCTGCTTGCCTTGACAATATTTAAGCATGCACATAATTTATTTCAGCATGGTACGTGGGAACACATCATGTGACTGTATAAAAGAGACAACTAAGTATATTCATGGGTGCCTCATTGACATCATACATGTCTAACTTAAAATGAAAAATTATAACACATTCTCATTGAGTCGTTATAGTGAGGGACATTTATGACATAGAGTCATCATTAGAGGGACCATGCCAGGCAAAACATGACCTCGCGATAACCAGCCATGCACTGATTGTTATGCACCCTTGCACACTGCTGTGCAAAGGCACGCTTCAGCCCCTGCAGCACGTCTTGAAACGTCAGCATCAGCACCGGTGGAAGATCTGACACACGGTTCTTGATGCCGTTGTACCACCGGATGAACCAACCAAACCTTTGGTCAGCATCATTGTGTGTGTGTCCCGGTGGAAGCCGGCACACCCTGATGCGAGCAAAGAGGCGGCGGACAATGAGAACAGCTAGGAACCCCAACAACTCGTTGTTCATGTTGTCCCCACCCCCATCCACTTGAAGGACGAGGTTAGGGGCAAGGCCAAACTCACGAATCTCAGGATCAGTGGACTTCTCCCATGGACGCTCAACAACCACTTCCAACAACTGATGCGTGAGCACTGTTGCCGTGACGCGCCCTGAATTACCAGAAACCTCAGAATTAGCTACCCATGGCATGATGACCCAAAAATACGTCCTCACCCCGTGCAAAATAGAGCAGACTAACTGGTACGGTATATGAAGCTGGCGGCTGCTAAGCCACTCTTTCGAGGCGCTCCCCCTCGTTGGAACCGCTGTCTTCATCTTTGCCAAACCATCCATGACTATGGAAACAAAAAAATGCTTGGCGCCTTCGAACCTTCGCTGCAGATAAGCCATCCGCTCCCCATTAAAGAAATCAGTGTGATCAGCTAACTTCTCCTTACTGGCCTCCCACCTGGCCCGGTCAGTGGTCCGGTAAAACAAAATGGCATCCTTCAGCTTTCGACAGCGGGAACATTCACCCATAACCTTTGTGCGAAAACGCTCAACATGGACTTCCATGATTGTCGCCACTGCTTTGAAGATTGTCCTGAAAAGCGAAATACTAACCACAGGTGCATTGTAATCTTGTCTCTCCCTAACATACTCCGAGTACAAAGTCTTCTTGCAGGGTTGCTCAAGAATGCTGCGGCCATCTCGAGGATCTTTCTCAACTGCTGGGCGTAACCAACGCCGAATCCATAGCTCACAAAGCGCTTTGGCCTCCCCAATCCTGGCAGATATTGAACGGGATCCTCGAACACGCCGTCCAGCAGTGCTACCCAAGCCCACAACGGTATGAAAGTGCCAAAAAATGCCCTTATAAGCCCTACAAGGAGCAAATTGAGTCCAAACATGCTAGATATTGGTAGGCAGCATGTCCATGACACCAGTAAAAGGAATTTGACTTTCCAGAATTTTTCGACATCGGTTGGTCTATTTTTGGCATGTCTATTTTTAGCAACTTTCCAGATTTTAATACAAACAAATACCATTTGATATGCAAATAAAGAGCTCCTGACCTGGCTGTTTGCATGTAGGCTTATGCTCATGTCTACCATCTGTGCACCATGTCCCATGGTCATCTGACCTCATTTGGTGACAAACTGCCACCAAATGCTAGCAAAAACGCACCGTTTCACCACATCTCATAGCAGTTTCCATGGAAGATGTGTTCAGTCGAGGCTGGAAATTTGCAATCACGTTACACATCATAAATGTAGACATGGCACAAAAAATCAGGTCCATCGTACTGTATTTGGTAACAAAATGCCACCAAATGCTAGCAAAAATGCACGTTTTTCGCGTTTTTTTCACACATTTCATGACAGTTTTCATACAAGATGTGCTCAGTTGGGGCTGGAAACTTGCAAGCATATTAAATATCATCATAGTAGACATTGCACAAAAATCCAGGTCTGTTGTACTTCATTCATTGACAGCTTGCTAGCAAATGTGAGAAAAAATGTGCGTTTTTTGCATTTCCGCCACATTTCTTGCAGTTCCCATGCAAGATGTGCTCAGGTGAGGCTGAAAACAAGCGCCCATGTTAATCATCATGTCATTTCAGACATTGCACAAAACTTCAGGTCCATCAAGTGTCATTGGGTTCACTGGTCCATGCAACACCTGCGAGTTTCCAGCTAATCACTCAACCTTGGATGCAAAGTTCTTTAGTAACGGTATGGCCAACTCCCACCAACTGTGTTGCTAACTGTTCAGACCTTGCACAGATAATATAACACAACTTTTGTGACACACAGACAAAGATATATGAACATGAACAGTGGCTAGACATGGTTGTATATATGTGCATACGGCCATGCTAAGGCAATTTTCAAGTAGGGGCTTGTTAGACATAAGAACTGCCAACTGTCACGTTGGCTAGCATGATCAGTTCAAACCCACAGCACGCACGGTAGCCGCAAACTCAGCTTGGCAATGTAATAATCTAATCTGATGCCAGGCATCTCGGCCGTCGGCATGGTTGCGATGTGTTTTGTGCGCCTTGATTTGGTAGCAGCACATCCCTTGGCAACCGGCCCGCCTGACCAAGGTTGCCACACATGGTCCTCTGCATCACCATGGATGCCCCCATGTCCCTGTCTCTGTTATAGGGGCCCACGTTGCTGGCAACGCAGCTTCCAAGTTGGACTAGATCTCCTCAGCCAGCGCTGTGGTGCATAGCCAGACAGCTCATACACTGCTCAGTTGCTACCTCGAGGTTGCCGGCTTGAAATATGCCACCAAAGGACTGCACTTGGCCGCCATCATACCTAGCATGAAGAAGCCACTGCACATCCCCGGTGAGCCGCTTGGCCACAATACCGCAGCTGTCTTCAACAGATAGTGCAAGCCCAATGGCCTCTACATAGGCACATGCATCGTGCTCATGCTCTTGCTCTGGCCCTTGTCAACATGAGATGCATGCCCATGCATGCTTCACCATGTTTCTCCAAGCCATCCGTGACTACTTGCTTCAGATATGTCATTCAACTCCTGCACGTCCTCAGCCAGACTGTCAAACTAGCTGGTGCCCCATCCCTCACTTTGGTGAGGACTGCGATTCTGGCTAGCAGCTTAGCGATCGTGCGTGGTTGTGCCTGAGTTTCTGGGTGAGTGGCAGTGGCATTGGAGCAAGAGGTGTTGAGCATGTGCGTGTGTCTATCCACTTGACAAACAACCCCTCCCACCCCTGACATTGAGGAGTTTGGCCATGTGCCAGGTTGCCAGAATTCCGCAAACATGCATCATAGGGAAATAAAGGATTGCTGGTTGTGCACACCACATGAGAAAACAAAACACACATACCTGTCAGGAGGGCAGGCTTGGGTTGCTTCATTGGCGCTGGTTGCAACGTGCGTAATAATAGCCCGCCATTGGCTCATTTACCCGTGCCCTTGGCCAGCACGCACAGCCTGAACTGCATGAACTGCATGGATGCGGCCGTCCAGGATGCCCTCTGCTCATCATTCAGGGGTGTGAAGGCAGCTTGGGTGCTGGCGTGTAAGGCAGCTTGTGCATCAGTGTTTGCCGCCCGGCCGTGTGGCAGCACAGGTAGCTGGCCTAGCCCGGCCACTGTCCTCTCTCCACTCTCACGCAATATGCCACCCTCTCCACAAACCATGACAGTTCTCATGTGCATGCATGTCTTAAGATGCTTGTTGAAGGCAGATGCTTTCAGCTTAGAGATGGTGGGCACGTATACAGTGGGTTTTATGGACTCACAAGCATGTGAAGCCATCGAGCATCCAAGAAAGCCACCAATTGCTTCAAGGTTTTCCATCAATCTTCGTGGTCAACCATGTCATGCAACATTACTTGCCGTGAGCACAATGCCAATAAATTGCAGCATGTACAACTAGAGCAAAGCAACAGCTTTGTGATCCATAGCCCTGCCTGCAAATCATTGCCATCGATCGGAGGCAATAGCGCTGCAAGGCTGCCAGCCAGCCCGTAATATCTTGCCCGCAATCCGTCATGCACCCTCCCTAATATCCGTGTGAAGAGTTCCTTGACATCCCTAGCCTCTAAGGTAACCTGTACGTCGCTGATGTGAAGAAAAGGCTCGCCATGAAACCGTAGCTCGCTATACGATTCATGACGCACCTCCCGTAAGATAAGAAGATGACCAAAAGAGAAACTCCGGAGATGGGGAACTGGTAACATATTCATCCGTGACAAGGTCAGGGATTCAACAAGGAGTGAATTGGCCCGTAGATTTGAATAAGGGAACATACCGCTCGGAGGTATCCATGTCTGCCGTGCGCTTGATGTCTGTTTCGCACACCCCGCCGCAGAACTCGTTCCGGCATTCACCTGCTGACCGCAGTTTCTACATGTCCAGAGGCTGATAAAAGCCCCAACATCGTGGGCGTCTTTAGAGTCCACAAAGCCTGCATTAAACATGACGTTCGGGGCAAACGCATATATATACGAAGTATGGGTCTGCCAAGCCTGACGCAGCCTTGAAATTGGTCGGAAATATGCGGTAGCTCAGGAAAAAAAAGTTGCAGCGGTAATGAAGAAAGTCGTTCGGTCAAAGTCTTTAGAATACATTTTACCGATGCAATCTTCCATCGTTGTCGATATATCGGCGTGCAAGTGCACCCGCCTGGCCCGAGGTGGTGTCACGAGGTCCGAGCTACTCGTGGTCCGCATTGATTGCTCTTGATTCTGAGCGAATCTCAACGGGCCAATCAGGTGTCGGGACCTCGGGACACCACCTAAATTTGGGCCGCAAGTTCTCGGGACCTCGGGACATCGACCTCGGGAACGAAGGCATGCACCCGATGTCACGAGGTCCGGAGAACTTGAACGCAAAATAATATACAGATTAAGCTCGACAAGTACTTCTGGACGCACGACGTAGATAATTTGCGTGCCCTCGTGTTTGTTCGTGTTTTTAGGACAGCGGAGTTTGATAGGATATAGCTGCGATGGCTAGCGGCGAACAGCAGCCGCCGGCAGAAATCCATGAACAGTATGGCTCGGATGAACGTGCAGAGCATGCCGAGACAGCCGATGATGGCGCTGCTGTAGACGGGAAGGCAGATGAACAACCAAAAGATAAGAAATCAACCGTGTACGTCCGGGGCGCGCTGAATGAGCTTAATAGAATTAATGCAGCCTCTGATGGCGGTTCGGACGGGGAGCGCGAGCGACCAGGCAAAACTGCATCGCAAGGAAGATCGCAGGTAAATTCCGTAAGAAAACCCCCATGGTTTGCCCCATTTTCCAAAAAAAATTTCCCCTCGCGGGGGGCGCGTGAAAACGAAGGCTCCGCTCCGCCCGCCCAAAGGCGGCGGGCTCCGCTTTGCCTTTGCCGTTTTCACGCGCCCCCCGCGAGGGGTTGTTGTTTAGGGGGGTTATCCTGCTTGGGATGTCGACTGCCTGCCTGTATGCTTTCATGAATAGAATCGTAGTTGCAGCTTCTATGCAATTCAGCTTGCACGAGGCTGCTGCATGGAGGGTACGATGACGTTTGGTGTCGGAGAAAATACGTAACTTTCTTGTTTTGCTTTCTTGTTTTGCGTGCTATAAATGCTATTGTTTTGCACCAGGCATCATCGGACGCAGTGCCTCGGAGGCGTCTGGTGAAATACCAAATAACAATCTGGAACAAGATGTGTATTATGATGACTATTAAGTGAGACATGCATTGTTTTGGACTAGTTGTCTAATTAATGGTATGCGCCTGGGCATCAAACCCAGATGGAATACACATATGCGCATACCTGTTTTAATGGTTTGAGACTCACATGTGACTGCATGGTTGACTTAGTAGATCCATGTCATATTTCAGTAAAGAATGTGATGCATGCATGGCTATTTAGGAATGAAGGCTAGTTGTTTAGCCTTATCAATATTTGGTGTCAAATGCAGTTGTATCTTGTGCCATGCCACTTTGTCACCGTGTCCTGGTGTCATGCATGATGCAACAGTGTTCTGAGACGTAGGGCATGTAAGGTTCTTTCTTTTCAGGGGTTCAAAACTAATTATGTTGCCTTGTGCTTGCATTACTCAAGTTAGAGAAGTGAAAAACGATATCTCCATACATAGCAAGATTCAATGTCACGGTGTCACGATGTCACGGTGTCACGATGTCACGGTGTCATGATGTCGTGCGGTGTCACGTCATGTTGGGCAGCGCTTCAGCTTACATGTGGACATCATGATATCAGTGCTGTACATCACATTACCTTGTGACATCATACAAACTGTGAAATGCTAGCTAGTGTTGTGATGTCACGGTGTCACGGTGTCACGATGTCACGGTGTCATGATGTCACGGTGTCACGTCATGTTGGGCAGCGCTTTAGCTTACATGTGGACATCATGATTCCAGTGCTGAACGTCACATTACCATGTGACATCATACAAACTGTGAAATGCTAGTGTTAGTGATGTCACGGTGTCACGGTGTCACGGTGTCACGGTGTCACGGTGTCACCACATGTTGGGACACTGACCTCCATGCTTTGGACCTATGAGAGGCATTAAATAACAATGTTGAAAAAAAACCAATTTGTACTAGTGCTGTAGTACAAATCCATATTAGGCTAGGGTTAAGCAGCACGCCACCTCCACCACCTCCGCCGTCGCAGCACAGCTCCAGCAGCAGACGCTCGACCTCCGCGAGGAGGCCGAGCTCGCCAAGCGCAGCCTCAACGTCATTGTCAAGAACTTCGACATGGAGGAAGGTGAGAATTCCGAGAAGCTTGCACGTGCGTTTGAGAGAGAAGTTCTTAGTCGCATGGGCCTTACTGGTGAGATTGAGCTGGTCGCCCACCGCCTTCCCCGTGCGCGGGGTAAGGCAGGGGCTCCCCCGCTCCTTCTCACCTTTAAGAACCCGGCGGACAAGATTTCTTTTCTCCGACGCCGCAAGCGGCTCGAGAAGACTCACTTTACCCTTGACGACGACTTGACCCTGGCGCAGCAACACCGGCGACGGGAGCTATGGCCAACCTACCTCCAGCTCCGGCAGACCAAGGCGGGGCAGCCGGTGTACTGGAAGGGGGCGGCCATCTACGTCGGCCACAAGCCCTGGCAGGCGACCCCCGCGGCCCCAACGACTCCAGACGCCCCAGCTTAGGGGAATACAGCAGTAGTAGTGCAGAATAGATAGACCGTGGCCATGTACATGTAAGCCTCCTACAGGCTCTATACCAGCTGACTCACGAGTCTTATTTAGCCATGTACATGTGTGCCTATGATGAGCCACACTCCAGATGATGCCTAGCTTTATTTAGTTATGCCGTGCCCATGCAGAGAGCTGCTCTCTGCTGAGATGCCACGCTCTAGCTCTTGTATAGCTATGCTGATCTTCCCCACCTATGACCGGGCTCCCCTTAGCTGGGCGTTGCCCGAGACTCTGGGTGGTGCCGGTGCCCTAGTGCACCTAGAGCAAGTGTTGTTTACATTCCCGCCCTTGCAGGAAGTAGCTTAGAATGTATTATAGGCTCATATGCCCCTTCTTTTAGTTTAGCCAAGCCCTGCCTATAACGGGACCCCCATGGATGTTGCACTAAGAATTTAGCCATGCTACGCAGTGCAGAGAGATGCTCTCTGTCGAGAAGCCATGCCCTAGCTCTTGTATAGCCATGATGATCTTCCCCCACATGACATACTCCCCCTTAGCTGGGCATAGTGTGAAGATCATGAGGGTGCAGGTGCCTTAGTGCACCTAGAGCAAGTGTTGTTTACATTCCCACCCTTGCAGGAAGTAGCTTAGAATGTATGATAGGCCATATGCCCCTTCTCTGGGCTATGTGCTACATATACTCCCAACGGAGTTATGTTCCAATTCAATTCAATTCAATTCAATGCCCCTTCTCTGGGCTATGTGCTACATATACTCCCAACGGAGTTATGTTCCTAATTAATTAATTAACCTTCCCGGTTCATCTGTGTTCTGATTGGCTGAGACCTGTAGGATTGCGTTGGACTCCTCTGTGTCGGCGGGGACATAAGCTTTGCCTGTTTGCCACCATAGCCATCAGGCGGATACCCCCAATTATGTGAAGTTATTTCTAATAACCAAACATCCTCACTTCAGGCCCTGTTATTGGACAGCCATATCCGATAGACAGGAAGTCTTGTGTCTGTACGAACAAGCAGAGAGACTCCCGACCAAAAGGGGACCATAGCTCTCTATCGCCGTAGTACATTCTGTTGCGAGAGCCCTACAGAAGAGAACCGACCACACTCAGTTATCTCCTGGAGAATACATGGGGTTTCCCCTGTCTCTTGGGTTTGGTAAGTCGGTTCTGTCTTTAATGACTGGAGGTAAAAGATCTGTGCATTTAGAGGAGCAGAGGCCGCCATTTTATTCTGTTACAAGGTGCTGGAATGCATAGTGGTGCAGGTGCACCTTGTGCATCCCGAGCAGGAGTAGTTTACACCCTACCCTTGCAGGAGGTAGCCCAGAATGTATTTAAAGCCATATGCCCCTTCTCAGCTAGGATATGTGCTACATGTACTCCCAACGGAGATATGTTAAATTAATTAATTAATTAATAGACACGTGACTGCGTCACGTGAGCATAAGGCCTCAGTGGGAGGGGAACATGGGATGGAATGGATGGTATAAGCTATCTAGGTCCTAGTTACAGGGGTGTGGGCACCGCGGCCCGAATCGCTATGATATGTTAAAATTTAATTTAATTTAATACTTCAGAAGCCACTCTGCTTCACATGAGATGCGCCCGGCACATCTTCTGTGCTAGCTAGGTGAGAAGCGATTCCAAAGCGTTGCCACTGAAATCCTGCTGCATAATTCTTTGTGAGGCACAGACAATATAAAAACCGTTCGTATGGTACAACATGCCAGCTGCGTGCCTGGCCCAGACTGGGCAAAAGCCCCTGTTTCAGCTGGAGGCAACGTATTTAAAAAAAAGCCTAATAAAGCATGGGCACGAAAACGGAAGTATACATTCACATCCCTCCTAACGTGACTGCTCCCCTAACATTGAATTGTGTAGAGAGACACCTTCCACTTCCAGGGGCCTACATCCAGGCCCCCTTGGGCGAGCACGAGATCTCGCTGCCACGTGGCTCGGTCGGGTAGGCCGCTGGCGCCCCCCCTTTGGGCCGCTGCAGCGGCGATTGCATCTGGCACAGCGCCGGCTTGGGCGTGGGCTGGCCGTCCAGTGTCTTGCCCCCGGTGCTTCCCTTCTTGTGCGGCTCTGTCTGCGAATGGGCGGCATGGGCGATCTCCCCGTTGCCGCCCCCGTGCTGACTGGACATGTCCCCGTTGCCCGTCAGCAGCGGCGTGCCCAGAACCATCTTGGGGGAGATCTTGGGGGAGGGGGCGTTGGAGTCGGCGTCGCAGGGCTTGCCTCCCTCGCTTGCGGTGGGGCCCCTGACAGGGATACGCACGAGGAACGGCAGCATGCAGCTGCAGCGGTGGCCTGGGGGAGAGAAGACAAGGGAGGGAAACAACAAGGGAAGGAGTGGGCTTGAGCAGCGGGGCAGCAAGACAGGCCGTCTACGTGCTGGACAGGCAGGAGGGTAGAAAAAAGATGCGCTGAAGGATGGGGATGGTATGCTACATGGGCGCCCATGTGGCGTGGCAGTGGGCACACAGAAGAGGTGGGCCACTGGGCAAGTGTGGAGCACATGGTAGAAGGTGGGGCTGTTCACTCCTGCACAGCTTCAAACCCCCACTGCTCTCCCATTGAACAATTCACCTGCCTGGGCCAGGCCAGGGGCTGTCATTGATCATCGCCACCTGATAATACGGCGCAAGGCTATCCTACCTTGGGAGTCACATCAGAATGCGAACCACAACGTTCCCGAGGCGATGGCAGCAAAACAGCGCATGGCACACGCACAACGGGGCTCACAGACCGAATGCGAGCCAAATAGCAGGTTGCAACCAAACAATGCACAGCAAGTAAAGCGACAACAAATTCGCTCCGTCACTGGCCAAGCCATGATGCAGCCACAAGCAAGTCATATTTGACTTCAATTTGCTTCCATGTGGCAACCTGGGTAAATCACCACCAGGCAGAATTAGCTGGCACAGCAGCGACGCAGGTACTCCTCATCCACAGTAGTTGCAAAGAAAAGGTGACACACGGGGACAAGCCAGCCTGGGCCACATGCACTCAACAAGAAGAGCACAACTCCCTGTTTACAACCAGGCCGATGAACATGCACGAGGGCCACAAGAGGTGGCCCTTCATGTACCAGATGACACCACAGATGTAACAACAGCACACAACGGGACAACAACCACAAGATAACGTATCACACAAGACAAGAGCGTGGACAAGAGAAGCCGACACGCATGACAACCAACACACACAAGACAAGAGCGTGGACAAGAGAAGCCGACACGCATGACAACCAACACACACAAGACAAGAGCGTGGACAAGAGAAGCCGACACGCATGGCAACCACCACACACAAGACAAGAGCGTGTATGAGAGAAGCCGACACGCATGACAACCACCACACACAAGACAAGAGCGTGGACAAGAGAAGCCGACACGCATGGCAACCACCACACACGAGCCAAGAGCGTGGACAGGAGAAGCCGACACGCATGGCAACCAACACACACAAGACAAGAGCGTGGACAGGAGAAGCCGACACGCATGACAACCACCACACACAAGACAAGAGCGTGGACAAGAGAAGCCGACACGCATGACAACCAACACACACAAGACAAGAGCGTGGACAAGAGAAGCCGACACGCATGACAACCAACACACACAAGACAAGTGCGTGGACAAGAGAAGCCGACACGCATGACAACCAACACACACAAGACAAGAGCGTGGCCAAGAGAAGCCGACACGCATGACAACCACCACACACAAGACAAGAGCGTGGACAAGAGAAGCCGACACGCATGACAACCACCACACACAAGACAAGAGCGTGGGCAAGAGAAGCCGACACGCATGACAACCACCACGCACAAGACAAGAGCGTGGGCAAGAGAAGCCGACACGCATGACAACCACCACACACAAGACAAGAGCGTGGACAAGAGAAGCCAACACGCATGACAACCACCACACACAAGACAAGAGCGTGGGCAAGAGAAGCCGACACGCATGACAACCACCACACACAAGACAAGAGCGGGGACAAGAGAAGCCGACACCCAGGACAACACCCTGATAGAGTTAACATGGACTACACAAGCACGCATGAGCACGCGTCCCCTCACCGATCCTGGCCAACCGGTTGACCCACTGGGGTATGCCCCGGTCCAGCAGTTTGCGTGCCAGCATGTCTGCCACGCCATGTGGAGAAAGGGAACAGCGCGATGTCAGCATAGGAAAAAGTGGCATTAGTGCGCACGCATGTGTGGGTGTGGGTTGGGTGGGTGTGGGTTGGGTGGGTGTGGGTTGGGTGTGGGTGTGGGGTGCGCGCCTTGGCATGGCAAATTGACAAGAGGCATGTTGACAACCTCGTTGCTTGTTTGCTATGCCTGGTGGTCGATCCCCGTGCACTGTACTACTTTCATCATCGATGCACTGCATTGGTGAAACTATGCAATATTTTCAAAAGAAAATTTTCGAGGTAAGTAGGAAAAATCCATCACAATCACAAGACAATCCACCACATGGGTAAGACAATCCACTACGTCTGTTTGGCATGCCTGCTATCACCTGCACCCGATCGCCCTGCAAAGACATGCACCAAGCCCTCATTCGTGGTGCCATGACCTGACAGCCCTCAACTAACCTGGTCGACAACTTCACGCCTGGTTCACCCCTGTAAGGGTTGCCACGCATACCAGCCTACACCTGCCACATGCCGCCTGACCATGAGGATGATTTTTCAAAACAATACGTGAGCAGCACCGACAATGCCAGGGTCCTCGCGCAGGGCTGTCAAGCTGAAAGAACGGGCGACACCAAAAAGTTGTAATGTGCAACTCTACTCCGTACGATTATTCCTAGTGTGGCCGCAAATATACTCGCCACGGTCTTAACGTAATAAATATACGTGCGGTCTCAAGCCTCACGCCGAGGTCTCTCAGACAATGTTATGCAAGTGAAGCGCACGATGAAAGTTACCGATGCATTGATACGAGGGTGGTGGCGGGACGAGAATCCTGTCTGCGTGTTCCATGGCCAACGGCGTCTGAGGAATCAACCCGCGGCATTACAACCACTAAGCATTCGCTACCCAACCATGTTATTCAACTCAAAGGTCCTGTGCGGTAGGCGCCAATCAAGGGCCTGTGTGATTCACGGGACGCCAGAAGCGCAACTCATTCCCTCACGACACCGAGGGCGTGCAGTACGCGCGGATGCCAGCAGATACAAGCACTTGGGCTGCTTTGCTTCTTGCTGCGGTGACTCTTGTTTATTGCCTTACTACGCAGTTTCTTGCCCTCCGATGCACTCCACAGCGCGGCCGCAAAAGACAGGGGCAGGGCATTAATGGAGCGTGCGGCACAGCGGTGGACATGCACCCATGTCAGGATGGATGCATCAGGATGGCCAGTCCTGGGAGATGCAGCGTCTGCGCTGGCATACGTCAAGTATCCAATGGTGTGCATCATTGCGTGCTGTAAAGAAGAAACAATTTGACCCAATTTAATGCAAATATTTTATGCAATCACACATGCTGACTCGTCAGATTCATTCTAGGTGCATACCTGTGAAGTGGTTGCAGTTCTTGGACAGGATGTGGTAGGCATTGCCGGGGTACTGAGGATGAAGGCTAATGGCCGCTGCCTTGCTCTCTTCCTTGGTCAGCGCGGTCTTGCCAAGAAAGAGGGAGCAGCGGAACTTGTATCCGGGGGTGGAGCGTGGCCGAACCCTGGCGTGGGCAGCGTGGGATGCCAAGCGGGGCGTTAGAATGTGAGTTTGCCTATGGCTACATTAAGCCGGCTTGGGTGTTGTAGAATATCCGTGGGAAGGGCACGCCTGCTGCTTACCTGAATACTCCGGTAGTTTCGTCGGGATGCGACCCGTAGCCCCATTCCGAACCATACACCTCGAGGCCCGAGTGAAACGCCCCGATGCCCAAGTAATAGCCCCATTTGTTAAAGGAGCTGAGATCGTATATGTTGAGCCAAACAGTGCCATCCAAATGTCGAGTGTTGGCATCCGTCGTTGCCATAAAATTCTTTCACCTCGCCCATCACCATCTGGATGCTAAAATCATCAATTTGACTGCACTTTCCTAATCATGCTGAGGCGAAGGGACGGGCCTTCCACAGCAATACCGAGAACCCATCAGTGGCATGCATCCCGGCTCCGAAAAAAAGGCGGACAGGTCATACGTACTGCTTGCCTCAGATATCTATTTTAATGAACGCGTGATCTTGAAAATTCGCTAATCATATGCGATGTCTCAAATCTTCGAACCGCTAGCCTCCGATGGTGGATATTAAATAAAAACTTCCACCGTGTTCGCGGATGGCAAATATGATCGCATCTATAGAAGTTCTAGTTGCTGTAGTCGGTTATTAATAATTAGGGCTTTTGACAGATCTGTAAAGTTAGGGCCCGAAAAATACAGATGGCTAGGCGTATATGCAGATCTGTTTTTTTATTCCAGATCTGTACGTAAACTCCGACGTAATGCCTTTACGTCTTCGGGGGTCGAGGTGCAGGTTGTGTTCACTTGTTCAGTACCTGGAAGCAAAATTCAGCCATGGCTACTGTACGAAAGCTAGAGGAATGTCAGCCGTATGACCTGCACACGAGGGTAATTAAGAAATCAAGCCGAAGTTAATCCTGCATCTTAGCGAGCAGAATAATTGCAAACACAACAGCAATTGTGCGACAGACCAAACAATAATGCCGCGTGCACTAGGCTCTGTATTCTGGTCACACCCATGTGCATTTGCTGCATTGGATTAGGCGCCATTACGAACTGAGTCGAGGGAAAACGCGAGGAGCGCCATCTAAGCAGTTGCTTGTCATGTCTATACGCCCGGGCATCTTATTATCTGTCTACCATGCACGCATTTTCCTTGGACGAATCAAACAGCTTTTGACATTTTAATGGCGACATTGAAGTCCGGCCACGACAATATAGCGCTGCTCAGAGCTTCGTTGCCGAGAAAGATGTGCTTTGTCCGGGCCGATAATGTAACTCTGCATAGACCCCGGTAGCTGAAATGCGCATATTGCTTGAGGTAAGCGAGCCACGACGCCTGCAGGTGCTCCTGCCGAGGTGGAGACCTCCGAGAGCACGTGGATTAGGCTCATGCGTCAAAGCAGCATCGACCTTCATTCTCCTGGTGTGGAAGGTCACTTTTCAGGATTAACATATCTGAATGTTGATGGCCTGTGCATTTTCTGTCAATTGAGCAGCGATTGAAACCATGAGCCATGCAAGTGTAAGGTGCAGAATTCAGTTGATGAACCCAAGCCGGTAATGTGCAGAATTGATGAACCCAAGTTATATGTGCAGATGTTTCGTCCCATTGGCTGTGTGCTAGTGCATGAACCGTCTAGGCCCTTGGCGTGTACTCACTTGCTGCAACCGTGCCCACAGCTGCTTGTCAATACACGCGGCAGGCACAATGACTTTTGCCGCGAGGTGAAACATTGAACTCCCCCACACCTTGCATTTTTCACTCTTTGTTTTCCCTATCCATCCTACCCCCCAGCACACACACATGCACACACACACACGCCCACATACTGCACATGCACACAAATGTTCACACACACACGCCCACATACTACACATGCACACAAATGTTCACACACACATGCACACACGCACACACATACACACATGCACACATGCACACATGCACACATGCACACATGCACGCATGCACACATGCACGCATGCACACACGCACACACACACACATGCACACACGCACGCATACACACATGCACACATACACACATGCACACACGCACACATGCACACATGCACACATGCACACACGCACACACGCACACACGCACACACGCACACACGCACACACGCACACACGCACACACGCACACACGCACACACGCACACACGCACACACGCACACACGCACACACGCACACACGCACACACGCACACACGCACACACGCACACACGCACACACGCACACACGCACACACGCACACACGCACACACGCACACACGCACACACGCACACACGCACACACGCACACACGCACACACGCACACACGCACACACGCACACACGCACACACGCACACACGCACACACGCACACACGCACACACGCACACATGCACACACGCACACACGCACACATGCACACATGCACACATGCACACACCCACGTGCGCACATGCACGCTAACACATGCGCACACACTAACACACACATCGTCGTCAGAACACACATGCACACAAATGTGCACACACCCACGAGCACACGTGCACATGCATACAATCCCACACAAACACAGGCAGACTTGCACACATGCGCCACATACATTAATCCATCACCAATAAACTGGTTGCTTGGACCCAACGACCTTCTTACTCGCCTGTCCACCCAACGTTCTGCCCATCCTCCCGCCTGCCCGCCTGCATGTCTGCCACCCGCCTACTGCCCACCCATCTGTCAGCCTGTCTGCCTGCTTGTGTGCATGCCTGCGGGCCTGCATGTGCACCTGCGCCCATGCACCTGTTATGCCCCCATGGCACGTATATGCAGCCTAGCTAGTTGAGTGTCTCTTTGCACGCGCACATGGGTGGCTACATGGGCATTTGCCTGTGTCTTGGGCTGGGGGGTTGGGCTGATTAGTTCAAGAGTGAGCGGGAAGACGGTGGTATAATTGGGTGGGTAGGGACGGAGTGGATGGATGATTGGGGGGGCTGGATGCGGGTGGGACTCAAGTTCGTGTAAAGTCCAAAGTTGCCTGTAGCATCAGCAAAAATAAGCGAGAAAGCAGCCTAAATTCAAGGAGCCTACTTGTTGTAACATGTGCCAAACTGCAATTAATGGTTGCAGGCTCACAAGCTGCCAGCTTCATAACGCAAATGGAATGAATTGCATGGTTACAGGACAAGCGTGTGGTTGGAAATCTTACAATGCCTGGCAACGTCTCTTTCATGTGCCCACTGAGAACCGCTGTTCAACACAGGAAGGCTTTGGCAAGCAACGAGCTTCGGCCAGGGCCTTCATTGCAAGGAAGCGTGTGTGAAGCAATAACGTCAGGATTTACAAGCAGAAACTATACCTAACTTTGCGACCTTCATGCAGTATGTCATGTGCATGGCTATGTAGTATGTGCCAACAATCACAACGAAAAAGTGCGAAATTGCAAACATTGCCATGGAAGGGCAGGAGCCACGCACGCAGCAAATTAAAACGGTTCGTGAACCAATCTGTCGGGCATAAAGGCAGCAAAGTCTGGCCAGCAATAATGCAGTGCGATGCGAGAAAAACTCGGTAACTATGGGCAGGCAGGCGCAGCTCGTCCTCAGCAGTGCTATCTAACGTGACGGCGCCTTATTTCCGCGTGCACGGTGCCGAACATGGCACTGGCCTGATTCCAGTTGCAGCAACGCCAGATGCCTTCCCGTCATAGAGCAGAGGCTTCACGTACGTCGACATCGTTGCCTACCAATCGTAATGCTTCCCGTGATAATGCACTCGCGTCCGAACAAAATGTCGAGAAAGCAAACAATCTACACGCGATAAAACTGGGCTGCTAGCTTTTCAGGACTGGTTTTACCATGCCTTAAAATTCCATTAGCTTACTTTTAAAACCATGGCTGACTAATTTTGGCTAATTTTCAGGTATTTGTGCCGCACCGCCCGCATGCATGGCCCGGGACGAGTCTCGAAGACGTAAGGGCATTACGTCGGAGTTTACGTACAGATCTGGAATAAAAAAACAGATCTGCATATACGCCTAGCCATCTGTATTTTTCGGGCCCTAACTTTTCAGATCTGTCAAAAGCTCTAATAATTAAAGAATTTTCGGATCTAGCATGCATGAGGGCGGCACGGGCTGCGCATGCCCAATGCCCATGATTCTTTTTTTTTTTTTTCGGGGAAATGGGTATATTTTATTAGCCAATTATGGACCAAAGAGGTGAGAGGGGAAATGAGTATCAGCGAATCCTAATGAAGGTGGGCACACACACGTGTGGCGGTGACAGGTGAAAGGCTAATAGGGCGCGTTATTAGACCAGGGAAGCCATTGGACCTGAGTAATGTCGCCATGAGGCATACTGGTGAATACCTGATTACGGCCCAGTAGATCATGAAAAAGCTGGAGCGGGCTGGGCTTGTCGTTATTGGGCCCTGGGTCCCACACCCTGTGTTGTTCCTGAGCTAACAGCCAGTAGCGGCGCATAGCCGCATTCCATAGGTATATAAAGCGCCGGACTACGCCGCCGCGGGTATACTCCTCGCGGACCTTAAAGACTGTCTCGTTGCGTACGGTCCAGATCGCGTATAGCATAGTAGTGCGTAGCCATATCCATTCTGCTTGGGAAACTGAAAGCTCGGTCCCTGGTGTGCCAGCAATACCGAAAATGATGGTACTGTTACGTCCCTGCCCAGACACACCTAGCCCGAGCTACGTAGCGAAAGACCCTTCTCGCCGGAATTAGGAATAATTCAAGATAGCCTAAAGTAGGTTGCGCTTCACGACGTGAGTCGTGAGATATCTGGCATCACGGCTTGATGCCAAGCTAATTAGTACACACTTATATTGGCTAGCAATACCAATTACAAATGGATAATTGCCCCGGGCTCAATGTGTAGGCGTATTCGCACTTATCATTCATTAAACCAAGAGGACGAGACTCTCGTCCTCGGACCAATTTAACCTAGGTTGGGTGCGGCGCAGATACACACCAATTTCCCTAGAACAATCCGAGTCACTCATTCCACGCAGGATCCGGGCCGACATCGACCCTCAACTATAGGATCCACGCCTAGAACAACTGACAGACTCAGAACCGGCGCGGCGCCACAGCACCGGCCCCTAGAAGGACAACCTAGGACCAAAATAACTAGTCCAATTCACACAATAGCCAAGGTCCGTAAAACCCAAGTCCAATAGACTAAACGGCCTTAGTAATTTATTTCATTGTTACGTCCGGCCAAAAGGGCAGGGACGTAACACTCCTCCCCCCCATGGGGGTCGGTAGTCCCTACCGTACAAGGTAAATTTGGAAAAACAACGCTACTATAAGAGTACTATGTCCCAACCTCGGTTCACCCACAGGTTAGTAATGCCAGTTCCTCTAGAAGTTGATACACAGGCCCAACTCTGACGTAGTAGTAAGACTCCAATGGTGACTGGATCAATCCGCTATCCGTCACGAAAAACTATTCTAACCACTTTAGCGTCCGCCGCTAGTGGCACGTCGCTGCACCAGGACTTCAGTGAGGGCCCTACGCCCCGCGTGGGTCATCTGTGAAATCATCATCCCAGGGTGCGAACACAGGTCAATCTCAAAAGCCACCTGGTAGGGGGACACCTTCTGCCGACCCAGCCGGGACAGCTCCAGCCACGACCCTCGGGGCCACAAAGACAGGAACCCAGCGAGGTACTGGGGATGGGTGAACATGAGCGTCAACGCCGACCGATCCACCACCCCACACCGGTGCTCGCGAACAAAGGCCACCCCCATCAGGAAAACCTCCATACGCACGTGATCATCGTTGATCGACACCGACCGGGCCCCTACAATATCGGGCGCCACCAGATTAAGAAAGGCACTCCCCTCCGCTGGAGCCACCTTGGGAGGCGTCACCACGTGCTTCACCCCATCGACCTGATAGCGCCAATCCCACCAGTCCTCGGACCCGAATCGCACAACATGCCCCACCGCGGCGGGGAAACGAGGGTCGTCGGGTTGCGGCAGGGGCAGAGGAACCTGGGGCAGAAAGGTGATCTCTACCTGTTCCCAGTAAGCCCCGCGATCCACAGCGAACCAAGGACCCGCGCGAAACACCAGGGGAGCAGGTAAGTGCGTACCCGGGGGAACCTGAAAAGCCGGAGGCCCCTCGAATGTCACACAAAGCTTCTCCGTGCGCGGTCCTGGCCCACCATGTCGCACCACTCTGCCCGGTACCGGCCGTATGAAGTCTCCCAATGACCACTCCTCGTGAGATGACCCAGGAGCTCTGGAGGCCGCATCATAGCCCACTGAAGTGGCAGCAGAATGATCACCTTGACGACCGTGCTGCATGGACCATCAGACGCTGTATCAGGTCCTGTCCGGATTGTACCGCAGCTACGAGCGCTTCCAAGCGCATCACGGGCTCCGCTGGTACCAGAATGTCCGTACCGCTGGGGCCCTCCGCAGCCCGAGGTCGCGTCTCTGCCATGGTGGGTAGGCGCGGATCCTCCGCGGAAGGGTGCGAGTGTCGACCCGACGAAGTGGGACGGAGGTGTCCCTCCGCCGGACGTGGCATGGATGAGCCGGCTGGTGCAGGCCGGGGACGTGGATCCAGGGAGACCAAGAAGGTAGGCTCCGGTGGTTCCAAGGAGACAAGGAAGGTAGGCTCCTCCTGACCCGCATCCGTCGGAGGATCAAAGGGGGCCACAACCGGGGGCTCGCCCCCGGCCGGCTGTTCTGTCCTAACCGGAGCAGCTCCCGTCGTGTCCGACCGCGGTCGCCGAGCCTCTCGCTCCAGTTCCACCGCCGACCCCCACGTGCGCTCCCAGTGCCGATCCGCCGGGCGACGAGGTGGTGGTGACGCTCGGCGAGCAGGGCGTACCTCCGTTCCCGAGTCCGAACGGGAACGCGAGCGCGATGACGGTGAGGGCGAGCGCCGACGTGCAGGCCGGTCTGGAGCACGCCGAGAGTCTGGTTGACTGCCTCCGCCCCAACCCGTGGACCGCGGGCGAGACCCTCGCCCAGAGGGGCGCCCCCAGCCCATTGCCGGCGGTGGCGCCTCGAAACGCGTCACAGGACGATGTCCTGCGCCGCCCTCCAAGGAGCCCCCAGAAGGTGGATCCCTTGAAGGGGGACGAGGAAGAGGACGGGGAGGGTAGTCATCAGAGTCGGAGTCGTCACCCTCGCTCCCATCATCCTGGTCCTCGTCGTCCATCGCCACGATGCGATCCAGAGCCTGCCGTAACGAGTACTGGCCCGCGCGCATACACTTCTCGCCCCGCACCGCCCCTTCCAACGGGAGGTATCGAGGAAAGTAGTTCTCCAGATGCTTCCGCACCTCGGGCGGAATCAGGAGGAGCAACAGCCGTGGAAATACCAGACCTGCATCCAGCGTGTTCACGCACGCATGACACAGGCACTCCCGCTCATGGGTTTCCCAGTCGATACCGACCACCACGCCGTCGCGCTCGGCAGTGCGGGTCTCGATCTTGAACCCCACATTCCTGCGCACGAACCGTCGAAAATCCTCCAGCTTAGCGGGGCCGACATGCGCCAAAATGGAATCAGCGCGGGCATCCGACGGCATCTGGTTCCGGCGCCGACGACGCCGCTCCATCAAGTCACCCTCCCGACCATAGTCGCGCACGAACATTCGGGGGTTAAAGGTCTCCTCATTCAGCTCCTTCACTAGCTGCAGCGCGCGCGCGTCCGGGGCTCCGGGTCTGGACGACGTCTCGTGCCGACCACCCCCTCCCGAGCCCCCGGCCCTTGAAGCACCCCTTCGGACTGCAGGCTCTCCGCGAGCTGTCTGCATCCTGTCAACCTGTTCTGGTAGAGGGACCTCCGGGTAATCTGTCGTATCCATATCCACCAGATCTTCCTCACTCGACTCCCCGTCTACTACCCGGATTCCCGCCTCTACAGCCTCCGCGGCGCTGGCAGAAGTCTGGCCTCTGGGAAGCGCCTCCGCGGCGTCTCCCTGCACGGCCCACACACCAAAAGCCAAGGCGTTAGTTGGCGTGTACCTAGTACCCGGCGCACACCTCACTCTCACCCTACACCGTACACCGTTATACCGCCTATTAATGCAACTGGTGTTCTTGTATGCTTCCAATAAGCGGGCGCAACCCGCTAACTCAGTAGGGGTGCGCCAGGAGTCCTCCGACTCATGCTGCGCGAATCGCCATCGCACGCGGTACTGTCGCTGGGTCCCCGCCCTCGCTTGACATCTCGGTGTCCCACGATCGCAGCCACCTCATCCTCCTGTTCCCCTGTGTCTGGATTGAACTCCAACGGGGCCGGGGATTGACCCTACCCTGAATGGTGTTCTGGTGGTACAACTTGAGCTGGTCACGATGGAAACGGTTGGATTGTGAGGTTCCATGACACCGGGACGTCCACCTGGAACATGACGTCGTCAAACTTGGAGAGCACCTTGTAGGCCCAGGAACATGGGACGAAGCTTAGTCTTCAGCTCCTTCCACCTTGTGTGAGAATCGTCCGATCTGTGGGCCCTCCACCAGGACCCAATCGCCCACCTCAATGGACTCGCCCGGTTATCCCGGCCGGCTGTTCCTCTCCAGATACCGTTCAGGGTTCGGCGGCGCGGTAACCCTGGACGGCACTGTTATGAGCCTGGTGCATCCGCTGCAGCAAGCGATCAACCCCCTGGCGTGTGTCCAGCTTGACCTGACCCTCTCCCCGTTCAGGGCTCATAAGCAGGTCGGGAGGCGTGAGAGGGTGCCTGCCAGAGTTGAGGAAAAAGGGGGTAAATCCGTGGGCGGCCTGGGGAGCATTGTTCAGGGAGAACTCCACCAAGCCCAGAAGTTCCTCCAATTGCTGCCACCGCGTCGTGTAGTGTCGCATGGTCTCTTGCACTGTACGGTTCAGCCGCTCCACCAGATGGGACGACGAACTGTGGTAGGCCGTACCCAGCGACACCTTGGTGCCCAACCGCTCGAAGAACTCCTGCCAGAATTTGGCCGTGAAGAGCTTGTCGCGATCAGAGATGAACTGTCGGCTGAGCCCATGGAATTGGAACACGTGCGTCAGGTATATCTTGGCGCACTCCTCCGCAGTGAGGTCGGCCGGACACGGGGCCAAGTGACACATGCGCGTCAGGCGGTCCACGAACACCAGGACCATGCTGTTGCCGCTCTTCGTCTTCTTGAACGGGCCGATGAAGTCCATCATGATAGAGTCCCAAGGACCCATCGGATCAGGTAACGTCTTGGGGACGGCTTGCGAGCCCGTGTTCCTGGACTTCATGATCTGGCACGAGGGGCACTGGCGCACATATGTCTCAATATACTCCTTCATCCCTGGCCAGTAGAAATGTTTGCGGGCCCGAGGATAAAGACGGTGGCTTCCTTGATGTCCGCCTAGAAACGAATCGTGGATCGTGCAGCAAGGCGGCCCTACAAAGCTCCGGGACATACAGCCGCCATTCCTCCGGCTGGACACTCACGAACAGGCGTCCCTCCTGGAACTTGCAAGGGTAGGCACCCATCTGCTGGGGATGCGCCCGGATGGCTTCAAGCGCCGCTTCCTCCGTGACCGTGAAACGACTGATCATCGTCTCCAGTTCCGACGTGACTGTGAACGCGTCCGCGGCCGGGTCTGTCTCCGCACTCGCCTGGTTGACGAATTCGGGAAGACTGTGGGCGGGCCGATCGGCTGAAGCTGAAAAATTCCCTGGGGCGGCACCACATGGCTAAGAGGGCATGCGCATATGCGATCCCTCCCCCTCCCCGGGGGCGTCCACGTCCTCTGTGGGCACTCGTCTCCTCCAAGAGAGGTGACAAGTCATCACTGGTGGTGTGTCCCAGATGAAACAGGTGGCGGGGCCCGGGGAGACCGTGGCTCCGCGCCGTAGGCGGTCCCCGGGGCGGCCACTGGTACGCAAGTGGTATGAAGCACATCCATGTCCTCGTAGACCAATAGTCCGCCGTCGCGAGAGGGCGTCTGGCACCACGTTGTCCGCGCCCTTGACGTATTGGATCTTGAATGGCGCAAACTGTGACAAGTACTCCATCCACCGCGCTTGACGGGGCGTCAGGTTGGGCTGCACCAGAAGGTGGGTGAGCGGCCGCGTGGTCGGTGTGGATCACCAGGCGGTGGGGTCGAGATCCCCTGCTCACTAATGGCCCCGAAAACTGGGCCCCAGAAGATGGTGACGCCACGTGTGGCAGCTGGTAGACTACTGCCAGAAGCTCCTGCTGATGCACTGGGTAATTCCGCTCCGCCGGAATCATTGTGCGTGAGATATACTCGATGGGCTGAAGACCCTTGCCTTGGTCCTGCAGGAGGACCCCCCGATGGCCACCTTGCTGGCATCCGTAGCCACAACGAAAGGAAGGGCCGGGTCCGGCAGGATAAGGACTGGTGCTGTGGTGAGGTGCGCTTAAGCGCCTCAAACGCCTGTTGGCACTGCTCAGCCCAGAGGAACGGGGTACCCTTCTTGAGAAGAGCGTTGATCGGGGCGGCGATGGTGGCAAACCGGGATGAACCGTCGGTAGTAAGAAGCCAATCCCAGGAAGCTGCGCACCCCTTCACGTCCGTAGGGACAGGCCATTGCTGGACGGACTCGATCTTCTCCGGGTCGGTCGCGATGCCGTCGCGGACAGGGTATGGCCCAGAAACGGCACGCAGCGGCCGGCGCGCACCTTGGCTTTCCGCGCCGAAAGGTGCTCATCCTCCATGATCTGCAGCACGGCGTCCACATCCTCTAGGTGCTCCTCGAACGTCTTGGAGTACACCAGGATGTCGTCCAGATACGCCAGCGCGCACGTGCGCTTGTAGGTCCAGGGCGGGCGTGCCCCCTTCTGCGGGTCCGCCAGGTCCTGGGAGACCTGCGGCAAGTGGGCTGTACCCATCACCGGACGGAGGATATCATTCATCAGCATCTGGAAGGACGCCGGCGAATTGCACAGCCCCATTGCCGCCACCCGAAACTGATAGTGACCGAAGGGCGTAGCGAACGCGGTCTTGTGGCAGTCTTCTGGCGCGATGCGCAGCTGCCAAAACCCGTCCGCACAGTCGATGACGGTGAAACACGTGGCCCCCTGGACACGGTTGAAGATGTCGTCGATCCGCGGTAGAGGATACCGGGACTTGACGGTGATGGCGTTCAGCTTCCGGTAATCCGTCACCAGACGCCACTTGCCTCCTGGCTTGGGAACGAGCAGCACGCCCGCTGAGAAGGGGCTGTTGCTGGGTTCAATGAGCCCAGCGTCAAGCAGTGAAATGAGGATCTTCTTGAGCTCCACCAGCTCGACTGGGCCCATGCGTACATGGGAGACACAGTAGGCCCGGAACCCTCCTGGAGCTGGACACGTGCAACACCGATCGATTGGGAGGGAACTGGGGGTGCGATCCGCAAAAAGGGTAGTGCGCTTCTCCAGGACGGCATTGAACCGCGCCAGCTCATCCGGTGTGAATCCGGCACCAATCTCGTTAAGCAGAGCCTGAGTGCTATCCAGGTCTATGCGATACATCGCGTACTCCTTGCCCTTCCGAAGCTGGCGCGCCAGCGTCTTGCTACTCATCAGGATCTGGGACGCTGGTCGAGGCCCGTCCGCCGAGCGCTCGTGTGTAATGTTATGGACCTCCGCGGCCTGTGCCCTATACTCGCTGTCAGGGCACCAGAATGAACCATCCGGAAACCAAACTACCCGCCGGCGCACACTGATGTCCACATCCTGCTTGTCCAGCCAGTCCACCAATGATGATGTCGGCAGCGCCCAGCGGCGCAATAGTCGCCACCAGGTCACCGGCGTGCCCTGCAGCAGCACACCCTTGATGTCTGCTAGGCCCGGCGATTGGTGTCGCCGACCGTCTGAGTAGGTGACATAGACTGCCGTGGTGTGAGGCCGGGGTACCAGGCCCAGCCGACGCACCAGGGCCTCGTTGATGAAGGACGTGGAGGCGCCGGTGTCGACCAGGAACTTCACGTCCATGATCGTTTTCTCCTTCAAATACGGATCAAGGACGGTGGGAGGGACCACAACCCCCGCTGAAAAGAAACAGATGCCGCGAATCTCCTGAGATGCACGCGCCGCCGGTTGGGAGGGCGCGTCTGCGGCCACGTTGTTAACATCTACCTCTACTCTAGTTGACTCCGCGTCGGGCTACCATCTGATTTTTCTATCCTATCCCCTACCCCGGGACCCAAGCCCATGGGCAGGGCTACTACTCCCGAGGAGCGGTGGGACGGGAGGCCGCCTCGCCCGACCACCCGCCCTCTTCCCCCCCTCCTCCTCTTCGTCAGCCCCCTCCTCATCGTCATACTCGTAGCCAGCCACTGCCTGCGTTTGGCCGGAAGAGGAGGACTGTCGCCGCGCCTCAATCTCGTTGACCGCGCGCAACACACCCTTGGTAGAGTTGGTCGCGGGTGGTCGCGGCTGCTGGTACTGCGTCGGGACCTGTCTGGCGTGCTGCAGGCGAGCCGCACGCTCACCCGCGTTGCGGGGTCGGTCCCGAGGGCCGGAGGGTCGGGGCGGCTGCCGAAGGCCGGGCCGGAGAAACGAACGCTGGGTGTCCCTTCTCCTGCCCCGCGACCGGCGTTCTTGCCCCGGAGCTTGGGGCAGTCGCGCTTGAGGTGCCCCACCTCACTGCACATGAAGCAGCGCGCCTTGCTAGCATCGATCGCGTTGACGCCAAGGTCAGTGTAGCCATCATCAGGGTCGTCGGGGTACTCCTCCTCCTCCTCGCCGATGAGCTCCGTAGAGTACATCTGGTTCACCCGTCGCGGACCTGCAGTGGCTGACCTGAAGAAACGGCGCACCGAGGGTGCGCGCCCGCGAGCCACCACGTCGGCCACCTGCAGAAGGTATCTCTGGATATTCAGGATGTCCCACTCCTTCCAGGGGACCTCAGCGTAGTGTTTGAATACCTCATCCTGCAGCTCGGGGCTGAGCGCCTCGATGAATCTGATCTTGTACTCGTACCAGGTCATGTCGGTTAGATAAGCGGCGCTGGACTCAAACTTGGACAGAAACTCGCGATATGGGGTGGTCCCCTGGCGTAGCTTGCCGAAAGCGATCCGCTCGTGGAGCTCCGCGTCTGGGGGTATCAGCTTGCGGCGCACCCGGTCCATCAGCTCCTCCACGGTTGTGGGTATGACTGGGATGCGATGCTCTCACAGTTCAGGATGCTCACCACCGAGGGGTCCATGCAGGTGTTAACCACATGCGGGATCAAATCACAGGTGGCCAGTTCCCAGCTGTTGTGATTGCACCAAACGGTATACTGCTGTTGCCACATGCGTCCCCATTCGTCGACCTCTCGCGGTTTCATATCCGCGTGCAGCTTGGGTACATTCTTGAAGGTAGGCATCGGTGGGGCCTTTACCGTGTTAAGCTTAGGCCCACCGACCTCCCTGTAGGAGATGGAGCCGAATGCTGGAGGCTGCGACCGCGGGAGAGATCCGGATCTGTCCGGTGTGCCGTGTGTCCGGCGCACCTGTACCGACGAGGGGTGTTCGTACCCGGGTCATCCAGTGCCACCCTGCCTGAAACTGAGGTTGCCAGCAGGCGCAGGCGAGGGGACCGCGCTTCGGTCAAGCACCCGTGGACGCTGCGGTTGAGGTGCCAGGCGCTGGGCTGGCGTGTGAGTCTCCTCGTCGCGGGTGGTGACACTGCTCCGGGTCTCCTCTGGGCTGGTCCGTGGTCTATGAGTACCAACGGGCGGGCCCTGCGTGACAGATCCCTCGTCCGCCTCGTTAGTCCCTTCCAGGTCATCGAACTCGCCGTCTGCCCCTGGGACTTCCCCTTCCTCGTCCGAATACCATAACGCGTGGGTAACAGGGACGTGCTGCCGAAGGAAACTCTGCGTCTGCCCCGGAGCTGGTGGCCATGAGTTTGCTCAGTTGGCCAAGAGTTTGCTCACTTGACGGCCAGTATTCCAACTTTGTGTGAAATCAATAGAATAATACCACCTACCTCCCCTCAAGTGTTCCCCAAAGCGCGCCCCCCCCCCCCCCCCCCCCCCCCCCCCCCCCCCCCCCCCCCCCCCCCCCCCCCCCCCCCCCTCCCCCCCTAGCCAGGTATGGTTTGTAGCCACTTGTGCACGAAGCTTTGACATGTTTAGTTTCCACAGAAAAACGATGCAAATTGTAGTCATGACATGCACCATAATAATTATAAATCGTTAAGACGGCAGTTCCACTAAAAATCATGAAAGTTCAATAAGACGGCAGCTCCACCACGTTACTTTTTTGTCGTTACAATACCAATGTCACAATCTAACGAAGAACGCCCATGAGATGAAGCCCAACAAGGCGATTAAGGTTCAAGCTAGGCTCGGCTGTGCCTCCCATTCCGCCTATGCCCATGCCCATGCCCATGCCCATGCCACCACCCATGCCAGCCATGCCCATGCCGCCGCCCATGCCCATGCCACCACCGCCCATGCCCATGCCACCACCGCCCATGCCCATGCCACCACCGCCCATGCCCATGCCACCACCGCCCATGCCCATGCCACCACCGCCCATGCCCATGCCACCACCGCCCATGCCCATGCCACCACCGCCCATGCCCATGCCACCACCGCCCATGCCCATGCCACCACCGCCCATGCCCATGCCACCACCGCCCATGCCCATGCCACCACCCATGCCAGCCATGCCCATGCCCATCCCACCGCCGCCCATGCCAGCCATGCCCATGCCAGCGCCACCCATGCCAGCGCCACCCATGCCAGCCATGCCCATGCCACCACCCATGCCCATGGCACCGCCCATGCCCATGCCCATGCCACCGCCCATGCCCATGCCCATGCCACCGCCCATGCCCATGCCCATGGCACCACCCATGCCCATGCCACCACCCATGCCCATGCCCATGCCCATGGCACCGCCCATGCCACCGCCCATGCCCATGCCCATGCCACCACCCATGCCCATGGCACCGCCCATGCCCATGGCACCGCCCATGGCACCGCCCATGCCCATGCCCATGCCACCGCCCATGCCCATGCCACCGCCCATGCCCATGCCCATACCACCGTCCATGCCCATGCCAACGCCGCCCGTGCCCGCGCCACCCATGGCAGCGCCGCCCATGCCAGCGCCACCCATGCCAGCGCCACCCATGGCAGCGCCGCCCATGCCAGCGCCACCCATGCCAGCGCCACCCATGGCAGCGCCGCCCATGCCAGCGCCACCCATGCCAGCGCCACCCATGGCACCGCCGCCCATGCCAGCGCCACCCATGCCAGCGCCACCCATGCAAGCGCCGCCCATGCCAGCGCCACCCATGCCAGCGCCACCCATGCCAGCGCCGCCCATGCCAGCACCACCCATGCCAGCGCCACCCATGCCACCGCCGCCCATGCCCGCGCCACCCATGCCAGCGCCGCCCATGCCAGCACCACCCATGCCAGCGCCACCCATGCTAGCGCCACCCATGCCACCGCCCATGCCTGTGGTGCATCCCTTGCCAGTGCCGTCTGTGTCACTGCTGGTGCCCATCCCATCGGCAACCATGTCTGCCGTGCCCATGTCCTTGTCGTTCCTGTGCTCGACCTTGGAGGCACTTGCACTCTTCAAGGCTAGTGCCGCCACAACTTGCTGGGCGACTTGCTGGGCTTGGTCTTTAAAAGCTACAGATAGATTCTCAAGCGCGTCCAGAACCTTGCTGGTAACCATGTCCTCACATGGCCCGGCATGATTTCTCTGAACTGGGTGAACTTCCAGTTTGGGTTTCTTTGGCGCGGGCTTGACTTCTGGCACATCCTTTGGCACATTTGTGAGGTCTGCTAAGGCTGCCCTGGTTGATCTCTTGGAGGGAGTCTTCCCGCTAGACGTGGGCGAGGGCCCCGCCAGCTGTGCAGTCTTCCGGGTCGACGTGGGCGTGGGCGGTGCCATCTTTTCAGGCAACAAGCTCGCCGTGGGCGAGGCCTTCCCGAAACGCGCCGACCCGCGCCTGGGTTGCTTGTCCTCCTCCTCGTCGTAAGGAAATGGAAGAAAGTCGGATCCCACCCGGCAGTAGGTCGCTGGGTACGCGGCGAAGGCATCCACCTGCAGTGGTGCCAAAAGTGGCGTTGCCACCGCCATCGTGGCCTGCCAGGATGGCCCCCGCAAGGTGTACGGGGAACCATTAGGCTCCATGAGTTGGTTGAATGGTTTGCCGATTGGCAATTTGGAAAACACTACCTGAGCAGAGCCATCGATGATAGGCTTATCGCTCCTGCGGACTCTGATGTTCTTGGCAAGGGCAAGGACAGTTTTTGCCATAAAGGCGCCCTTGCTTGGAATCACCGAGATTGCCACGAAGGTTGCGTGGGGCTTGCTCGTTGAAAAGATGCAGCCCGGCTGCAAGGTCGGCGTTGACCCGGATGGAAGCGGCGGCTGGTTGATATTAGCCGGACGCCGTGCATTCCCCATCCCACTGCCGTGACTGCTGTGGCTACCATCCTTGCCTTCCGTGCCACCGTCGCCCCCGCTGGCCCCCCGCCGTCGCCCCCCCGCCATCGCCCCCGCTGTCGCCCTCGCCGTCGCCCCCCCCTCGCCCCCGCCGTCACCCCCGCCGTCACCCCCGCCGTCGCCCCGGCCGTCCCCCCGCCGTCGCCGCGGCACCCCCCCCGCTGTCGCCCCCGCCATCGCCGCGGCCCCCCCCGGCTGTCGCCCCCGCCGTCGCCCCCGCCGTCGCCCCCGCCCTCTCCCCCGCCGTCACCCACGCCGTTGCCCCCGCTGCCGCGCCCACCGCCGCCCCCACCATCGCCATCGCCGTCGCCCCCGCCGTCGGTGTCGCTATCGCCATCGCCATGGCCATGGCCATCGCCATCGCCATCGCCATCGCCATCGCCATCGCCATCGCCATCGCCGTCGCCGTCGCTATAACCATGGCGATGGCGATCAACTGGCGCCCCCCAGCGCCCTCCTGCGTAAACATGTCGCGAAGCAGCAGCAAAATATACCATGACGTGTTGTTAAACCACCAACCCTAATTTTGAGGGGGTTTATACAAACGCCGGACAACCCATGACACCCTAACTCCTTTTAGTAATGCAACGACAAGAACTGTGCCTGGCAAGCCAAAAAAAAAATTTACCCTCGCGGGGGGCGCTGGAAAACGGCAAAGGCAAAGCGGAGCCCGCCGCCTTTGGGCGGGCGTAGCGGAGCCTTTGCCGTTTTCCAGCGCCCCCGCGAGGGGAAATTTTTTTTTTTGGCTTGCCAGGCGCTGTAGCGTTTCTCATACAGATTTCTCAAATCAGGGCAGCAATAAGATGATTTGCATCCCAAAGGCGCTGTAGCAATGCTCATACAGATTTCTCAAAACAGGGCAGCGATAAGATGATTTGCATCCCCAAGGAGGAAGGGAAGAACAAGAGCATGTCATACAGTATTCCGTCCGCTTACCGACCTGCTTTTTGCCCGTGGCATCCATCACGTGCTTGCCGGTTCTGCCCGTCTTGCCTAACAAGTAGGCGTCTACATCGTCCAGGCCATCCCCTTCTAGTATGGCCTGCTCGCCGGCTAGGAGGGCCATGTCCTCAGCTTCCTCTTTGTCATCGTCTTTATCCTCATCACAGGCGGCTTTAGTGGGGCCCGCCGGCTGTGGCTTGTCCTGTTTTTTAGTCTCGCCCCCCTGCTGGCATTTCGTGCAGATCCTCACTTGGCCATACCCCTCTTCTCCCTGGCCGATGCCACAAATCCCGTGCATCCACACACCGCATGTGCACTTATGGGCAGCTCCTGTCAACTCAGGACAACCCCCACATAATTGCAGGGGAATGTCCTCCATGGAAACTAGCGTCCGCGATGTCTGTCGTGTGTGCGTCCGCGATGTCTGTCGTGTGTGCGCCTGTGCAGAGCCCATTGCTGTCTATAGCCGTGTCGAAATTTAAATGACGCGCGCGTCTCTGGCTGTGTGCGCCTGGTAGCCGGCCGGTAGGGCTGGCAGGCACGTGTCTATAGCCAGGTCGTAGCCCAGCCATTTTCTGTTTAGCGCCAAAATGTCCAAGTCCAGGTCGATCATCTATGCTACAGAGAGGCTACCGGTATGCGCTATAGCCAGGCTACCGACCAGGCCATTCTGTAGCCGGGCTATAGCCAGGCTACCGACCAGGCTATAGCCTGCTCTTGCCCAAGCCATTTTCCCTGGTTATTGTACGGTGCTGAGCTATGATTGGGCTACGAACGGTTACAAAAAAGGGTGCTTAGCTACGATTGGGCTACGAACGGTTACAAAGTTCAGGTCTCTAGTGTAACCGTTCGTAGCCCAATCATAGCTCAGCACCCTTTTTTGTAACCGTTCGTAGCCCAATCATAGCTCAGCACCGTACAATAACCAGAGAAAATGGCTTGGGCAAGAGCAGGCTATAGCCTGGTCGGTAGCCTGGCTATAGCCCGGCTACGAACGGTTACAAAAGAGGTGCTGAGCTATGATTGGGCTACGAACGGTTACAAAAAAGGGTGCTTAGCTACGATTGGGCTACGAACGGTTACAAAGTTCAGGTCTCTAGTGTAACCGTTCGTAGCCCAATCATAGCTCAGCACCGTACAATAACCAGGGAAAATGGCTTGGGCAAGAGCAGGCTATAGCCTGGTCGGTAGCCTGGCTATAGCCCGGCTACAGAATGGGCTACGAGCCTGCGACCTGGCGGCTGGCTACGACCTTCATAGCCGGGGAACCCGGCCTCAGCAGCCTGCATGCGGCACAGCCGATCCAGATCAAGGAGACAGCCAGCGCAGGCCAGAAAGGATTCGTCGCCACCATGAGCAAGGGCACGCCGCGGTTGCCGCCTTGCAACCGCGGCGTGCTCAGTATTTATTTCGATAATGAATGGCATCCTCATCAGGCATCATAAGCAACTATCATGGATGAATCAGCCCAGAATCTTCGTGCTGCAAAGCCCGGAAGGCGCTCAGCATTGGTCACATACGCATCTCGTATTGACCCAAGATCTATCAATGAAGATCTATCCATAGATTGCAAGTGTAGTGCAAGGTGCTTGCGAGATCCCCGGCATGCCATTAGACTAGTGTCGGTTCCGCCTGCGGCTAGGCAACTATTCTGGCTAGCACACAACCAGAGCTTGCGTCAAGACTTCGTGACGTCGCTGCTTCAAAGGGCAGGGGTTCAGCATATCGTAATAAAGGAACCAGGTTCGTTCTTTTTTCGTTATGTTGTAAACTGGTACCCTAGTTATAGACATCCGCGCCCCTAGTAGCTGGGCCATGGAAGACCCTGATCCTATGGCTTTGAATCTTGCATTGTTCCAGGTGTCCAGTAAATTAGAACGCCATTTTCTGCGTATGTCAAGCATGTTCTTGCATTGATTTTCTTTGCAATGCTTCCAATCTGTGAAAGGCCACTACTCCGAGCACGAACGCCATCCGGCTTTTTCAGCCCTTACACGTTTTTCTAGGCGTCGTAATGGCGAAATTTTCTGTTTTGCTGGGACGTTTCGTTGTTACGGCTGAGTAGTAAGTAAAAGAGACCTAAATAACTAGTACACATGCTGTTATGGCTAGTAAGGGTGCCAGCTAACTAGGGGCCAAGCTATCATGTCGGTACGTGTTATGTTGAATAACATGTTTTCCGCTTTGCTTTGGGGGTGCTTGTTGGTTGGACTTTTGCAGCTCCCGGGGGGAGCCAAAAATCCTATGACGTCAACGTGCCACTTATTCTGGACGTGCCTGTGGGGAACGACATCATCGAGGTCAAATGCTGTCATCGGGCCATGCGGCAGCTGTTGGGCATTCAGCATTCGGTTTGGCGCACTTACCTTGCACAGGCGGCGGCCAGTTTCTCCATGCCGGTGGATGGGGATGTCTTGGATTATCATGGGCTCACTGAGGAGGACCTGGCCGATGTCGCCAAGCATCCGGGCGGCTCTTCGGCGAAGGAGTGGTGTGCAGCGTGGCAGATGGACTTCGCAAAGGAATGTGGGGACTACGACCCTGCGAGAGCGGCCAACGAGATTCTCTTGGGTGACTTGAATATGAAGCAATGCTGGGAACACGAGTACAAGGAGGACCTCAGGTTAGAATGCGGGGAAGATGAGGCCCTGTTCAAGTCTCTATGTCTCAGCTACAGTCCCTTTATGAAATGCTGGAAGCAAGTAGCCCTTGGAAACTATTGGCCAGGTAGTCCTAAGATTCGCATGCTGGAGTACACGAGGAATGTGGGTGTCTGCCAGACGTGCGTTCTTTTGCGGACGCTGCGCCGAGGTGCCGGTTCTGGAGAGCGGCGAAAACGCTATGACCTGGAGCGCCGGAAGCACATGGCTTTGGTCCGCCGCGAAAGACGTGAGTACGCGAGGCTGTGCCGCCTGGCGATCAAGGGGCTAATCTTGCTTTTCTGCTTAGACAAGATTGACAGCACCAAGACCTTGTCACCCCTGGTAGCTAATGCACCTAAGGGCTGGGAGCAGAATCGGGCTAAATGCCTTGAATTCAGTTTGTATTGCGGCATCATATTGGGTGGCACCTCGACGTTTTTTCCCGTGTGGCCATGGGTGGAGGTACATGGGCAGTCTGGCAGCGTGACGTGCACGATGCTAGAGTGCATGTTGGCTGACTGGGAGGCGGCCAAGTCGTGGGAGGCTGCCAGCCAGCCTCGTCCAACGGAAGCCCATTTTCAGCTGGACGGAGGGAGCGAGAACAGGAATGACACCGTATTGCTCTGGGCAGCCAAGTTGGTGGAGGATGGCCGCTTCGACAAGGTTCACATCCACAGGTTGATGCGTGGGCATTCTCACGTTGATCCTGACCAGCGCTTCGGCCACTTGTGGGCAACGGTGGCCAAGAGTGGACGTGGCAAGGACGTGGTTGTCTACGGTGCGCCTGACGACTTCTTTGATGCCATCTTGAGCGCTTTTGAGCATGCGGACGTGGTGGCAGCTGAAGACATGAGCGCCAAGACTCCAGCTGGGACCCGGGTGAAGGTTTTAGGCTGCGTGTATGATGTCGCGGCCTGGCTGCTGCACCGGAAGGAACCAAACTTAGCTGGCTGGAGCATGGCACTAGACTACATGCCTCCAAGCGCTGACTCTGAAGATGGTCTCCCTACGCGGACTGGCAAGGCTGCTCGCTGCCACCACACCTCATTTCGGAAAGTGCAAGGCAACCCAGAGGTGTGGATGAGCTACCAGTGCTACATCGTCACGCAGCCGCGGCCAGATGGTGTACTCTCAGGGCGTGTTCTCGCCTATGATCAGCAGGGGCGTCCCCTGTATGGCATTCGCGTGTTTGATCCGGACATTCCTTGCGCGACCGCAGGGCCCCTGCTGGCTGGTCTCAACCTGCGATACCTGGAGGTGAGTAATTTGAATCATGGTGAAGCTGTAAGCATTTGCTACCAAGTTTGCTTTCATTACTCGTCATACCTCTTGGTTATTTGATGTATTCTTTGTCCATTGGTGCAACCTTATCTAAATTTGGCCTCGGATATGCTCGACTTAAGTACTCCTTGTCCATGTCGCACTGCTCTGCCCATGCATGCAGGAGAACATCCCAAGAATCAAGCTATTCGTGGGCGGGCTGCATGGTACCGTGTGGGCTCAGTATTTCGTCGACGCGAAGACAAAGGTGAACCGGTTGATCCGGTGGGCAGAATTTTGGCCAAAGGTCCCCAAGGGCATTGACACTGTCCCCGCGGAGTGGAGGCCTCCTGAATGGCCCCGCCCTTCCCCGCGCAGTGCGCCGACGCCTCTGCCAGCAGCAACATACGAGGAGGAGGAACTGGCTTTGGCCATCGCGGCTGCTGTAGAGCCGTTGGTGCCTTCTGTACGACATGCGGGCTTTACGCAGGCGCAGTGGGATGAGGCGAATAGGGCCATAGCCTTCGACATAGCTGCAGCCCAAGCGTCTGTAGGCCTTGAAGAGGGGCACCCAGTTATTGTAGCCCATCCTTGTTTGGCTGAAGGCAACACCAAGTTTACGTGGACACCTGCTCTGTACGGTGTAGTCCACAAGACGCCTGCGCCAGGGGACACGACCGTCTTGGTAGAATGTTTTCATGCTGATCACTACGCTGCCAAGTGGCTCAGGTGGCATCCATCATCTGCCGGCGTACCGGTGTCATCATCATTGCCCGTCCATGTGTATGCGGTGCCCAAGGGGGACGTGCTCCTTTCGTCGTGGCCAGGGCCCACCAAGGCGAAGCCAAACACCGTAAAGCTTACAAAGGGGGGGTGCCTGGCTGCAGCCACTGTAGATGCCCTGCAACAAGTAGTGAAGGATGACAGACTTTGTTTTGCAGAGTACAAGAATGCAGCAGCTGCTAGGGCTAGGAACAGCGAGGCTTGGGAGAAGCGGGTAGCGGATGGTATCATGGTGTCCACTCCCATCTGTAGATGGTATGCTGTGGGAGCTGGCAAAAAAAGATTTCACGGTAGGGTAACAGCAATAGACGCGGGCTCTCGCTTGGCCGCCGTGCTGTGGGATGACGGTGAGAAGGACGTGCTTCCGTATGATGATCTACAAGCAGTCCTTTGTTCTTGCCCAGGTGCTGTGCTGCCCGAGCTTCTAGCCACGGACCACAATGCCGGGCAGGAGCTCTTGAGTAATACAGCTAGAGACGAGCGTGTGGCCCCTCCAGCCCCCCTGAGCGTAGGCAGCAGCTAACTAGGGGGTGCCGCCGTAGCGCGCCCGTCGATTCCCCGGGCAGCGATCAGGCAAGTGAGGGGGAAGAGTCTGAGGATGAGGAGCCCAGTGCTGAGGACAGTGCCACATCTGAATCTGATACGTCTGTGGACTAGTCTAGTGAACCAAATGGTCACGGTTTAAGTTCCATCTGTGGGTTGCATCACTTGGTTGGCATAAGTGATCTGTTTTTGTCAAATATGTTATTGCAGTGTGGGAAGAAATTCAACAATTTGTTGTTTATCGATTATCTTTGGTGTTTATGCATAATATAAGCCTTAACTAATGATAAACCTAACTAGAATAAAACATGCACTTTCATGTCCACATGGTGTGACTGTGCAAATTGCATGATTTATGGGGCTTTAGTGGGTCTCTATAGTCAAGGGGTGTGTTTCCAACCCCCACTAGGTACCAAACTCCGCCACAATGCATGACAACCCATAAAATAACCCAAGACATGTATAAATTGACACGTAGGACGCAAAATGTGCATACTTTGAGTTTGCTCACTTGACAGACATGGCCAACTGAGCAAACTCATGGCCACCAGCTCCGGCGGTGTGGGGGGCCCGGTGGAGGTCCTTGGGGCCGCCCCCGACCTGCCCAAGGATGCGTGGGCCGCCCGGTGACTGGTAGCTGACGGCGGTAGTGCAGGGTATCTTCATTCTCGTCTCTCTGCTGCTCTGGATCAGGTGGTAGCCATTGTGGTCTCGTCTGGGGTTGTTGCTGCTGCGTCTGGGGTTGCTGCTGTTGCCATTGCTGCTGTGGTGACCGTTGCTGCTGCTGATGCTGCTGCTGCTGTTGCTGCTGCTGCGGTTGCTGCTGCTGCTGCTGCTGCTGTTGCTGCTGCTGCTGTTGCTGCTGTTGCTGTTGCTGCTGCTGCTGGGGCTGCTGCTGGGGCTGCTGCTGCCGTTGCTGCTGGAGCCTCTCTCGGTCGTTCCTGTCATCTCTCTGCCTGGGTAAGGCGTCTATAATGTCCCCATCCGCTGGGAACCTAGGGTTCTGATCTCTGGATCGTGGGGAGCCTTCCGCAGGTCTCTCCATGACCTCACCTGTATCTGTCCCTGCTTGGACGTGCAGTGGTACCTCTATACCCTCTGTACCGTGCTCGTGGTTGTCTACCGGTTCTATCTCTGTATTCTCTAGATCTCGTTCTCTAGCCTCTTCCTCTGTATCTCTGGCGTTCCTTGTTTGGGACCGTGTGGGCATGGTGCTCGTACCGGTACCTTACACTGCAGGCAACACCTCCCCAGGAAGGAAGAGAGAGAAAGAGAGAGAGCAACCACGTGCTATAGAGCTATAACTGTAGAACCTAATACTACTCCCTAGTACTGGTCTCCTCTACTGCTTGCTAGGGCCAATGGTCAGCTGAGAGAAAGTCACTGTAACTGCTGTCCCCTCCCCCTGACTGCTGAGTGTGGGTGGCTTGGAGCATTCACGTGTGGTGTGCATCCCCTCAGGCAATGGCATGTGTTCCCTAACAAACCTATCTGCCTCTGTAATGTTATCAAACCCTTTCCACTTAGCACTAGAGCCTTGGGACAATATCTTATCTTTAATATGCATGCTCCTCACAAGTCTTCCAGCTGTAGAATATAGCAGGCCTACCCTTATCCCCGTCGTGAGCTACTGCGTAGTAAGGAAATCCAGACTGTCCACCCTTGTTTATTTTACGTCGTGGCATGTTACATCATAGTCTGGCAGCGGCTTGCAAGCAAGAGAGAAAGGGGAAACCCAGGCTACCTCTAATGCAGTGACCTTAAACAAACGAGGAGAGAGAGCACGGAGTATAACACAGCACACGCCCGAGCCTTCCGCAGGAACGGGCTATACGCACACACGGAGGTAAACACCGTCAACACAGTCGGCAACAGCCAGACGGTATCCACCCCCCCACGACCCCTTGCAGGTCAACAACGAATGTCCGTCTCCGCGACGTCCATGGGCACCAACAACATTTACAACCTATATAGAGACACAACATATAACATAAACCCCCTGCGCGCGCGTTCCCGGATAGAGAGCAAGCTCGCCAGCTAGCCTTCAGCAGGCATAGCTTTGTAAAGAAAGAATTCTAACTAGGGGACGTACCATCTTCAATGACGTTAATCCCTCCTGAACTGGCCGCCACCCGGTGTCGTTGAAGGCAAGCCCTGGCCGCCACTAGGTGTCGTTGAAAACAGGAGAGCTGAACGCTATCGTTGACAGCACCTCACCACAGGACTATTGCTAGCCCCGCCGAGTATCCCAGACTGGCCGCTTGCTGCTAGGTCGTCGTTGAATCCCTTTACGGGCTGGCCGCCGGCCTGACAGCAATCGTTGAATTCCGGAACCTCTACCTACGCCAAGCTTCGTCTTGGTATCCTAATTGGCTCACTAACCCTCTCCGCGAGAGTTAGCTAACCTTTCCAGCACATTTCCTCCGATAACCAGTGTTACGTCCCTGCCCAGACACACCTAGCCCGAGCTACGTAGCGAAAGACCCTTCTCGCCGGAATTAGGAATAATTCAAGATAGCCTAAAGTAGGTTGCGCTTCACGACGTGAGTCGTGAGATATCTGGCATCACGGCTTGATGCCAAGCTAATTAGTACACACTTATATTGGCTAGCAATACCAATTACAAATGGATAATTGCCCCGGGCTCAATGTGTAGGCGTATTCGCACTTATCATTCATTAAACCAAGAGGACGAGACTCTCGTCCTCGGACCAATTTAACCTAGGTTGGGTGCGGCGCAGATACACACCAATTTCCCTAGAACAATCCGAGTCACTCATTCCACGTAGGATCCGGGCCGACATCGACCCTCAACTATAGGATCCACGCCTAGAACAACTGACAGACTCAGAACCGGCGCGGCGCCACAGCACCGGCCCCTAGAAGGACAACCTAGGACCAAAATAACTAGTCCAATTCACACAATAGCCAAGGTCCGTAAAACCCAAGTCCAATAGACTAAACGGCCTTAGTAATTTATTTCATTGTTACGTCCGGCCAAAAGGGCAGGGACGTAACAGGTACGCACGCTAGTCGGTAATTGGGAGAGTGGGTGGCGATGCCGTCCATGCGGCCCAGATGTTAATGAGCCACGTCCAAACCCCAGGCAGATTACAGTAAAGAAACCTGTGCTCAATGGTTTCACTAGGGTGCGTGCACAGGCATGATGCATCATGACCAAAACGCTCGTGGAGCGTAGCGCAGACCCCTATCGCCCTATGCATCAAAAGATGTTGTACATCAGTGGCCCTGCGGTCCACGAGAGGGTGGTCTACCGCCAGGGTAATCATCTTAACCCAAGTGTAGCCCGGCCAATGTATTCCCCAGCGGGCTCGGCCCGGATGGGGCTGATGGTACGTATGCAACAAGATATCATAACCCCAATCTGCGGTGTACTCAAAGATACATTTGCTGGTTCTGATGTCCCCCTTGGTTAAGACCCATCCAAATTAGTCCGTAAATGGTATGTTATAACATACCATTTGACTCCCCGCCAAAAACGGCGCCGCGCCAGTGGCGCCGCGCCACCCGTGACGGATGTCAGTGGTCCGGTGGGTCCGGGGACACTTAGGGACGAAGGTGATGCATAGGTTTGGGTGTTATATTCGCCATAGCCTGGTAATTACAACGTGTATTGAGAAAGTATCACGTGACTTTGGCGGGAAATTTTCACTCTCGCGCGCGCGTAACTAGATATGGCTGCTAGCGTGCCGTTATCAAGGAAATTTTGCGTCTCGCGGCTTGTAACGGTTCAGAATGTTGCTCAGAATGATGATGCGTGATTTTCGTAGGTCAGGGGTGGCCAGATGTATAGCATTGGTAAAATACAGGTAGAAAATTACTGCTTTCTTGGTCGTCAGTACCATATGAGTAATGGCATGTCATATTTTGATTTTCTTCTTATGGCCCGGCAGTCTGCGCCAGCCCGAGCACCCAGTTTTGATACGGGACATCCGCAGCAGCGTCCCTGTGAATTCGGATGCGTTTATAGGTCATCTTTGCTCAGAACATCAACCTGGTAACCATGGCGGATGCATTCATTATGCGGCTATGGCGGCCTATGCCTGGAAAGCATTAGCCAGTGTGAGATATGAGGGTCCCGGCCAGCAGAAGCCGGAAAGGTCGTGATCAAGCCAGGTACGGCAACGTGTTTGCATGTTGTTTGCCGCGGAATACGCCTGCCATGCATTATAGTTGACGAGTTTATTGGTGCAGCATTTAGCAAGCTTCCATGCCTGCTGTAAAGAGTGGTATCAGCCCTGTGAGTGCTCAGTTTATGGCATTTCCTTAGAGTATACCACCCCGTTAGTTCAGGTAGGCAACCCGTTTGCATTCCAGCACTTTTGCCAGTCTTTTGTAGCTTGTTATAATGCATTACTGTGTTGCATGTCATAGATGGCTGTCTACGCGCGCGTAACCCACACACTACGTATATGAGCGTGGTGCCATGTGCAAAACTCAATTCTGAGTGCCCCCCCCTGGTATGGGGATGCCTGAACTACCTAATAAAATTATCCAACCTTGACATTGGTGTTTACAACCCTCCCCTGAAAAAAAGGGGGGGCCGGGGTTCCATGGTGTGATGCATGAAAATGTTCGTCTTTTGTCCAACTTTGACTGAGAATATCATGCAACCCACTTACGGGACTCAAGATATTATTGCATATTCTGAAAGCCCTTGAAGTGTAGATATTCCTAGCACCTTGGTTGAGGGTATTTGGAGCAGCGGTCAGGGAGTTATGATTTTTTTCATTTTCAGGGGTATTTGTTTGCAAAAAATGGCAATACGGACTATGGGGTCCAGATGTAGTAGATCGAGCCGTGTGTTGCCCACGTGTAGCCATGTAATGCTCTCAACCGGGGATAATGGGTCCGGCTGGATCATGCAAGGCCCATGATTATTTTTTAGGTACTTGGCTCGCTGTTTTACTTACAAAGCCCCACTGCCCCAAGCCCCCATTGACTAGCGCGTAGTCAAACAAGCCACAAACGCACGGCTTATAACGGTTGTGTACTTGTACAGTTGTGATCTGGTCGAACGACGGGAACACACGACGCCGAGAGAGAGGGAGAGACCGGAGAGTCAACTAGACCGGAGAGTCAGTCGCTGTAGTTTGTCGCCTGATTTTATCGGCCATTGTGGGTACTTTCCCGACTTACAGCCAGTAATAAATGTCGCCGTCTTACAGTCGTGGCTGAAAGTACCAAATTTAAAGACCCTTGGTTAAAAAAAGTACCCATTTACCCGGAAGTACCAAATTTAAGGACCCGAGTTCGATTCCCGCCAATTACTGTTGCACGTCATGCAGGCGGAGTCAACGACCACTGCAAGTCTGCAACCAATCGCGTCCTGACTCTTGGCTCAAATGGCTGAGGCACCACCCATAAACGGCGCACGTGCTCGCTTACTAACGGCCATTGGATCAGGAGGGGTGGCATCCAGCCAAGGGTCCGCGGTCACAAAAACCACCACCGCCGGACAAAAAAGGCCGGGCCCGCGGTCCAACCATGACGCGTGGACCGCAACCGGCACCCAACGCTGCTGGTACCACGGTAGCGTCCAGGACCATGGTACCCGCCGGCCGCCGCCGGCAAGCCCGAGAGCCGGTACCACCCTCGGACTCCCATTTGCGGTAACTATCCCTACTACCCACTAAACTGAACATTCTACTACTATTCTTCTCTCTGCGTACTCCATTATTCTGCCACGTGGCAACAGCCCTCAAAACAAACCCACATGATGCACACACCTGACGCACGGCACATGATGCACATAATGACGTGGCATGCGCCTGATGGTTCAAGTGACTTCGCACGTGGCGGCCAGGAAAAGCCACGTGGCAGGCACAGGTACAGTACCTACAACATTATCCACGTGGCATATAGTTTCTACTGGTCCATAGGCTACCACGGTCCTGAGCCAACCCGGCGTGACGTACAGCCCTAGTCTAACATATTACACGTGGCAGATTTCTACTGGCACGTTGTAAACCACGGTTCTGCTCACCCAGGGCCCACGAACCGCCACCGGCAAGTTTTTTACCCTCAAACCCCGCGGTTAACCATGGGCCCCGCGAAAATCCACCACCGTCAGCCCCTGGGACAACCCTCTCTGGTACCGCGGTTCCAGGAAATTTTGCCCGGGCATGCCACCCCTCCTCATTGGATCCACGTCCATGTCCGGGGAAATAAAAATCCCGGGTAAACGGGAAATAAAAATCCCGGGTAAATGGGTATTTTTATTAACCAATGGGGAGATAATTAGATAGATAGGTACCAAGTAGCGACCAGCTGGTTACTCAGTGTGTATGCTGTGGCAGGTGATTTGTTATTAGGGAGCAACACTGTCAGCCTGCTGTCAGCCAATTTCCGGTGAAATCTTTATCCTGGGTAATACCACGCCCATTTTCTATGGTTTCCATTTTCCAATGGGGATTTTTACAGTATAATTTGCTCTGTCGGGCAATTCAACCGGCGTGCCGTGGGACTCCGTCAGTCAGTCAGTTTAATCCCACGCCTGACTCGGTGACTCCGTGACTCAGTGATTGCCCGTACATGCTGGCTGTTGAAATTCACTCTACTGTCTTGGTACTATAGGAATACTGTAGTTGTTGTTGTTGCCCACGCCGCACATGGGCAGCAGAGATTTGGAAAGGCCGAGACACTGAACAACATGCCATCACAAACAGACAAGAACCAAAGATACTCTGCGTGGACATGTACGGTTGCATCATTAGATACTGCAGTACCGAACAACGAATCCATTCCGCTCAACAACTCCGCGCGTTCAGGGCTCTGACGCAACTGCATCACCGTATGTGGATGTATATGTAGATGAAGATCGCACTCAGTTCTCTGCCCGCTGAGTACATGTCCCCGCTGAGTATCTTTGTTTCTTGTATGTTTATGATGGCATGCTGTTCAGTGTCCTTGCCCTCGGCCGTTTCCAAATCTCTGCTGCCCTAAATAAACTAACACCCACTTCACCGGAAATCTCTGCTGCCCATGTTCAGTTCAGTTCAGTTTCCCATCTCTGCTGCCCATGTGCGGCGTGGGCAACAACAACAACAACAAGACCCAGGAGTCATGACAGTGCAAGCAGCGGAACCGCCCACACAGTGCAAGCAGCGCAGCGATCCCGTCTGGTGCAACCCTGAGGGCTGCCAACCGAGCTGTTTGCGTGCCCACCGTACGCACGCCAATTGTACAGTACAGGCGGCAGCAATGTGGGCACTCTATGAACGCTGTTGGAGCTGGACCTGTCAACGACTGATGCGCCATCGCTCCCCTTGCCTGTAAGCGCCCGCGGTGGAATATCTTACCCACGTTAATTAGCCCTCATGGAAAAATAGCACAAATTGCCGATATGGCATAAAGGAACCATTTAATTATCCAGATACTTCGTAGTTAAAACGCGTTGGTTAGCTTTGGTAGTTTTGGGTAAGGTACTGGTAGTTTTGGGTAAGGTACGTGGTGTGGAGCAGATGACTTCGTGTCAAGAAATATCTGGCAACGGAAGGTGTGTTAAGCATGCTTCACGTAAATGCCCTGCATTGCCTCTGTCGTTCATGCACCAAGTCTGGGGTGGGCTTTCTTTTCGTTCTTTTCCCTGTCCACGCGATGGACGCCCCAGAGCAGTACTTGGCCGGCAGCTGACTTGTTTTACTGAAGTTCAGGCTTGACTTTTCGTGGGCAACGAGGAAATCATGCAAGGATAACAGTAATAAAAATTCAGTAAAAGATTTCAATAAGGTTTATAAACACCTTGCCGTATATCGTCTGGTGGGGCATTGTCGTTAGTTGCTGCCCACGTGAGGGATACGAATAATCACGATGCCGAGTCCCAGAGATGCCTCGCTAGCATGCAGAAATTGTATCTGTTCCCACTACAAAACTGCCGGGGATGATTCCTGAACGACGCAGCGTGCGTGCCACGCAAACCATGATACCCAAATAGGTCGCTTCCACCGAAGTCCAAGGACAGCGCCGGCTGCGCCGCTGATGCCATGCATTTTCCCGCCAAAAATGACCCCTCCTCAGGTACTTTCTGAATGCACTCCCCGACGTCCCGCGGGCCGCGTTCCCCGGCGCGCCCGCCTCCTCCGAGGCGACCACCGAGACGCTGAAGAAGAATATGGTGGCCACTATCATGTCGCAGGCGCAGCGCATTGAGCAGGCAGTGCCCCCAGGGAGCAGCGCGTCCCTGGCAGACGCCTCCCTGTACACGGGCGCGGCGGGGCTGGCCCTGTGCTTCCACCTGCTGGCTAACGGTCAGGAGGCGATGGAGCGTGTGACGAGCGTGCACGACCCAAGCTCGTTTGACCACTTCCGGGACCTGTCGCGGCGCTACAGCGAGGACGCACTGGCGTCGTCGCGCGACCTGTGCCGCCGCCACCTGCAGAAAAAGCCGGACCATGTGCGTGGGGGGATGGGGCACACGGGGCGTGGGCCATGCGCGAAGCATGGGGGGTAGAGGTTGGAGTTCAAGGGGGTGTTGGTGTGCGGGGTGTGGGGAGTGGGGGGGGGCCATGGGGCACGCGTGGGCTTGCGGGGGGGGCGTATGGGAGGGGGGACTGCGAGGCGTGTGGGAGTAGGGAAGCGTGGGAGTGCTTGTGTGGAGTTGTGAGGAGTGCATGGGGGCCGGGAGGGGGGGGGCGCGTGTGCTTGGTGCTTCTTGTGTAGGAACGCAGCCAAGTGCTTGTGTAGGAACGCAGGCAAGTACTGATGTTCCGTGTCCCACCTGCCACTATTCCGTCCAGTGCCTGCGTACTGGTAGCGGCGTTGAGCAGTGCCCGAGTACTAGCACCGCCTTGAATCACTAGAGCTGGGAATGTTCCGTTGAAACCAGTCTCTACTACAGTCACGCCTTCAGTGGTGCTGCCATCAGTCGGGCGGCAGCACAAACCTTTCGTCCTTGGCTGTACTAGCGAAACCAAACTTGAGACATGGATGAACCTTTTTCTTTTCTGCTTTCAGCGCCAATTGCCGAGTGTGTGTGTGTGTGTTTGCGTTTGTTGAAGGCAGAGTGAATTCCGTGTCCAAGTGCCACAGAATGCTATGACATGGCGCCGTAACCATGCAGGGGCAACAACAGGTTACGTCCCTCTCGAGATCTGTCGCCCAACTCCTACTGCAGCGTAGACCTTAGTGCGTCGACTTTAAAGCGTAAAAAATCAAAGCACTCCTTCAATTGTAGTAGTTTGCAAATACTGTAGTAGGAATACCTGTTATTTGGCGTTCGCTCCAGGTTTGCGCGCATATTTCCTGTCAGCGTACACGCACCCCGTTCCCTCTTTAGAGGCCAACGTAGCGGCCAACTACCATCACAGGTCATGCCCAGGTATGCGCGGACAATACTGCCAGAAAGGTGACTTAAGCCGGGGGTCAGACAATGCTGCGGCATAGCCCTTGATGGGAGCTGTTGTTTGGTGTACTGAAGTCTGCAAATGGCCCAGGGGGGCGACAGCTGGGTCAAGTCTACATCTTGAGTTTGGCTCACGCCTCAAGTTCAGTTGGCGCAGATGCGGCGTCGACTCGAGCTGAAGGCATGAATGACTGAACTAGCTTCGCCATGGCATGAGCGCTCCCGTTGCCTGTGCCTTGCACCCCCGTTCACATGGATGCAGCGCGGCCGTACGCGGGGGTGGCTGTTACTCGCCGCAAGTGAGGGCTGATCCACCCACCCACCCACCCACCCACCCACCCACCCACCCACCCACCCACCCACCCACCCACCCACCCACCCACCCACCCACCCACCCACCCACCCACCCACCCACCCACCCACCCACCCACCCACCCACCCACCCACCCACCCACCCACCCACCCACCCACCCACCCACCCACCCACCCACCCACCCACCCACCCACCCACCCACCCTTTGGCAGCCCGGCTGCACGCCCACGCAATCCTCCCCCCTGACAAACATCCACCCACTCAAGCGGACTGGGGGAGGGATCCTGTCCTCCCATACCCTGACACATCCTCCCCCCCGTCCCCAATACCCTCGCCCCCATGCACACCTCCATCGGTCCACCCGATGAACACGCCCATCTCTCCACCCTGCGCAGGTCGTCACCCTATTTACAGGCGCGGCGGGCGCGTGCGCGGTCCAGGCGGTGATTGGCTGCCACGGCCCGTCGCCGTCCATGGCTCGCATCGACCCCGCCATCAGCGACACGCTCAACACGATGCACGCGATCTGCGTGGACCCCGCGCTTCCCTCGGACGAGCTGCTCTACGGCCGCGCTGGCTACTTGCACGCGCTGCTCTTCACCGCGCGCCACGTAGCGGTGGGGGAAACCGCGGTGGCGGCGGCGCCCGCAGCACAGGCGGGCGAGGGGGGCGTGGTGGATGCGGCCGCGAGCGGCGCCGGAGAGGCCGACCCGCCCCCCTTTGATCAAGAGTCCCTGCAGCGGGTGGGTGGCGGATGCCAGCGAGCGTGCCGGGGTGTGGGGCCAACGCTGTGGGGCATGGGTGGCAGCTGTGGGTTTGTTTCAGCCTTGGAATCTATGCCTGTACAGTCATTCGCGCCTTAAGTTGGGTTCGCTTAAGATGTGTCACGCCTTGAGTTGGGTCGAATAGGATTTTGGCATTCTAAGTTCAAAGTAGTTCAGAATAGTATGTTAGAGTATATTTAGTTCAAATTAGTACAATATAGTAGAGTCATTCAGGCCTTTTAGTTGGGTTCACGCCTTAAGTTGGGTTGACCCCTCAAAAACCTCGAACCCAACTTAAGGCGTGAATGACTGTACATCCAGCGATCGATCGCACGGTTGCTCCACGGTTCCTCCACAACTCGTTGCACATTTCCCTCCATCAATCATCTCGGTCGATGTCACGTCCCATGACTTCGAAAGACGACCACCCAACAGTTATAGTGACCAGCGGTTTCCATGCTACCACTGACATGCAAGGAAACCCCCATAAGTGGGTGGCTTTTGGTTTTATACGCGTACTTGCCACCATCGTCACATGCCTTTTTCCTAGAAGTGCCCTCATTCATCCTAGAAGTGCCCTCATTCATCTGCCCTGCACCTACTCTCGGGGGGGGCCTGTGCCACATACAGCTGCTGGATCCTCAAGTCTCGTGGCAGGCCTCTACAGGCGCGTGCTTGTGTGTATGTGTGTGTGGTCACTGTAGTACAGAATTGTGTTTGTGGGCACTATAGTACAGTATTGTGTGTGTGCGGTCACTATAGTACAGTATTGTGTGTGTGGGGGGTACATACTTGGCATCGTACGAACTTGGTATCCTCTGGCAACGTGGTTGGTATCCTCAGTGGCGTGCTCCTGTTGCTGGTACTACATGCTTGTGCCTCCTCCTGACCAGCCCCTCTCTTTGCCCACTCTCCTCTTGGTCCTCTCTCTTGGCACACCCCTGTCTTCTTCGTCCGCATGCGCTTGGCAACTCCCGCGGGCCTACCCACCGCAGGTATTGCGCGCGATCGTTCTGAGCGGGCTCAAAGGGGGCAACCCCGCCAGCTGTCCGCTCATGTACAGCTGGCACGGCAAGGAGTACCTGGGCGCCGCGCATGGCCTGATGGGCATCCTCTTCACGCTGCTGCACTTCCCCTCGGCGTTTGGCGACCGGGTGCTGCAGAACGGGGGTTGGACCGTGGGCGAGTTGATCCGCTCGTCCATCGACTACCTGTGCTCGCTCATGACGCGGCGCGGGGGCATGCCGGCCAAAGGTGGGAGCCTGAAATAGGAGGCATGAATAAGCACGCGGCATGAATATGCCGGCGTAAGGGAGGCGCGCAAGTGAGCATGGGAGGGTGCGCATGTGGTAGAGTGTAGGCAAGTATGCACCTGCCGTCCAAAGGTAGGGGCGCAAGTGTGCGGGGGTGGAGCAAGTGACCGTGATAAAAGTATGCCAGCAAGTAGTCAAGTGCCACCCAGAGGTGCGCACGCGCACCAGCCAGCATTGATGTGTGCGCGCACACACACACACATACAGGCGTCCATTGACGCCAGGGATGCGACGTGGCCCACTGTGTGTGTGCCCCTGGGTCTTCCGGACCCAACATCTGTCGCTTCTATCGCTACCAAGTTAGCGTTGCAGTGCTCAACCAAAAGAAGTTGATTTCATTCGCCGTTCGCTCCCAGCTGCCTTCATCCTGGCTGGTCTCGCGCGCTCCCCTTCACGCTCCTTTTTGCCACGGTGGCCCCCCTATGGCGCACTCCCTGTCAAATCGGGAAGTAGTTCGGTGATTATTGTGCGGGATACCTTTGGCCCTTTGGCACAAAGGTTCCGCTCAGCATTACCTGCGATAACCACTCGCTGGTACCCTAAGCTAATGCGACGTGGCACCCGGTTGTGTCTCCTGTCTCCCTTCCCTTATTTTGGCGCCTCATGACCTGTATTTGTACTCATTAGACCCCTTCTGCGGAGTTGGGGTCAGTTGCTTAAAACGCGGCTTAAATTTAGGCGGCCGTCCCTGCCGTACATGGGGTGACACAGCAGGTTTGGCCGCGTCTGCAAAGTTGTCTGGATGGGCCAGTCTGTCCAGTACAGAAACAGGCAGTACAGCTGCTAGCATCTCCTTGCATGGTCTTCCTTAAATGCCTTCTCTTAATCGAATTCCCGACCTTCTCAATTTAGCTAGATCGACCAGTGGAGTCCAACTAAAAATGAGTAAGCGTCAAGTTAGCAATTTAGTTGGGGGGTTTAGAACCCAGCGCTACTCTTCAGAAGGTGTGTCTTGTTGTTGATCTCCTAATATTGTTGATTGTTGTTGGTATTGTTATTAATCTCCACTATCTGTGATTATTGTTGTCTGGTGATGCTTGCTGTTGCTGCCTCTCCTTCCTTCTGAATAGGCTTGCTTCTTCGTCCTTCTCTTCGATCGATGTTGGATCTTGCTTATTACTTTCGTGCCCTCTTCCCTGGCACACGGCACGCTAAGCCCCCCCATGTGTGTCCATTCCGGTGGTGCCTGCCTGTGTGCGGCATGCACCCTTGTGTGGCGCGGCTTTGCCCCCCAATCCCTCCTCCCGCAGTGGGTTCCAGCGACGAACTCGTCCATTGGTGCCATGGCAGCACGGGGATGGTCTTCCTGCTCTGCAAGGCGTACCAGGTGCGGTCAGGCGGGCGGTCGGGGGGTCGGGCGGGAGGGAGGGAGGGAGGGAGGGAGGGAGGGAGGGAGGGAGGGAGGGAGGGAGGGAGGAGGGAGGGAGGGAGGGAGGGAGGGAGGGAGGGAGGAGGGAGGGAGGGAGGGAGGGAGGGAGGGAGGGAGGGAGGGAGGGAGGGAGGGAGGGAGGGAGGGAGGGAGGGAGGGGAGGGAGGGAGGGAGGGAGGGAGGGCGGGAGGGAGCGAGGGAGGGAGGGAGGGAGGGAGGGAGGGAGGGCGGGAGGGAGGGAGGGAGAGGGGGAGGGAGGGAGGGAGGGTGTCTTGACGAGAAAAATGGAATTCATCCAGCTTAGGGGCTGCCTCCCCAAGAAGGGGAAGGGGGGTTGTTGCGCTTCCCATTGCAGTTCAGCTCTACCATTCTACTAGGCTTCTGGTGTATTAGCATTACAGTGTTATTGAGCAGCCACTTATTGGACCACCTGCAGGCGTCGTATGCTGGCCGACCGATGAATTGCTATGGTTGGCACCCTGCCAGCTGCCATGGCAGCGCAAAGGTTCTGGCAGATGCTTGTGTGATGCCGGCAGCTTTGCACTTTGCTGTCCGGTCACCCTGGCCCCCCCCTCCCCATCACCACCGGTCCACCCTTGCCGGCACCGTATCTCTTGCATGAGCTTGTGGCTGTACTGTACTGCAACGAGTGCCCGTGCGGGGCTTGGCAGGGGGGTAGGCTTCCGGTGCGCCTTGTCCCTTGTCCCAGTGCAACGTCCTCACCTGGTTTCAGCTGGGGCACGCACGTGTGCTCCTGTGCGTTCTTGTCCTTCCCTGTGTGCTCCTGTGCCCTTGTGTCTGTGCTCTTCTGCTCCTGCGCCCTCCCCCGGTGCCAGGTGCTCGGCGACGCCAAGTACCTGTCCCTGGCGCAGCGCGCGGGGGAGGACGTGTGGACACGGGGGCTGCTCACCAAGCCGGGCCGCAGCCTGTGCCACGGCATCGCGGGCAATGGGTGGGTCAGGGGGACTGTGGTGGCATCGCTGGCAAGGGGTGGGTCAGGGGGGCTTTGGACGATGCGGGACAGCTTGTGATGCTGGGACACGTCACGACGGGGACAGTTGTGTGGTGCGACCAGCGTGCCCAGCAGAAATGTCTTTGGGTGACGGGCGCACGCACGTCGAGGCGGCATGGCTGTCAGGCGATGCACAGCTTGTGCTTTCCCAACGGGAGGAGAGGTGCCCATCGGTTCAGCCAGGTGTAGGGGGGTGTGGCTGCTAGGCCCTTTGGCAGCCTTGAAGTTAATGCCTTGAAATGGGTGCATTATCACAGCGACTGGGCCAAGGATCCTGCGCTTCTTAGCCTGTTCTGCCAATTGCCATGCATGCCATGCTGTTTCATGCCCACTTGGAGGCTGCTCATTCAATCAGAATTCAGGGAGGAACCCTTCATAATATTGGTGGCCTTCTCATATGATTTTTTGTGCTCTGCTATTCCCACCTGCCACTGCAGGTATGCTCTCCTGGCGCTGTACAAGGCTACCAAACAGGAGATGTACTTGTACCGCGCAATGCAGTTTGCGCGCGTGTGCCTTGAGCATGAAGAGCTGTGGCAGAGCGACTCGCCCTTCTCGCTGTACGAGGGGATGGCGGGTCTCACCTGCTTCTACTTGAGCCTACTGACGCCCCAGTCGGCGCTGTTCCCCGGGTTCGAGGTTCCAGAGGCGCAGGCCACCCCACAAGAGTAGTTGCCATGCTCCATAAATGCAAAAAAGCTTCTGGCAACTCTGTCAGGTTTCAAAGGCCCACGGTGCTGTTGCAAGAGTAGGGCCGCCTGACCACCATTTCTGAGTGGCGAAGCTGGTAATTGCGTGGGCAGTTCACGCCATAAAGTTACTGTGGCCTTCGTTTCTATGGCAACATCCACTTAAGGTGTGCAGGCTATTATCGACTTGTTGAGCCAATCACAGCCTAGTGACTCACGCCTTGAGTACGGTTGCCAAAGTTCGTGTTGTGATGCGAACTGTGTGGATGACCTTAGCGGCAACCATGGTTGTCCACTTGTCTGGTCTACATGGGCAGTTCCGCGGGGGATACAGCGTGGTGGGGTCCTTCTAGTGGAACGTAGCAAATGTTGTGATGCTACTGTCTCTTCTTGCCGAACCAAAAGGTAATATATATATATATTATAAAAATATAATTACTTACAGCAGAGTGAAATCACTCAAACCAAAGCAAACGCCCAGCTATAAACCTATATACAACAGAGCCATGTCAAAGCTCTATACTACGATAAGACCAATGGAAACGCCTAACGGGAGGAACCTAATAGCCCTGCTGCACCGCAAAATCAGCCCGCGTACGGCGGAGCATGATGTCAGCCATGGCCCGAGTCAGCGCCACCGACAAGCGCTGACGCCAATACGACGTCCAGGTCCGCGCCGACCATGGGGCCCGCTGGCCCTCCAGGTCCAGCCGGTCCTCCCGGAGCCGGCAACACTCCTTGAAGAAGGCGGAGGTCAGGGGCCCCATGGCCCCAAACTCCTCCAGGACAAAGGGCACCACACGCGATGGTGCCCGACGTCGCCGTAGGCCAGGAGCTTGGCCCGCTCCTCCCGGTCCGCCGTGTAACCTGCCGTGAGGGAGGCCCCAGCCACGTGGCTAAGAGCCAAGGGCTGCGCCACCGAAACGTCAATAAGCAGATGCCGGCCACCCCCCTCAAAGTCCAGCACCACGATGTCAGGCCGGTGGTTGGGGGAATAGAAGGCAGCGCCATCCGCATCCTCGGACCGCGGATGTTCGCGTGGGGAAAAACCGACCGAAAACCGACCGAACCATGGCGAGCACCACCGTCAGGAGGACACGGTGTGCCAATACAAATACCAATTCTGATTCTGTTGGCCCCCCATGCAGGCATATATATATTTGCCGGCCCCTCGCTCCCCGACGCTCTGGCCTCCCTTCCCCCGGCCGCGGTTGGCCACCCAGCCGCCACCCCCGTCCTTGCCGCGTGGGACGGCGGCCCCCGGGCCCACGCGTTCACCTCGTGGCCGCCCTCGCACATTGTCGGCGTGGTGGGCCGCGCCACCTTTTCTTGGGCGTACTGCCCTTTGTTGCTGGACGCGGTCGGGTTGACGGCCGCCTTCCCCTCGCTCCCTAGGCCCCCGGCCTTCCTGCATGGCCCTAGTTGCGCGGGTGCGGGCGACATTTCTTTCCGCCGCCCCCCCGGTGACGGCCTCGACTCTTTGGGGGTATGTCTTGGAAGGATATCACGCCGGCTGCCGGCTGCCGTGGCATCTCCCGGCCGCCCGGCAGGAAGAGCTGCTTTCCCTGGACGAGCGGGTGGGTCAGGAGGTGGTCGAGTTCGTCACGGCGGTGGCTCGAGACGCACAGGTCTCGGTGCGGGCGGCCTACCTCGCGGGCGGCGCCGACCTGGGCCTCATGTCCCCGCGGCAGCTTCGCCTCTTCTTGGACGCCCAGGCCCCGCCTCCCGGCCCGGTTGCCAGTGGGGGCTTTCTCATCACCTCCCTCAGCCTGGCGCAGGCCGCCATGCTGCGTGTGGAGTTCGGGGCCCCCATCGCGGTTCAGGGCGGCCAGGCCATCTTGGTGGACTCGGCCGGGCGCGCCCAGCCCCTAACCGCGGGGACGCCTGTTTCTGCCTTCCTCCACGACATCCTGGAGTTGGCAGGCATCCCGCACGAATGGCACCCCGCGGCTGACCAACCGGTCGGCATCCTCTCGCGCGCCCAGATTGCTGCTCTCCCGGGTTGCTGGGAGGCCGGCTGGGACCCGCCCCCCCCTCATGTCCGGTCCCTTCTGGAGGGGGACGACCCCGAGTCGGGCTCCTGTGCCATCTGCCTTGAGCCCTTCCGGCCGGGGGATGGCTTGTGTCGCCTGCCCGCGTGCGGCCACACATTCCATCAAGCGTGCATCGCGCGCAGCTTGCTCCACTCCGTGCCGCGCTGCCCGTTGTGCCGGGCTGTTGTGCCGCCCCCTGGGACTGCGCTTCCTCTCGGCCCGCCCCCGGTCTCGCTGGGTCCCCTGCCGGGTCCCCACCGGGCCCCGGGGCCAGCTGCCTCCCCGACCCCTCGGCCGCCGCCCCCGGCCTCGTTGCCGGGGCCTGGGGTGGTCGCGGGCGCGCTGGCGAGTCCCCCTGGGAGGGGCGCCGGCGTTCTCGATCCCCCTCCGCTGGGGGTCTCCCCGGTGGGCACTGCCTCCTCCGTGGCCCCGGCGGGCATGCCGGGCGCTGGTCGGGTCGTGGTGCGCGCGCCTGCCGGCCCGGCTGGGGAGACGCCGCAGGCCCCACGTCCTGCCTTTGCTGGCGCCGCTCCCCGCCACTCAGCGCCCGCCGACGGCCTTCACCGGTGTGCCGTGCTGCTTCCCACGGGGTCCCCGTGTGCTGGTGTGTTCCACAACCGTAACCTCCTCTGCCAGCACCTTCGCGCTGTGCACCCCGATCTCGGCGCGGCGGATCTGCAGGCCATGAGCTGTTACCGGTGCCCGGAAGCTCACTGCCAGCGGGTGTACTCCATTCACGGGCGCGCTCAGCACGCGCGCGCCTGTGTTGCTCAACGGCCCCTCAACCGGCCAGCAGTCCCGGCCCCCTCCCCCCCTCCCGCCTCGGCTCCCACCGGCTCCCAGCCCCCGCCGCCCGACTACTCGGCCAGTTGGCGTTGGCTTGACACGGTTCCCTGGGATGCATGCGCCATCAACCCGACGTCTACCCTGACCGACCTCCCCCACCGCGCGCGTAGCCTTTTCGCGCAATGTGCAATCGTTTCTCTCCGGCGCATGCACGCCGCTCCGGACGACCCGCTGGGCTTTAAACTGCACATGGTGACCCCCCGCCTGCTCCTCACCCCTCTCGGGCGTGGTGTGCGCGGCCTCCAGGGTGCGGTTATTGCCCGTTGCCGACGCTTTCTGCAGGGGGACTGGGAGGGGCTGTTTGGCGTGCCGCCCCCGCGCACGGCCCGGCTGTCGGGGGAGGTCAACTTCGAGCGGGTGGCCGCCGACGTCATCCGCCTCGTCCGCGAGGGGCAGCTCAGCCGGGCCATGACCCGCTTGGAAATGGCCAAGCTGGCCCCCGCCAATGCGGCTACCCTGGCGGCCTTGGAGGCTCTTCACCCTGCGGAGCCCGGATTCCAGCTGCCCGTGCCGGACCCCCTGCCGGCCCCCCTCCGGCTGGACCGCGACTGCTTCCTGGAGGTGATGCGTGCGGTCCCGCGGGCTTCCTCTACCGGGCCGTCGGGCTGGCGCTACGAGCACTTGGAGGTCCTGGTGGGGCATGGGGGCGAGGACATTCTCTTTGACACCCTCATTGACCTGGCGGCTGGTCGCGTTCCTCCCGCTGCGCGCGAGTGGTTAGCGGGCGCTCGCCTCCTCGCTCTGCTCAAGGGTGTCTTGCCCCCCCCGAGGGCAAGGTGCGCCCGATCGCCTGCGGTGAGGTGCTCCGCAAGCTCGTGGGCAAAGTGATCTGCCGCCAAAAGGCGCCCGAGCTCCGTGCCTTTTTCTGCCCGCCCCTCGCAGCGGGTGAGACCTCGGTGGCGGCCCAGCTGGGGGTGACGACTCCAGGCGGGGCGGATATCCTCATCCATTCGGTGCAGGCCTACCTCGAGGCCCACCCCACCCACGCTGTCGTCAAGGTCGACTGCCACAACGCGTTCAACAGTCTGTCCCGCGCCAGCATGTTTGCGGCCGTCATGGAGTCCTTCGAGGACTTGTACGCTTGGACAGCCGTGTGCTACGGCCAGCCCGGCCAACTGGTTCACATCATGGAGGACGGCACTCGCGGCGGCCTGCTGTCGCGGTCGGGCACCCAGCAAGGGGACCCCCTGGGACCCCTGTACTTTGCCGCCCCCCTCCAGGGTTGCCTCCAAGCGGTCCATGCTGCCCACCCGGCGGTCGCTATTCAGGCCTACTTGGATGATATCTACCTTCTGGGCCCTGTGCCGGACACCACCGCGGCTCTGCTGGCACTGCAGACCGCGGTGGCCGACATCAACCTCCAGTTGACCCTGCCAAGTGCGCGGTGTACTCGCCCCAAGGTGATTGCTCCGGCTTTCCGCCCCAGCTCTTGGGCCGGGACGAGCGCCTCCATGGGTTGGATGTCCTCGGCGTTCCGGTTGGCGACCCCGCGTTTGTCATCGATGCTCTGCGGGCCGCCCTCGAGGCACGCACTGAGGTACTGCCCTTGATTGCGCGCCTTCATGATTCGCAGACCAAGGGTCTGCTTCTGTGGTTTTGCGCTCACCCTCGCGTCGTTCACTGGCTCCGGGGCGCTCTTCCGGCTCAGGTCCGGCTGGCCGCCGAGGGCCACGACGAACGCATCCAGTCGGCCTTGGCGCAGCTGGTCCCGGGCCCCGACCTCCCGCCACATGCTATTCGCATTGCCTCCCTGCCTGCACGGATGGGTGGCTGCGGTCTGACTCGTGCCGCCCGGCTGGCCCCAGCAGCATTTTTGGGCTCCGTCGCTCAGTCGTGGGCGGAAAGCTGCCGGCTCCTGCCCCTTTTGGCAACGGCAGCGCCTGACCTCCTGGACCCCAGCAGCCCTTTGCCCTTCGTCACCGCCATCCAGGAGGCCTATGCTGAGATCCAGCAGGCCTGTTCTCCCGTCCGTGCCGCTCAGGCGGTACAGCGCCACCTCCCTCGCGGCACTCCCTCGGTCGCCTCCGTTCAATCTCCCGCCGCATTCCCTGCTCGCGTCATCGATAAACACCAGAAAACCTACGCGGGTATTCTGCACACGGCTGATTGGATTGCTCTTTTCGCGGACCTCAACGCCCAGGGACGTGCGTGGCTGTTCTCGCTTTCCTTGCGGAGTGTGGGCTCGGCGTACCTTCGTGCTCTTCCCATGGCCCCCCCATTCGCCTTGGCTCCCAGCCACTACTCGGTGGCGCTCCGGCACCAGCTATTTGCCCCGCAGCCTCTTGTTCCGGCCGGGCGGCCTTGTGGTAGCTGTGGGCAGCCGCTGGATCCCACGGGGACTCACTACCTTGCCTGCATGGGGGGCCAACAGAATCAGAATTGGTATTTGTATTTGCACACTGTCCTCCTGACGGTGGTGCTCGCCATGATTCGGTCGGTTTTCCCCCACGCGAACATCCGGTCCGAGGATGCGGATGGCGCTGCCTTCTATTCCCCCAACCACCGGCCTGACATCGTGGTGCTGGACTTTGAGGGGGGTGGCCGGCATCTGCTTATTGACGTTTCGGTGGCGCGGCCCTTGGCTCTTAGCCACGTGGCTGGGGCCTCCCTCACGGCAGGTTACACGGCGGACCGGGCGGAGCGGGCCAAGCTCCTGGCCTACGGCGACGTCGGGCACCATCGTGTGGTGCCCTTTGTCCTGGAGGAGTTTGGTGCCATGGGGCCCCTGACCTCCGCCTTCTTCAAGGAGTGTTGCCGGCTCCGGGAGGACCGGCTGGACCTGGAGGGCCAGCGGGCCCCATGGTCGGCGCGGACCTGGACGTCATATTGGCGTCAGCGCTTGTCGGTGGCGCTGACTCGGGCCATGGCTGACATCATGCTCCGCCGTACGCGGGCTGATTTTGCGGTGCAGCAGGGCTATTAGGTTCCTCCCGTTAGGCGTTTCCATTGGTCTTATCGTAGTATAGAGCTTTGACATGGCTCTGTATATAGGTTTATAGCTGGGCGTTTGCTTTGGTTTGAGTGATTTCACTCTGCTGTAAGTAATTATATTTTTTTAATATATATATATTTTGTGCATCGAATTCTGTTTCACTACAACTACAATGTCAGCCCATCAGTCAATGAATTCCAGGCGACGTGTGCTCCGGGGCTTTAGCTATGGCTGCATTCTCCGGTGGCTGGAAGAAGCGTGGGTGCAAATTATCTATGCTCCCATGCATGTTCCGGCCCACGTGCATTCATTCATTAATTAAAACACGCGAACCCTTTGGGGAGTCACGGAGCACAATTTAATTAATACCTAGAGTAAAGTGCGTTAACTAATTAATTAATACTCCCAACGGAGTTATGTTCCTAATTAATTAATTAATTAATTAATTCATTATATATGCTCACGTGACGCAGTCACGTGTCTATTAATTAATTACTCTGGGTGCCAGCCTGGGTGGCATATCCTGACCTGGCCCCTGGCCCCAAGGGTCACATTCCCAAAAAGGTTGGTAAACCTGCCATGTCATTTGAACTGTTACACAGCAGTTGCTGGCCAACCTCGTTGTCCCAGCCAAGTTTGAACACTGCATTTCCTCCCTCTCTCTTGCTTGGACTGCTATGCAGAACAAGAAGAGGTGGTAGACCATTGTCCAGGCCCACACGCCAGCCCCTGTGGGCAAGCCCCCCCCGGCCGGGCCCCAGGAGGAAGGGGCGCTTTTCTTAGTAGAGCTAGTAGTTAGGATTTTCTAGACTAGCTTCGAGTTACTAGCTTAGTAGGTTATGTTTCGCGGCTTTGCTCACCCCCATCCATCACGCAAGGGAATAAGTGTGCTACATGATCTCCCAAGGTCAGAGTCATGTTATAATTTAATTGAATTTTACTCTAGGTGCACAAGGTGTATATTCCAGCAGCTAAGGTGCGGACACGGGGTGGAAGATGATTGTGGCTAGGCAAGGTCTAAGGCATGGCGTCTCGATCAGCAGAGAGTGACTCTCTGCATGCCGGCAAAGCAATGATGGCTAACTACGTAAACACTGAAGCGTCATCTGGGGGGAACACCATCATAGGCATACAGGCTCCGTGGCATGCCCATGCGCATGACACGCAAGTACTTACTTATACTTACTTAATTACCCTACCGACTGAGCAATCTGATCTACGTACGCTGATGACACGACGCTCCGGTGGAGACCCCGGAGTCCGCCCAACTCTGGCTAGATAGCTTGTCACTGGAAGTGCGGGCGGTGGGGCTTATGATCAGCAAGAAAACGGAGGTCATGGCCATCGGCTTCTCTGCTGGGACCACCTCATCCACCCTCCTCCTGCTGGACAGCAGCCCCATATCCCCCCGGCGACTCGCTTCAAGCTCCTTGGCAGCTGGCTCCCCTCCACGGCCGGCCGACGACATCAACACCCGCATTGGTAAGGCCTGGGCAGCCCTCCGCCGCCTGGACAGGTTCTGGACATGTCGCTACCTGAGTGAGCGGCGCAAGCGCATTCTGTTCAAGGCCCTTTTCCTCAGCATCCTCCTTTACGGCTGCGAGGCGTGGATCCTGGCCCAGGCGCTGAGCAATTAGCAGCTTGACGGCGCACTGTCATGCCCTTGAATACTCCGTCACATCCTCGGCGTCCGCTACGTACCAAGAGCGCCGCACCCGGGCCGAGCGGCTACTGCGAGCTCCCTCTTGTCCCCCATACCATCCGACACGTACCGCCGCATCCTCTTTGCCGGCCATCTTGCCCGCACTGACCAGGTGAATGCCGATGTGGGCCCTGCGGGCGGGCTTAGGACGGGCCAACCAGGTAGACACCTCCTCCTGTGGCAGGGTCCCCTTGTCGAGCGTCGCAACCCACTGCCAAACTTGCGCGTGCCCCGCACCGACCGACGCGGCGCGACCCGGACAAATGTGACACAACTGCTCTGCATGCAGGGCTTCTGGGGCTATCTGCACTCCGTGCCCGCATGATAGACAAGGAGAAATGGGCTGCCGTCTTGGATAAGCACTTTCCTGAGGGGCATGCTCCTATTTTTTCCCGGCCCACGGCCCCCCCGGCCCGTTGCTAGAATGCAGGGTATCCGCAGGTGGAGGTGATTGCCCCTGAGGATAGCCACTACACTACTGGGCCTCGTCTGCCATTACAGTAGAGGACAGCTCAGATGAGGATTATATCCCCCTCTAGTGACTATATGGTTGGGGCATATGATGCAGATAATATTTGTAACTTTCGTGTAATTATTTTCTAATGAGATTAGCATAGTACTCCATACCACGCTCAACACGGTCGAGGCCCGGCGGGTCACCAACGTGGAAACCAAGGTCGTCCACAAGCTACAACCACAGTTCACGGCGCTACACACCGCGGCGCAGGCTTCGGAAACGCATGCTGCACTTGTCTCTCGCCTTAACCAGGTGGAGGGCAAGTGCGGCGTGCTCATGAAGAAGCTTGAGGCCATCACCGCCCACACCGAGGCCCTGGCCACACAGGTCCCAAAGCTAGCGGAGCAGACGGCCACCATTGCCTCCCAGCCACCCCGGCAGGATGCTGGTGACCTCCCGCCGCTCTCCTATGCGGACCTGCTGCGGTCAGCGACCGCCTCCACCACCGACGCCATCGCCACGAAGCTCCAGGAGCTGGAGGACCACCGCCAGGCCCAGCAACGGGAGGTCACCGATCGCGCTCGCCGCGAGTGCCGAGTGGTGCTACGTCGCTTCCCCCAGAAGCCAGGTGAGACGTCAACCTCCCTTGCTGACGAGCTCAAGAACCAGCTTCTTACCCTCATGGGCCTGGTAGGTGAGGTAGAACTGCGTGGATGCCACCGCCTTCCCCACTCACGGGACAAGGCGGCTCCCCCACCAGTCCTGCTCACCTTCCTCTCCCCTGAGGATAAGCAGCGGCTCCTCTCTCGTCGCAAGCCGTTGCACGACCTCACCTGGACGCTGGATGACGACCTAACCCCCGCTCAGCAACAGCAGCGACGCGACCTGTGGCCGGAATACCTCCGCCATAAGCAGGACCCCCAGAAGCCCAAGGTGTACTGGAGGGGCTGGGACCTGATGATCCGAACCACAAGATGTGGACGCCCCCAGCGGGCTAGAATAGCAATAGCCTTAGCTTGTAACCATTGGAGTCACTGCCGCTAAGGCAGCCATGCCTAGAATGTTTGCCTAGCTGTGCCAACATAGTACCTAGTCACGTGCCGCCAACGCACGGTACACAACCAGCCATAGCCTTAGCCTAGTCCTAGTACAGCCATGCTACGCCCTGCATGGCTATGTTCAGATTACTTGCCCACGCTATACTTGTTATGCTACGCTTACATGGGTCTTATTGCACCCACAGTTTGCCGGATCGTTAGCGTGTCCGTTTAGCTAGCGCGCCCGAATGCAGCTGTGGCATGCCTTTGGCATGAAGGAGACTGGGGGTCTCTGCCCTTTCTCCTGTAGTGCACACACAGGGATTAAAAGCACTTCGGTGCTCCGTGACTCCCCAACGGGAGCACGAGTTTAATTAATTAATGAATTAATAGTACTCCATGGCATGCCCATGCGCATGACACGCAAGTATTTACTTCCTAGATAGGCTAGGCATGGACATGTGCTACCCTAGACGGTACGACCTCACGTACGCGCCGTGGAACCCCCTGGTTTGTCTGTAATATGGAGGCAGATGACACGTAAAGATAGGTGGCAGACAGTAATGCAGGACACCGCCCCCCCAGTCGGTGGGGGCTCCACGTGTGACCACGTCATGATTTGGCAAGCATAGCGATTCGGGCAATGGTGCCCGCCTGCAACCCTGTAACTAGGCACTAGATAGCTCCACTATCCACCCCATCCCATCTTCATTTTCCTGTGGACTTAAGCTCACGTGACACAGTTACGTGTAAATTAATGAATTAATTAATTAATGTGAGCTACTTATTCTGCATCTTTTTCCATATCACTGAGAGGCTGAGCCCCCCCATGTCTGCCTGTAGTTGGGTACCGAAGGTGCGGGCCGGATATTCATGCTGGCATGCGCGCCGACAACATATGCCGGTCGACAGAGACATACATCAACGAAAAAGATATTGGATGATACCAGCCAGGGTCAACCACACGAATAGTGAGACAACCAACATGCATCCAAAGCTGAATCGCATCACAGCCCTTCATACACCAAGTATTTACATGAGGCTGCCTTACACGCGATATGGCAGACACGCCTTCTTGCACATCCGCAAGTCACACCCTGGCTGGCATTTTGCTGTGCCTGTAGCCCAGATGTGTCTCCGAAGGAGAATCGACCAAGAAAACACCTTGCATTGCTTAAAATGCAGGATGGACGAGGGTCGTGTGCCGCTGCCAACCCTTGCAACCGCATGATCCCCCTGAAATGCCCCTCCCTAGCCATGTAGGTCTGCATCGCCTATGACAAGACAGCATGGCCTAGTATCTCTGAGCCATGACACCAGCTGCAGGTGCCAGCGGCACCTATATAATATCAATCAAATCTGGCTGGCTGCTAGGTAAGTAGGCAAGCCCGCCCAGGTCAGCAGCATGCCCCCCGAGCCCATGCCCCAGGTGCTCAAGCCGCGCTCAGAGAAGGCTCAGACAGTGTGGAACGGAGGACTCCATAACACGGCGTATGGAGCCAGGAGGTCAATGGTGCCAGGACGTTAAGGACATTACTACGCACAAACTTCACAAAAATATACAAAAGCGGCGGTGCGTACCCGGACCGTGCTGCACATGCATGACGCTGACATCTGCAGCCACCACGTCTAGGGAAGGGTGCGCAGGCCTTGCCGATGCATGCAACCAGCATCGCCGGTGCGTGCACAGTTGCGAACATCCTGTACACATGAGGGGGGAACGGCCTGTCAACACGTCCATACATCGTGTGGATTGGTTGCGAGGGTGCTGGCAACATCCAGGTTCTCCAGGACGGGGGCAGCCAAGAAGGGCAGCTGGCTGAGAAGGCAGGGCAGTGCCTCCTTGTCATCCCACGCGCCGCCCCCACGTGGCATGTGCGCGATGGGCACTTGCCAACCCCACGTTGCAAGGGAGCATGTGCGCGATGGGCATTTGACAGGGAGCATGCTGCCGTATGGACCATATCGGACCGTGAGGGCCAGGACGTGCTGAGCTGGCGCTCGCGCGGCTAGGGGGATGCCTCACCTGTCCCTGAGGGTTTCCCTCAGCCTGCCCCCTTGCAGCTCAAGTATTTGCCAGCAGCCGCGCGCGCAGGGGGGGGGGGGGGAGGGATTGCAGCGTGGAACCATATAGGCGTGAAGTTGGCATGGAACACAGAACCCCCCTCCCCCCCCCCGTTTGCTCCTCATATCGCGCCCCTTTTCGTCGACACGTGCTCAAACAAACCGCTGGCCAATATGTGAGCACACTTGTCAATCACGGGCCCACACCGCTGCCGAGTGGACAAGATGGAGCCTTGGAGTGGACAGGATGGAACCTTGGAGTGGACAACATGTCTCGGGATGGAATCGTTCGGAACCATTCCCGCAAGCCTCATCTCTCAATCATTGCTAGCCGCCCCTCACCCCGCAGGGTGGCTGTCCATGGGCGCAAGGCCGTGCTCACATGGGCACAAGGCCATGCTTTCATGGGCACATAGCCGTGCTCACATGGGCTGGCTCCCCATCGGCTCCCCTTCCTCCTCCTCGTCCTCCTCGTCGTCGCTGCTCCAGTCGTCATGCTCCATGACCAGGCTCTGGCAGTGCACGTCCTGGATGTCGTTCCCATTCAGGTACTCCCAGCGGACAATTCGCCCATCCCAGGACACGGAGGCGATCAGAGGGAGTGTCGGGTGCCAACTGCAATCGCGCACGGTGGCCTCGTGGTTGCGCAGGACGTCCACGGTCTTGCCGGTCACCTGGCGGGGGGGCCGCGTCACCCCCACCCACAACAGGTCCGCAATAGGGGATTAATGGCATAGTTAGCCGGGATGCTTGAGATAAGGGCAGGACGGGATGAAACAAAAAACAAAGCACAGCAGGGGACAACTGTAAGCAAGGATCGCAGCGGACGAGACGCGACGGCAGTAGGCACTAGGGCTCTAGGGAACCATCTACCCATGCCCGGACAAGCGCACCGTGTACAGCGATGGTGAAGGGATGAGGGATGCGACCGGGGTGGCGCGACCTCCGGAGGCCCACCCTGAGAGCAGAAGAGACGCAACTGTGTAGGGCTTGGATTCATACGATAGATACTAGCTGGGCGCTGGATTTAGGTACCCCACCAGTGGTCATGCACCGCCCCACCCGATGCAATCCATTCCCATGCCGCCTTGCGTGGGCCAGACACAGGCAACGGACGCGCGATGACAGCCCAGATCAAGTCGCCAGTCAGCCACGTTCGCAACTCTCGGCTGCAGAGGCCCATGTGTGAGGCACAAATGCCAGCATCAGCCAGAGGGAGAACCGGCGCAGCAGGGTATTCCCTCCTATCCGGGCTGTTCCCGTGCACGCGCCAGGTCGTACATGCACAAATCCACCGCCCCCCCGCACGCACACACCGGGTCGTAAATGTACCACCCTATCCATCCCCCCCACACGCACCAGGTCGTAGATGTACACCTCGCCCGAGTGGGACCCCGTGTAGATGTACTTCTGCCCCGTCGTCGCCTCGGGAGAGAAGTAGCAGCGGATGAGCGTCTGCAGCACGCGGTGGCCACGGTAGGTCATCAGCGACGAGTCGTTCGGGTGCCGCACGTCCAGGCCCGTGCCGGGGTACTCGGTCCATCGGTAATCCCAGTGGAAGTCGTGCAGCTTGACCGGGGGCATCCTGGCAAGATGCGGTGCCACCATGGCGGGGGGGTGGGGCGGGGGTGAGTATTGTACAGGCGATGGATGCGAGGAGGGCCCGATAAGTTGAAGGCAGTTGTGAGGAGAACATTTGATGGGGGGTTCAAAGTTTATCGGAACGAGTGTTACGAGAATGCGGTCCTGTCTATGTCTTTTGTGTCCTTACTGTAGTTTTACTGTATAATCAAGCAGCCTGAAATAGATATCCCAACTTGCTGCATGCACGCTGTCAAGGGAAAGGACCTTGTGAGGCAAAACCCACCTGCCAGCAGAAGAAGAGGGCCCCATGCACGGGGCAATGTCACAACGACATGTGCGCAGACAAGAGCACGCAGGGGGAGCTGGTAATGAGCTTTTTGGCCAATGAGGACGTGATGGCCAGACAACATAGCGGGCCAAGCAGCGCTGGTCTTGAAGGGGCGAATCGCAACAGCCCTTGTGCATGCGACACCGCCGCATCAACAAATTCACAGAAAGTGATACGGAGAAAGTTTACTTTGTTGGCACAGTGCCAATCTCATGTCATGCATATCTCACGCATCATGCACATCTCCCGTGGTCTGCAAGCGCCCCAAATACGTGCAGGTGAACACGAAAATGCAGGAACTCCATAAAGGAGAGAGACATGAGCGACCCAGCGGTCCAAGACGAGCTGCTCACGGGGGAGGCAGTGTGGGCTGGAGGGCTGGTCCCATGGGTCCCCAAACAAGCTGGCAAACGTATACATGCCCCCAGTGCCAACACTTGCGGACTCTCACGCAGCACAGAATGCATCTTCTTCACCCATGTACCATGCCCCCCCCCCACTTTCCTTATGTGCCCGAGTCCATTACATTCATGATGACATCATTTTTCATACATCCCCCACCCGCTTTTCTTTTGACCATCCCCCCCCCCTTTTCATTCCATTATCCCCCCCCCCCCATTTTTCTTATAACCCACACCCAGTACCCCCCCATTCGTCAGCATCCGGGTCCTCATCTTGCAGATGCCCCCAAACCACGTTCTGCTCTTCTGTCTTCTTTGTTGCGCCCCCTTTGTTGCGCCCCCTTTGTTGCGCCCCCTTTGTTGCGCCCCCTTTGTTGCGCCCTCTTTGTTGCACCCCCTTTGTTGCGCCCCCTTTGTTGCACCCCCTTTGTTGCGCCCCCTTTGTTGCGCCCCCTTTGTTGCGCCCCCTTTGTTGCACCCCCTTTGTTGCGCCCCCTTTGTTGCGCCCCCTTTGTTGCGCCCCCTTTGTTGCGCCCCCTTTGTTGCGCCCCCTTTGTTGCACCCCCTTTGTTGCGCCCCCTTTGTTGCACCCCCTTTGTTGCGCCCCTTTTGTTGCGCCCCCTTTCTTGGGCCACCTACCCAGCACCCGCTATCTACCCCGGCATGCGCCACCCAGCACCCACTTTTCGTATGCGTCCGAGTCCATCATCTTGCGGATGTCCCACAGTTTGATGCTCTGGTCCTTGCTGTTGGAGATGACGTAGTAGCCGTCCCCCTTGGCCGCGAGCGAGGTGATGCCCTCCGTGTGGCCTAGCAGCACACCCTGCGCCTTGCTGCGCTTCTTTGACATCATGCGGCGGTCCCACACCTGCGCGTGCACCGACAGGAGCGGACGACCGGGGGACCAGCCACCACATCATTTTGCTTGTTCTATTGCTTGTTACTAGCAGGGGACAAGGCACAACAAGAGGAGGCAGGTGGTCAGGCACAAGGTACCATCACGCTTTGCGGGGAAGAATCAGCGAGACCGTGGGGTTGCTCCGCCGGGCACACCTTGGGCGGTGGACTGGGCGATCACTGTAGGGTCACTGCACCGTCAATTTGCCTACATGTTCCCACTCATACGGGAGTAAGCATGGCGGGCGGATCCGCGCAACGCAAGCCTGAGGCAACGGCTCTCTGTGCACGCGCCTCGTGCCTCTTGCCGCGCCGTGTCTGCCAGGTGAGGACGATGAATGGCTAGCTACTGGCGTGCGCCTCACTGTCACCTGCCGGTGTTATCGCTGAGAGCTCCGATCATCCACCACTCACCTTGACCAGGCGGTCGTCGCTCCCCGAAAAGATGATGCTGGACCGCGCGTCGGCAAACGTTACTGCGTTGACGTCATCCTGCCAACACGAGGACCCCACGTTGCCACACGGCACATAACGCCACGCCATGGCCAACAACGGGGCCAGCACAGCGCAACACGTCAGGTAGTGTCATGGCATGCCGTATCAATATCGTGCGGAGGCAGGGCAAGTGGTGTTATGTCATGGGCAAGGCCAGGGCCACAACGCACGGCATACATTGCCATGCCGTGTCGGGATGAACAGATACACACAGCCATCGGCAAGAAATCGCACACACAAGCAACAGATATTTACGCGGCACAGCACGCTGTGCAATTACGGTAGGCTTGAACCGACCACGACATGCGACTTGAGAACCTGCCTGCCCGCCCGCCCGCCCGCCCGCCCACCCGCCCGCCCGCCCGCCCGCCCGCCCAAACCCCCCCGCCCGCCCGCCCAAACCCCCCGCCCGCCCGCCTGCCCGCCCGCCCGCCCTATGTGTGCATCCAAATACCACAGTACATATTCTTCTATCAAGCCACCCACCGTGTGCGCGTTGACGCGCGCGGCCACACGGTTGGCCTCCACGTCGTACACGTATACGTTCTGGTCGCTGGCGCCCGCCACGATCTCGCGGCTGTCGGCGGAGAACTCCAGCGACCAGATGCCAAACTGGCGCTCGCGACCCGAGTCGGCGCTCATGCCAAAGTAGAGCCCGTGGTGCAGCTCCTGCGGGGCAAGTGCCGCAAGGGGGAGAGGGGGGCGTGGACATGCACCGGGTGTGGGTGGGTGGGACACACGCCGGGAGGGGGGAGGGAAGGGGGGCACACGCCGGGGGGGAGAGGAAAAAAAAAGAAAGAACATGGGGTGGAGGAAGGGGTGAGGCACATGGCAGAGGGCGGTGGGGCCATGGCACGCTTTAGTGGAGGGGAAGGAAGGGGGGAGAAGAGGAAGGGGCGAAGACATGGGTCCAAAGGGGGCGCTCATGCGTGCGTATGCGCGTATGTGTGTGCTGGGGGGGGGGGGGGGGATGGGGGGGGCAGTTAATATAGTGTCAGAGAGCGCCCGGCAGGGTGCCACATCCATTGGAACACGGTCAGCTTGGGGGGCTCACCGCCACAGCAGCACGCGGCATCGCCCACATGCCAGGGTTGCACAGGGACCCGTGCCCATAAATAACCACAGACGCTGGTCCACCAAGTATTATTCTGTGACTGAACGGCTTAGTGCCAGCAACAACAGGCGCTGGCTGCGGCGCTGACTGGCTGCGGTGTCAATGACATCTACGTGATTATGGTTCAGGCAACGTGCTGCTGACACGTCGCTGTGGCATGCGGCAGCGTGTTCTTCATCAGCGCTGTTTGGCCATGGCATCTGCGCCTGCACGGCATGGTGGAGTGCCGGGACACACCAGCGGGCTTACTTGGACAGGGATGGTCCGAGCCGTCAAAGTGGGCGACAGGGACGGTGAGGCTGCTGATGACAAGAATCTAGGACACCGATGGATGATGACAACCAGCGCCAACACAGGGGTGAATGGGACTACCACACAGGGGTGAGCAAACGGGTCCTCAGCTGTTGACGTGACTGGGGGATGAGACGGGATGACGAGCGAGGCAGCGGTCCCCAGCATGCCACAGAATGCATGGACATGCATGCCGCCGTGGGCTGTGCCTCCCCGTGTCCTGGTATTGGCAATGTATGTGGTACCAAGGGCAACAGCTGGAGACCGAACGAAGAGGGAGACAGTCAGCCACAAGCCGCCAGCAGAGGTGGCGCGCGCCCGCCCCCACGTACGTTCACGTTTCCGCGCGATTCCACCTCCTCCCTCTGCGCTGCGACGTTCACCAGGTACGCGACCGGGATGATGGATGAGTAGACCTGCGAGTAGGCCGCACAGGAAGGGTTGAGCAAGCAGGCATGGGTGCGTAAGTGGGTGGGCAAAGAGTGGGCAAAGGCCTCACGGGCATGGGAAAAAACGCTACCAGCAAACCTAATGCCTGAGAGCTTGACAGACAGATTTTGAGAGGCATCAGCCCAGACAGGCACCGGCAGCGCCGCGTACGCGCATGCCACCGGTAGGGGCGGCCGGTCCCCAACTGTGCACCCACCAGCGCCCACGTGCACGCATGCACCATCAGCACATGCATGCACCCCATGAGTCATGGTGTAGCCATCCACAAGCGCGTCATGACGCATGACGCATGCGCCACACGCCGGGGAATGTCGCCCGCATCACGGTCATCCGATCATCCATGCGACACCTACCAGGAAGCGCTGGTCGGGCGACAGGCTGGTGTCTGTCACCGTCCACCGCAGGTTGGGTACCAGGATGTCCTTGCGCAGCTTCCACCGGTTGAACACGTCGTACACCTTGATGCGCCGGTCCTGGGGAACGAGTTAAGAGACGAGGATGCGGGCGGGGGGGGGAACGGGCGGGGGCGGGCAGGGAGACGGGGGATGGGGGAGGGGAAAAGGCGGACAGGGAAAGAGGGAAGGCGGAGGGGAGAGTGGGAGGGGGGGAGGGGGAAAAGGAGGGAGCAGTCCAAGCGGGAGCTCTAAGTGGCAGATGCAGCACGCAAGAAGGACAAGAGAGAGAAAGCAGTGACCCAGGGGGGGCCACATGCGTCGTGCCATACAACACATTGCATGGGATACGGTGAAACGCCCTACTAGTTTGTAGTAGAGCGCTGACAGGGCGGGTAGCCTGGATGCCAGGGCGCAGGGCAACGCGCTGTAAGCCCACAACCCACACGACGGGGCGAAAATGTCCGTAGACCTCCTTGTGCCTAATTATATCCACCATGGGCGTGCCCCCTACAAGCAGTGCCGCTCATCCCCAAATAGAGAGGCTGGCAACCATTTCTGGAATAATAAAGCATTTGGTATTTGTATAGTGATGGTAATTGACACCTTGCACCAAGCATTGTGGCTGGGAAACGGCTTCCTGCGAGACACACGTGATGGCTCCATGATGGCTGTTGCGTGCTCCAAAGTTAGCCAATAGCAGCCATCACCGCATTGTCACCAGGGGTCCGTACCACCTCCCATGGCGCCCTGGAACAAAATGCCCACAAAGTTTTGCCCCGGCCCAACCCTTGCTGACAGCCCAACCTAACCCTTGCCAGCGAATCGGATCTGCTATGCATGTGGGCAGTGCCTGCCCCGCTCTCCCACCCCACCCCACCCCACCCCCCCACCCCGGCGCCTACACACACACAATACGCACAAACTGAACTGTTCCATACACTTGGTCTGGGAGCCAATGAATTCCAAGCAGCTTTGTCTTCATCAGGGGACGGCGCATACTACATGAGAGCACCTCTTCCTCAACCACGGCCACGCATGTCTCCGAGTGGCTGAAGGAGGTGAATCCAGGACACATACTGCCTGATGCAAACAAGCACAAGGTGGTCCCCTCGGACCACCGACACAATTACAGCTGAAAAATCAGGTTGCTTCGTCACATTAATAGAATAAACCGCACAGCATGGAAGGCATGTTCATGGCTTGCCCAATTCAGAGATACCCTTGCAAGGCAGGGCCAGCAGGGGCGCATGCAATACGCCGAGTGCTATAGAGACGCAGTGGGGAATGGGGATCAACCTTCCCGAACAGGCAGGCTAACAGAATTCAGCTTGCCAGATCAACCTGAACTGCATTGCCGTAAAGGGTTTCCGCATGCTTCACAGAAGTTTCCGCACAAATCAAAATTTTTGAAGAAATCCTGATTGAAAAAGGCTCCTGGATCGAATTCCCGAATCCCCAGTGTACTTATCGCCTCTGTACTGGGGCATGGGCAATATCATCCCATGCGCGAGAACCTGACGCAAGACGACGCACCTGGTAGCCTGCGACGAACATAGAGCCGTCGGAAGAGAATTGGCCGATATACGCCCTGCTGTTCATGCTGTCGACGTTGTTGCACCAGCGAGGGATGCAGCGGGACGCCAGGTGGCAGCGTTGCGCAGCTGAGAAGCCCGAGCATGTGCTGTTTCCATTGAGAATCCGGCCTCTGTGGCCGTTGAATTCTCGCAATGTTAGAAGCTTGAGGGCGCTCATCCGCGTGCCTAGCTGCGGCGCGTTCTGTGGATACGGAATGGCGGCAGTCTTTAGGGCAAGTTCATGAGTCAATGCGTGCTCTAATGGAGGTGTATCTTTGTCTGACAATCTCGGCATCCCGTATGTGCGGGTAACAGCCTCTTCATCTTCTTCATCCTGCATCGCATGGACTTCTTCTGACTCTTCAAAATCTTCATCGTCATCATCGTCTTCGTCGTCGCTTCTTCTCGAATAGTTAAACAACAACCGGTCCGCCAGGGCACGACTGCCAGATTCCATCGGCAATGCGACAGACCACGCCAAAGCGTAGCAAACTAATAATACCCAATTTGCCCAGCAAAATGTTAGCAAAACGTTAGCGCGTCCTAATACCGGCGCAAATATAAAATTGAAATGCCAGGCGATCCAGAAAAGAGACGTGCCCCGCCTCCAAAAGGCCGGGAATGATGCGACGAAGCCAACCTTCCTGACGTCAAGGAGAAATTTTGCTGATCATGCACTACCTAATCTCGCCTAAATCATCGTGGTTAATTTTTTCCCTGTAAGAGATCACATTTAAGGCTGAGATTGGTTGATAGTAGCATGTTTTCACGTTATAACACTCAACAACCTGTAGGAGTTCGCCACTTGGAATATCCTGCCAAATTGTATGCAAAACTAGCAAGTGGACGCCTTGCAATTTGCAAAGTGTGCTCCTGGCTTCAAGGTCCGAGTCCACCTCCCTAATGTTGCTACTGTATGCGGTCATTGCGGTGTGTGACCTCGCCGCGCCGGTCAAGGTTTCGTGTTTCAGACTGAAACGTCCGTTCGCTTTAAGATTCTATCGAATCGTACAGTACAACCTTCAGTACCGTTCATCACCTTGCCGGCCACCTCCGGCCATCCCTCCATGTTCCTCGGAGCAGGTCAAAGACCCTGCGGATCGCCCAGCGCGGCCGCGCAACTCAGAGTGAGCAGACAGGTTGTCAAGTGTCAACTCGGGAAGATGCAGTACCTCCGAGGCGGGACGTGATGAGCATGTTGCAAAAAACAGGGGGGCAACGATGGGGAACCACTGACCAGTTGTGACCTCTCGAGCTCGGTACAAAGGCGCGACACCGCCTGCCCGCGGATTTCCAGGTTTCAGGCCTTGTTAAACCACGGACATTGCGCACAGCCGCATTCGTAGGTGCTCCGCACACCGCCTGTGAGCACCGCCACCATGGGGTCAGGAAGCGGGGCCCCGTTGGGGCCGGGAATGGTCAGACAGATTATTATCAGCTACCTGTATGTTGCGCTATGGATCGTCCTGAGCGCGGCAGTCATCATGTACAATAAATGGGTGTTATATTATTTTGGATTCCCTTACCCGTTAGCATTGACGATGTTCCACATGGCGTTCTGCTCGTCATTGGCGTTCATCATCGTGCGGGTGTTGAAGATAGTCAAGCCGCTTAACATGTCGAGCGAGACGTATATACGACAGGTATACTGCTGTTTCATGTTCTCTCGTGTGTTGCATGTGTCTGCCATCCGAAGGCCTGTGTGACTAGCAGCCTGTGAATGCATAGCTCCTCCCGTTAATGTGTTAGTACGTGTGTAGTAAGGTAACCGTCTTTGATACGTTGGAAGCACTTGGTATCATGCCCACAAATGCAATCTATCCTGTACCATGTCGTCATGTTGATGAATTACAGTTCTTGCCAAGCTTGCAAAGGCGCTTTTTCTAGCACTTCACGAAGGTAGCCCATATAGTAGGGAAGTAGATGTATGTCATCCTCACTGATCTTGGAAGAAGGCCTCTGGCCACGCTGCTCTTTCCTCGTCCAGTTTCCTGCTCCCAAGGTATAGCAGTTTATATGTTCACGTGCATTTTCATCCACGCTTAATTGTAGTTTGATGACAAATGCACGGTCGCTGCCAAGCACCCGCGCTTGCAACCCGGAGTGTAGCGTATGCGATGCGCAGGCAGTACTCCGTGCTTGTTAAAATCATTGTCGCCATGCCAGAAACCAATCTAGGCACTTGGCATCAGTGGGGTGCTGCTCTCTCAAAGCCCGTTTCATGGCCATTGGCTTCTCCACTCAAACTCATGATCTTCCTACCCTCAGATAACAGAAAACATTTCAGTAGTACATAGTGGTGATGGATGCCTTTAATTATAAGTGACGGATGCCTCCCTTGTCGCTTTTACAGTCATGTCCTTCACGCACCTCCCTGCCATGGCCCCTTTATCTACCCTTCTGGGTCTGAACTGCCTGCCCTTTTTGACAGTTCCTCCACACCCCTTCCCCAACCGAACCCACCCTCCCACCACCCACCCACCCACCCACCCACCCACCCACCCACCCACCCACCCACCCACCCACCCACCCACCCACCCACCCACCCACCCACCCACCCACCCACCCACCCACCCACCCACCCACCCACCCACCCACCCACCCACCCACCCACCCACCCACCCACCCACCCACCCACCCACCCACCCACCCACCCACCCACCCCCTCCCCCCCAGGTGGTCCCCATCGGCCTGCTGTACGCGGCCAGCCTCTGGTTCTCCAACTCGGCCTACCTCTACCTCTCCGTCGCCTTCATCCAGATGCTCAAGGCGCTCATGCCTGTCGCCGTGTACTCGTGCGGCATCATGCTCAAGAAGGAGGTGCGGTCACCCGCACGGACGCTTGTCTTACTCATAGTTGTCCTCATAGCAAGCGTACTGTGTAGTGAATAGCAAGTGTGCGCGGTGGCATTGGGCGGCATCCTGGCCAAGGAGGAACTGCTGCGTGGCAGCAGAGTTGAGCGGCTGGCAAGCAGGGGGGTGGAACAACTAGTGGCTAACAGGCGTTATCCTGTGGTGGCATGCTGCACGGACAGGGCATGCGGCACGTGCAGCATTGCATGTCATGCCGATGGTCTCTCCCTGTGACTGCGTTCGTGTGATCGCAGCCATCAGCAATTTGATTATGTGAGAGGGGTGGTGCATAACACGGCGACCGTGGGGGTGCTTCCCTGGTGACTGCGTAGCTAGCTCTCTGTGGTGGGTGGGGACGCGAGCGGGAGGGGTGGGGCCCTTCACCTACATGACCTGCATGACCTACATGACGGACAGGACCTGCATGACTAACATGACCTACATGACCTGCATGACCTACATGACCTGCATGACTAACATGACCTGCATGACCTACATGACCTACATTACCTGCATGACTAACATGACCTGCATGACCTACATGACCTACATGACCTGCATGACTTGCATGACCGACAGGACCGACAGGACCTACAGGATGGGATGGTCCTGTGTGCACAGGATGCCAAGGGTAGAGCTTGCACCGCTACAACTGTCGGTTTGACTAGTATCCACCATCCCTCTTGTAGGCGGGGCCGCCGGCCTTGGCGTGCAGCAGGAAGCTGCCTGCTGCTCTGGCTGGGGGCAGAGGAGTGGCATGTGCACGTGTTCTTTGCACGCAGCATCAGGGCCTAGCATGCGACATGGGTTGATCGTGGTGGGAAGATGGGGGGTGTTAGTGCAGGGCTCCCCCTGCTTGCACTAGACGCGCCACAGTTGCAGCCGCGCGGGGTGGAGCCGCTGCGGAGCTTGCCCACTGCCTTGCGCCCCACCACCACCGAGGTCACACCACTACCGCTACCACCACCCGATGCACAGCCATGGTCCATTACGTTGATCCGTGACCGTGATGGTTCGGTGATCTCCGGCCGTGGCCATGATGGCGCATGTGGTACCCGGGATCTTCGTGGTCGTGATGGCGGGGCTTTGGGGCGAGATTCTTTCTTTGCCCGAAAAGGGGGCGGGCGTTGCATATGGGCCACAGGCCCCTATGGGCACCCCCTTGTGATGTGTGGGTCCCATAAACTCTTGTACTCCTCTGTGGTTAACACCGTGCATGCGTCATGGTGCGTGCTGGTTTCATCTCAGGGCGGCCTGTGTGCCATGACCCGCGTATGGAATAGGGCCGCTGGTCGGTGGGATGTCTTAGCACTTGTGGGCTCTGTACTACCTGCAATCGTTCCTCACGTGCATCATTCTTACCAATAAACATGCTTCCGCTCTGTGGTCTGGTTCTGCTGGCATGCACTCCGTGGCCTGGGCTGCCCTTCTCCCTCCCATACCCCCCTGCCACCCCCCCACCCAACCCCCACCCCCACCCCCACCCCCACCCCCACCCCCACCCACCCCCACCCACCCACCCACCCCCACCCACCCACCCACCCACCCACCCACCCACCCACCCACCCACCCACCCACCCACCCACCCACCCACCCACCCACCCACCCACCCACCCACCCACCCACCCACCCACCCACCCACCCACCCACCCACCCACCCACCCACCCACCCACCCACCCACCCACCCACCCACCCACCCACCAATGTATACTTTGCAAAATGGAACAATGGACTATGCCACAGGTGTTCCACGGCAAGACGATGCTGAACATGGTCTTCATCACCATCGGCGTCGCCATCGCGTCGTACGGCGAGCTCAACTTTGTGCCCGCTGGCGTGATGATGCAGCTGGCGGCGGTGGTGACCGAGGCGACGCGGCTGATGCTTGTGCAGATCCTGATCACGGGCAAGGGCATGCAGATGAACCCGATCACGACGCTCTACTACATCTCGCCCTGCTCCTTTGTCTTCCTCACCGTGCCCTTCTTCTTCATCGAATACCCCCAGCTGCTGGTAAGCGAGCGACGGGTGGCCGCAGATACCTTCCACTTTTGTGGTGCCCCACAGGATGGGTGCGTACCAATGTGGTGCGCGGGGCTGGTGCGTGGCAGAGGAAGGGCCATTCTTATAGTATTATATCTATACTAGTATTATGTTATCCATCATGATCTTTCTTTGTGTTGCGCAATGGCTCACGCGTGGAGGGTGATGAGCTGATGTCCTTCAAGGGTTTGTGCAGCAGCATGTGGGTTACAGATGCATGCTTACAGCTGCGGCGTAGGTGATGTTGCTGGTACGTTGCGAATGCCAGGTGCGTTGCTGTTGCATGCTTACAAGTGCGTGGCAGACGCCAGTTGCGGTACCAACAAACATGTTAGTTCCAACAAATTTGTTGGCGTGGTGCAAACAAAATGGCGCACTTGTGGCACGGCTGTCGACCGAGACAGCATTCTCTATCAGTCCACTGCTACCTTTGCTTTTGAGTGTGTCAAAACAAAACACTATTCTTTGCATTCGTACAGTGCCTGATTAATTAATTAATTAGGAACATAACTCCGTGGGGAGTATATGTAGCACATAGCCCTGAGAAGGGGGCTATGTCTTTTAATACACTCTTAGCTACTTCCTGCAGGTGGGGGAATGTAAACTGCCACCTACTCTGGGTGCACAAAGTGCACCTGCCCACCACTGTATTCAGGCACCTAGACTAGTAGGGGCACCGACAGAGGGGGGAAGATCATCATGGCTAAACAAGAGCTAGGGCGTGGCTTCTCAACAGAGAGTGACTGTCTGCATAGGCAGAGCGTGGCTAAATTCTTAATGCAACATCCATGGGGGTCCCATTATAGGCATGGCTTGGCTTAATTCGGAAGGCGTCATCCATGGGGGCCATTATGGGCGCACATGCGCGTAGGCCACATGTTAGGCTAAGCCTGACTGATCTACACTACTGGTATATATTCCCTAGACTGGGGTTGCTGGGGTTGCAGGAGGTGCCTGCCAGGGCTTATGGTCAATGTGGATGACCGCCCCCCTCCAGTATACCGGCTTCCCCCTTGCGCTCTGCCGGAGCTGGAGGTAGGTCGGCCATAGCTCGCGTCGCCGCTGTTGCTGGGCCAGGGTCAAGTCATCGTCCAGCGTGCCTGATGATGTCTGTGTCTGCTGCTCAGCCATGCTTCGCCCTGGCGCCCTGGCGTTTTGGCGGCATCTGCGCCATCCCCTTATGCCTTTTAATCCCTTCCTTGTCCTATTGGTGTCCCCTCCCCTTGCCACCCCCTCACCCAAACTCGGCCCCACAGGAGAACCCCTCGTGGCACTTTGACCCCTGGATCTTTGTCACCAACGCGCTGGTCGCGTTTGCACTCAACATCGGCGTGTACCTGTTGATCGGCAAGACGAGCGCGTTGACCATGAACGTGGCCGGCGTGGTCAAGGACTGGATCCTCATCGCGCTCTCCACCTACCTCTTCCAGGCCCCCATCTCGGCGCTCAACCTGTTTGGATATGGCCTCGCCTTCCTCGGCGTGTGCATCTACAACGCATTCAAGCTGCAGGTGAGGGGTGGGGTATGCCACGTCCCCTAGCGCAGGCGAACAGTAGAGAGGTGGTTTCATACCATGAACAAGGTGCAGGTGAGGGGTGGCGTATGCCATGGTGCAAAGTGCAGGTGAGGAGGTGCTTTTGCAGCTGACCATTAGTGTAGGTTAGTGGCATTGGTACAGCATGGTGTAAAGCGCAGGTGAAAAGTGGTTTCACAGCGCTTTGTATGTAGAGTTCAGGAGGGGGATGGTGTTACAGCATGTCCAAGTTGCAAGGGAAGGGTGCATTCAAGCTGCAGGTGTGTCATGTGGCTTATGCCTCATGGCCACAGTATTTGGGTGTTGCAGGAAGAGATGGGACCACGTGGGTGTACGCTGCGTCCTTGGACGCAATCTTTAATTAAGATGCAACAGCGGCAATGCTGATTCATAGGAGGGGAGGTGGTAGTGCTTTTGCATCTGTGCGGATTGCCAACATGACCATAGCCGCCGCAGGTCAAGTTTCGTTGAGTATACTACAGTGCGGCAGTGGTCCTTTCTGGCATCTGCAGGGTGCTCAGGCAAGATCGCCTGTCCACCTGCCACCTGGGCTTTGCTCAGACGCTTTTGTTTCTTTATACTTTTTCCATGGATCATGCAGAGATTGTTTCATTGTACAGGCAGAGAAAGCGCCGTATGTGTGTTGGCAGGGAAGGAGTGGGAGCAGTGCCCGTCCATTTTCTATGTGCCCACGGAGGCCGATGGGAGCCACCATGGTCCCTGTCTGTGTGCAGTTTGCGTGCCTCACATGTGGTCACAGTATTTTATGCTCGTGTTGATAAGGGTGACCCTCATGTTCTTACCTTGCGCGCTGTTTTGTGACCGGTCTGCTTTTTCTGTTGCAGGCGATGAAGCAGCAGCAATCCGCGAAGAAGGCCGCGGAGACGGACGAAGAAAAGGGCAAGCTGCTAGGCGACGGGCAGGGATCAGGCAAAAACTAAAGCAACTTTCTAGGTGGTAGGCAAGGAATGTCTTTTGTTCTAGTCGTTGTGACAGGAACTTGCACACGAGTATGGGACGGTGATATTATGATATATGTCTCCTTGATACGTAAGGAGTCCTTGGGAATCTGGCTTATTGGGGCTACGTAATTCTTAGCTAGGCAGTTCGTGCGCCCATGGAGGTTCGTGGGAAGTCGAAGGTGGGCGTACATAGTGACGCCCCCGCATGCTACGCAACATGAGCTCTTTTTATCTATATGAAGTGCACGGACGTAAAATTAGTGTGCTGCTCCAGGGCTGTGTAAGAGCACCTTGCTCCTCACTTGGATCCCCGAGGTTCGTGTTGTTTACTATCCAATTGCAATAAACTGCGCATGACCAGCATTATGCTATCTTATACTTATGACTCGTCGCTGCACATGCCAAATATATTTTCATTGAGAACGATAAATTAAGGAGGTGAGATTGGCATGTAACATAAGGAAAACCCAAAAAGAATAAGGACCCTGAAGAAATTAATAGTAATCTGACACGGACATCCAAGGATCATGCCAGCTGCACAAGGTACAACCAACTACATCACAAAACTACGACACGCAGCAACGTCGCTGCCGGCCCACCATGCAGGCCTGGAAGGGATCTAGACCGCATGGGTCGCGACAACGTCGGCCCGGGTGCGGCGGAATAACACATCAGCCACGGTGCGAGTGAGGGCGAGTGACAGGCGCTGCCGCCGATACGAGGACCACGTGCGGGCAGACCACGGGGCGGTCTGACCCTCGAGGTCAAGGCGGTCTTCACGGCGCTGGCAGCACTCGTGGAAAAACTCCGCCGTCTTGGGGCCCATGGCCCCGAAGTCTTCAAGGACAAAGGGGATGACCCGGTGGGGCCCCACATTGCCGTAGGAGGCAAATTTGTCACGCAGCGGCAGCAGCGCCGGCACCCACAGCCGCCCGGAGGATGTGGCGACCGGAGAGCGGCCGAGCCACGGAGACATCGATGAGCAGGTAGTGTCAAATATCAAGGAGACAACCAGACCAGGCCAGAAATCGGGAGGTAGTGTCAAATATCAAGGAGACAACCAGCGCCAGAAATCGGGAGAATCCGGACCATGGTAGCTCAAGCCTGCCGTTATCTTGTCCGCGTGTTCGAGTCGTTCAGGATGATGAAGATGAATGGTGATGGAAATGTGTATCCTTGTGCATTGAAATTATGCATGGCTGGCTTACGTGTAGAGCGACTAGATGACCTAGACGGTGGGGCCGGAAACAAATATTCTGATCGGAAACAAATATATTTAATGAGAAATATTTAATGAGTTGTCTCTTTGATATTTAATGAGAAAGTTACCGACCAACCAACCAAGGCAAGCGAACAACGCAAGAAAACAGGAGCTACGACCCAGACAGCAGGTAAACCCCATGCAACAACACGCTCTACAAGAGCCGACAGGACTACAGAAAACTACAGAAGAGACAACCCACTTCACTCACCATGCCGAACTCTGACCCAGGTAGAAGTCACGGGGCCCGTCTATACCGCCCTATATCAAGGAGCGCCCTACATAGACGGGCCCCGTGACTCAGTTCTACCTGGGTCAGAGTTCAGGCAGTGGGGCATGTCGGTCGAGCAAGAAAATTCGCCCGGGTGCATGCGGCGAAACAGGAGGTCCGCGGTCGCCGTACGGCCCGGGTTAAAGCCCAAGAGAGGCGCTGCCACCAATAAAATTAATAGAAGAGCCACGTGCGGGCCGACCACGGGGTGGTCTGCAGGCCCTCTACTAGGTCGAGCCGATCCTCGTCATGGAGCTGGCAGCACTCGTGGAAGAATTTCCCGGTCTTGGGGCCCATGGCGCCGAACTCTTCAGGAACGAAGGGGAGGACCCAGTGGTACCCCACATCGTCATAGGCCGGTGGCCAACCGGCTTTGCGCGCTCGACAGTGGCCACTGCACTGCCGGCCGGCGGCGTCCACCGCCGCCTGCATCGACACTGGGGCGTGCCCACGCGGCCGAGAGCGGCCGGGCCACCGAGACATCGATGAGCAGATGGCAGCTGCTCCCCGCGTAGTCGGTCGATGCGGACGGTGATGTTGGGCCGGTGACTGATCAATGGCCGTGTGGAGAGTACGGTCGGTACGGAGCACAGCTGCTACTGACGGCACGTAACTGAACAAACGGCGTTAGCTATGCCGTTGTCGAGGTGGTAGTGGGGAACCGGGTCGTAACAACACTTGAGCCCCATTAATTAATTAAACTCGTGCCGGCTCCCGTTGGGGAGTCACGGAGCACCGAAGTGCTCTTAATCCCCTGTAGTATGTGCACAACATACTAAACATGCCATATATCACCAGCACCATTAAGCAGCGGCGCCCGCCTGCAGCTCATAGTCGGTAGGGCACTTAGCTCGCACCAACCAGGTAGACACCTCACGTGGCCCCTCCGCCGGCGGGCGGGGCTGCGCCCAGCTCAGCCTGGCCGGCACCTCCTTACGTGGGCCGGGCCCAGCAATGCCGGCTCAGCGAGGCCGGCTCGCCCCGGGCGGCAAGGCCCGCACCTTCAAAGAACAGCTAGTCGCAGACATGCCTGGGGGGGCTAGGTCTCTCCGTGATCATCACGGAGAGATTATCACGGATCTCTCCGTGATTATCACGGAGTGATTTCAGGAACAAGATGATGGACAAGGCCAAGTGGGCCCAGGTTATAGAGGACAACGAACCCCCTCCCGTGGGGAAGCGCCCGCGTGTGCCCGGCCGCACACTATACGGGTGGGAGGCACCGACGCCAGACCCGGCGACACTGACACTGATGACGGATGAGGTCCCCTAGGGTCAGTGGAGCCAGTCAGTGAGAGTAGTCGGTGGTCGGCGGTTGGGCTTAGCCGGCCGGCCGTGAGATCATAGACCGGACTGTGTTGTAGATAGATGTTGTAGATAGATTAGACCGGTAGGACTGTTTGCACCCATCCATCCATCCATCCATCGGGGTTAATGCTCCGTGACTCCCCAACGGGAGCACGAGTCTATTTAATTAATTAATTAATGTGCACAATGACCTAGGAAGAAAGGGCAGAGACTCCCCTTTCAATCCTCATTTCTCCTTTATGCCTGAGGCAGTTGGCTGCCCGCTGCCGGCGTGGCGCGACAGTACCTGCCGCCTGGCGCGGCGCGCTAAGTATGGACTAATATTATACTACGGCTACTAGAATTTACTTGCACTAGGTATACATGTTAGATTCGGTATTCGGAATTTAGTGTCTTTATTCGGTATTCGATACGGCCAGGCGTCAACGTCTCGAATATATTCGGATTCGAATACGGAGCACCCTCGCAGACCGAATATAAATATTCGAATTCGATACGGCATACACATTGAAACCAAATATTCGATACGGAAGTCCAAATACAACCCTTTGCTGAATGCTGGCCGTCGGCCGGACCCCCGTGGGGATGTTAGTATCATGACCATCATCGACAAGTCCGGTATGTTGCCAGCTGTCAAAATCAATTGCATGCACCGAAGAGGCGAAGACCGACATTGCGAACGTCCACAACATTTACAATAAGATCTGGCTGACATGCAGAGAGACATTCCAGTCCATCTGGGCATTTATCTGCATTAATGGGTCGCGAAATGCAACGTGTGTCCGCCTGTCCGGCGACAGCAACAGTACAGGGAGATGGATCTGAGCGCTTTTGCACAACACAGTTGTGCGCCACGAGCAGGCCAGGAGACCTGACCTAGCCACCCGCGGCCAGCCTGGTGCCCTGGTCTCAGAGACGCTAATTCAGTGCCATGTGATAACGTCAGGAACGTACAATAAAGTAAAACGAAGGCAGGCAAACAATGAAGTATTTCATTCACGCAACCAGTTATACAAGATGCTTCACATAGGCCGAATACGGAACGTGCGGTACGTTGTTGAGTCGTAGCTGGCAAGTGGCAGGTGCCATTAGCCATATTGCTGTCTCATACGAGGACCCTCGTCTCATATTGCATTTTTAAGAAGCTTCCCGGGAAGCACACCTTTTGGTTTGCCTAACTTGCTCAGCCGACCCAGCCGAAGCCCGTCATTAGATACATTCCTGTAGAACTAGCCAAATTTATATTCGACGTCGTTGGAGTTCGAGCAAGGAATGATAATATATAGATTGCCATGATCTAGAACTAGCTATCCATCCAGCAAGGAATATGTGCTACATGATCTCCCCACGGAGTCATGTTAGAATTTAATTTAATTTAATTTTTTTAATTTAGAACTAGCTGCTGCGTGATCAGCAATCGGGGCCCACTGTGTGGCGGCCAGCGACGAATGAGCGTGGTAGTCCACGGAATACGTCCCACGGAACGCAGCCCGTGACGCTGGTACATACTGCAGTTGGTCGCGAACTTTCTTGGCCGACTAACGCGACTTTCCACAGAAGTCTTATAATCAACTGACGTCAAGAACTCAGACTGGTGGGCCAGGCAAATGACTTATGACGAAAAAAATGGCGACGCCGTGCAAGTTGCTTTGCAAGGCCTCCATGCGGACTTCCGGTTCAGGTGACTGATTACACGCCCACTTAGCCAATTTGTTGACCCAAGCTTATTGTGAGTACTGCTTCAGGTAGCGGAACCGGCCGGCTACGTAAGCCCTCCTTCCTACATGTCATTCTAGGTATAGTACCAGTGGCGCTATGCCCGGCCCGAGCTAAAAGTTTTGTATTCTTATGGAAGCTAAATATTTTTGATATTGTGTCACAGTGCCCGCAGATCACACTCTTTACACTGATATTATTCCTCATAAGCTTCCCCCCCCCCCCCTTCCCCCCTTTCTGTTCCCCCCCAGAAATCTCCCCCGATCTTTGTAGATTCTTCCCCACTCTTTTCCCCCACTTAATTTCCCCCTCTCTTCATCCTCTTCCCCCCACAGACACACACACAGTCCTATCTGCCCTCTGCCATGCACCCCCGTCTTATACCCCCGGCTTGCACCCCCGTCTCTCCCCCCATCGTCCCTTTTGATTCCCCCCAGATTTTTATTTCACGGGGGCCTCCTCCGCATTCCCGCCCTGTCTACCCCACCTTTGGGCCTAGTCAGGTTCCTCTACCCATCCCTTTTGGCCTTGTGCATGCTCCCTGGGAATCGTGGCCCCTTTCCGTCCCCCTCTCTGATTTCCCCCTTTCAGCCCCCCCCCCCCCCCCCCTGCTTCCCCCCCCCCCCATTCCCGCCCCCCCCCCCGGGATCACAGCTTCCTGTCCTCCTTGGGTTTAATCCCCCCATTCTTTGTCCCTCCCAATCCCCCCCCAGCATTTCCCCCAAGCCACCCCCCCCCCGCTGCCCCCCCTCCTCTTCCCAACATCCCCCTTTATCTCCCCCCCCCGCCCTTTGCCCCCCCTGCCCCCCTCAGGAGTCGCCCCCACCCCTACCTATATCTTGCCGCCAACCCCTCCTACCGATTGTGTCCCTCCCTTTATAACTAGGTTTCTCGCCCCCGCTGGGCCCTTAGGTTCGTCCTGGTGAGCGGCCACTGTTAAGTTGGATCATTCTAGCGATGCTGTGTGCGGTACCGTCCATTTTACTATCCACTGATAGCCACTGCCATTGTTGTAGGGGGGGCAAGAGGGTACCCCACTGCATGGATGTCGGATGTTACAACATTTTGGTCACGTCCACTTGGGTTCCGTGGGTGAAGTCCCTGTGATAACACTAGTCGGCGCCTTGCCCTTGTGGATTCATTATATTTTAGACATCGTAATTTGTAGTTGAACTTTGTTGCTTACTACACCATCATCCACACACAAGCACACACACGCACACACACACACACACACACACACACAAGCGTGCTCTCCGGCTGCTTTGATCGCCGTCCTAATTCCCCCCACCTTTTTGTTACCTGTTCCCTCCTTTCCTGCCCTTGCCCCTCGGCCCACCTCACCCCAAACTCACAATCATCCCCTTCTTCTTTCTCGCTCTTCCCCCACGCAGCGGCGTCACCGTGTTTGACACGCTCGACTACTGGGTGGCCCACCACCCGCCCGACGCTCGCCTGTACACCTGGCTGTCCCCCTCTGGTATTGAGGAGGGCCACCTGACCCCCCTGGGCCTGCGCACTGCGGTAGACCGTGTCGCCCACTCCCTCGCCAACGAATGGGATGTGCCCGTGGGCGCGCGTGCCATCCTATGCTACCCGCCCGGCCTCGATTTCCTCGTAGCCATGCTCGCCTGCATGCGCGCGCGCGTGGTGGCCGTGCCCGTGTACCCACCCCACCCAGGGGCCCTGGGGCGAGACCTGCCCAAGCTGGCCACCGTGGTCGCCTCGTCGGGCGCCTGCGTTGCGCTGACCACGTCAGGCTACCACCGCGCGCGGCGACTCGCGGCGGTGGTGCCGGCGGCGTTGGGCCGAGCGCTGTTCCGCTCCGGGAAGGGCGGGGCCGGGGGCCAGGGCAAGACGGCGGTGAACGCGGGGAATCTGGATGCTAGTAAAGGTCCAGGGGGTAGTGCAGCAGACACCCAGGATGGGTCGGCCAAGTGGCCCGCCATACCCTGGCACTCGACCGATGACCTGTACGGCAAGCCGATCAAGAAGGGTGGAGCAAAGGCGGACCGCAAGGGTGGCCCTGACGGTGCCGCAGGACACAAGGGGCAAGGTGACGACGGCGGCGTTAAAGCAGGCGCTGCGCTGCCCGGAGGTCCCACTTCTTGCAGCTGGCAGCTGTCACCCTGGCCCCGCGGCCGCCCCTCCTGGGACGACCCCGCGTACCTGCAGTACTCGTCAGGGTCCACCTCCGACCCTAAGGGGGTGGTCATCAGCCACCGGGCGGCCCTGCTCAATGAAGCTGCGGCGAGTCTGTGCATGGATTTCTTGACGCCGCCTCGCACCGTGGGGCGCTGCATTGCCAACTGGATGCCGCAGGTATCCCTTTGCTGTACGAATTGCTGGAGGTAAACAGTTGAATAATGGATTGGGGGCGCTGCATGGCGGACTGGATGCTGCAGGTAGTTGATTACCTGCCACACAGTAGTTGGGGTATGCAAGTGAAACATGTGCATAAAGGGTGGGGCATGGCGGACTGGATGCTGCAGGTATGATGCCCTGTTAATTGTATGTGAATTGATAGTGATATACCTGTATAGGATAGCTCTTGATAGTGATATACTTGTATAGGATAGCTCTTGATAGTGATGTACTTGTATATGATAGCTCTTGATAGTGATATACTTGTATAGGATAGCTCTTGATAGTGATATACTTGTATAGGATAGCTCTTGATAGTGATATACTTGTATAGGATAGCTCTTGATAGTGATATACTTGTATAGGATAGCTCTTGATAGTGATATACTTGTATAGGATAGCTCTTGATAGTGATATACTCGTATAGGATAGCTCTTGATAGTGATATTCTTGTATAGGATAGCTCTTGATAGTGATGTACTTGTATAGGATAGCTCGCTGTTACCATGTTGTCACACGGATTGTCATCCAGCTGCTACTGACTGACTAGTCACTGCTCTACTATTATTTTCACGGGCAATTAATGTCCTTGCTTCTTACATCCCTTTGCAGTACCACGACTTCGGGCTGGTCATCTATCTGGCGGGCGTTGTTTTTGGATTCCATGTCGTCGGCATGGCGCCCACCACCTTCCTAAGCAACCCCTCGATCTGGTATGGTGCAACCAGCTACAGTGACCTATCATGCTATATGGTGACCTGTTCATGTCGTCGGCATGGCGCCCACCACCTTCCTCAGCAACCCATCGATGCAGTATGGTGCAACCAGCTACAGTGACCTATCCATGTCGTCGGCATGGCGCCCACCATCTTCCTTAGCAACCCATCGATCGATCTGGTATGGTGCAACGAGCTACCGTGACCTATTCATGTCGTCGGCATGGCGCCTGCCACCTTCCTCAGCAACTCATCCATCTAAGTATATATAGGTGCCCCCTTTTCGATAGGGTAGCCAAATCGGTTGGGTTGATTATATTTTTGAGTGTTAAGCCATTCACTTGGTTAACTCCGACATCCATATTTTTCGGACATCCCTGTTTCTTGGACATCCCTGTTTCTTGGACATCCCTGTTTGTTGGACATCCCTGTTTGTCGGACATCCCTGTTTGTCGGACATCCCTGTTTGTTGGACATCCCTGTTTGTTGGACATCCCTGTTTGTCGGACATCCCTGTTTGTCGGACATCCCTGTTTGTTGGACATCCCTGTTTGTTGGACATCCCTGTTTGTCGGACATCCTGTTTGTTGGACATTCCTGTTTGTCGGACATCCCTGTTTGTTGGACATCCCTGTTTGTCGGACATCCCTGTTTGTCGGACATCCCTGTTTGTCGGACATCCGTGTTTGTTGGACATCCCTGTTTGTCGGACATCCCTGTTTGTCGGACATCCCTGTTTGTCGGACATCCGTGTTTGTTGGACATCCTGTTTGTCGGACATCCCTGTTTGTTGGACATCCCTGTTTGTCGGACATCCCTGTTTGTCGGACATCCCTGTTTGTCGGACATCCGTGTTTGTTGGACATCCTGTTTGTCGGACATCCCTGTTTGTTGGACATCCCTGTTTGTCGGACATCCCTGTTTGTCGGACATCCCTGTTTGTTGGACATCCCTGTTTGTTGGACATCCCTGTTTGTCGGACATCCCTGTTTGTCGGACATCCGTGTTTGTCGGACATCCATGTTTGTCGGACATCCTGTTTGTCAGACATCGTGTTTGTCGGACATCCCTGTTTGTCGGACATCCGTGTTTGTCGGACATCCCTGTTTGTCGGACATTCCTGTTTGTCGGACATCCTGTTTGTTGGACATCCCTGTTTGTCGGACATCCCTGTTCTTCTTGCTAGTCCGTCTTTTCTGCACTGTCCCGATAATCTGCGTAACTTTTCTTTATTGGTGATATCTTTATCATCTGATTGAGATACATACATACATACATACATAGTAGTATGTACTTTGCTTGGGTGGTGGCAAGGTTTCTTGCTCATTATAATCTTTGCTAGGGTTCTTCTTCTTGATTGCTGCTCCAAACCCGCCTTTCTTACACAACTATCAGATCCCTATGCCATGGCTCATCGTGCAGGCCGCACAGACCATCACTCCCCATTTCACCGTCTTTCTGCGCATGCAAGGTTCTGTTACGCCTTCCTGATGCTCTGCATAAAACTGCAAGGCCACCACGCTTATAGTAGTAATTGCCTTCTCAGCTGTACACCCCCAGCCCCACGTTTAAGACTCTCAGGTTTAAGATCATGAGACCCTGGATTTTGAAATTTCAGGTTGAAGACTGCAGGGCTGGTTTTGGGCAAAAAGATCTTAAAGTTGGTACAAAAAGCTGCCAAGTTCCGGCCAGTGCCCAGTGTACAGACCACGAGCAACAGTATTGATATTTTTTAATTATGTATTGGCGGTGTTGCTGTTAATTTCAAAAACTTCCACTCATGTATCAATGGGCGGGCTCCGGCGGGGCGCGCCGCGCCGCGCCCCCTCAGGTTTAAGATCTTCTCAGGTTGAAGATCGTCAACCCTGGATTTGATTTTAGGTTTAAGACCACAGCCCTGGGTTGGCCGCACCCCAGTCTTAAACGTGTGTGTGGGGTTGTACCGCGACTCCAAACTTACCCTCGTAATCACCGCAGGCTGCAGGCCATATCCACCCACTGCGCCTTCTTCAGCGCGTGCCCCAACTTTGCGCTCGAGTACTGCATCCGAAAAGTGCCCTCCAGCGTACGGCAAGGTCTTGACCTCTCCTCCCTGCGGATCGTCATGCTGGGGGGGGAGCCCAACCGGGCGGCCACCCTGGATCGCTTCTGCAAGGAGTTTGCGCAGTGTGGGTTTTCACACGATGCGCTATACCCGGCCTACGGCCTCGCAGAGAATGGTACGAAGTAATAATATTATACTACTGCAATACTACGAGTAAAATACATTACAATACAGTATAATGTAATTTAGTATAAGAAAATATGATCTTGGGATGGGATGGGATGGGATGGGATGGGATGGGATGGGATGGGATGGGATGGGATGGGATGGGATGGGATGGGATGGGATGGGATGGGATGGGATGGGATGGGATGGGATGGGATGGGATGGGATGGGATGGGATGGGATGGGATGGGATGGGATGGGATGGGATGGGATGGGATGGGATGGGATGGGATGGGATGGGATGGGATGGGATGGGATGGGATGGGATGGGATGGGATGGGATGGGATGGGATGGGATGGGATGGGATGGGATGGGATGGGATGGGATGGGATGGGATGGGATGGGATGGGATGGGATGGGATGGGATGGGATGGGATGGGATGGGATGGGATGGGATGGGATGGGATGGGATGGGATGGGATGGGATGGGATGGGATGGGATGGGATGGGATGGGATGGGATGGGATGGGATGGGATGGGATGGGATGGGATGGGATGGGATGGGATGGGATGGGATGGGATGGGATGGGATGGGATGGGATGGGATGGGATGGGATGGGATGGGATGGGATGGGATGGGATGGGATGGGATGGGATGGGATGGGATGGGATGGGATGGGATGGGATGGGATGGGATGGGATGGGATGGGATGGGATGGGATGGGATGGGATGGGATGGGATGGGATGGGATGGGATGGGATGGGATGGGATGGGATGGGATGGGATGGGATGGGATGGGATGGGATGGGATGGGATGGGATGGGATGGGATGGGATGGGATGGGATGGGATGGGATGGGATGGGATGGGATGGGATGGGATGGGATGGGATGGGGTGGGATGGGGTGGGTGGGTGGGATGGGGTGGGATGGGGTGGGATGGGGTGGGATGGGGTGGGATGGGGTGGGATGGGGTGGGATGGGGTGGGTGGGTGGGGTGGGGTGGGGTGGGGTGGGGTGGGGTGGGTGGGGTGGGGTGGGGTGGGGTGGGGTGGGGTGGGGTGGGTGGGGTGGGTGGGTGGGGTGGGGTGGGGTGGGGTGGGGTGGGTGGGGTGGGGTGGGTGGGGTGGGGTGGGGTGGGGTGGGGTGGGGTGGGTGGGGTGGGGTGGGGTGGGGTGGGGTGGGGTGGGGTGGGGTGGGGTGGGTGGGGTGGGGTGGGGTGGGGTGGGTGGGGTGGGGTGGGGTGGGGTGGGGTGGGGTGGGGTGGGGTGGGGTGGGGTGGGGTGGTGGGGTGGGGTGGGGTGGGGTGGGGTGGGGTGGGGTGGGGTGGGGTGGGTGGGGTGGGGTGGGGTGGGGTGGGGTGGGTGGGGTGGGTGGGGTGGGTGGGGTGGGGTGGGGTGGGGTGGGGTGGGGTGGGTGGGTGGGGTGGGTGGGGTGGGGTGGGGTGGGGGGGTGGGGGTGGGTGGGTGGGTGGGGTGGGGGTGGGGTGGGGGGGGTGGGGTGGGGGGTGGGGTGGGGTGGGGGGTGGGGGTGGGGGTGGGTGGGTGGGGGTAGGGGATATGGGGGGGGGGGGGGGCAGGGGGGGGGTAGGGGGGCGTAGGGGGGGGGGGTACGTCCGCCAGGGTTATTAGTAGATGGTATTTTCTGATCAGGCACTCCGCAAAGGTGAAAACCGCTTGCGTTCAGGGCCGGGCCGCGGAAAACGCGGAAAAACGCGATCTGCAAGTGAATCCGACCGTAATCGAACTGGGGACCTCTCGCACCAACTTTCGCTGACTATAGGACGGACGTCTCCGGTTACCATGGCATCGCCAACTTACACCTACAGTCATCCGCAAAAGTTCTCCTTTCCGGGGAGTGATGCAAGCCTGTCGGATTTGGTACTAGATAAATCACTCGAGATCTGTGTGTAGGAGTACTACACACGTGTCCACTCGAGACTTGTTCAGTCTCGAAACGTGAGACGGGCTGAACACGGCTGGATCCTTCTTTATTAGAAGGGGGCGTAGCCGGTACTAACGAAATCAGCCAAGCGTATATTCTGATCAGGCACTCCGCAAAGGTGAAAACCGCTTGCGTTCAGGGCCGGGCCGCGGAAAACGCGGAAAAACGCGATCTGCAAGTGAATCCGACCGTAATCGAACTGGGGACCTCTCGCACCAACTTTCGCTGACTATAGGACGGACGTCTCCGGTTACCATGGCATCGCCAACTTACACCTACAGTCATCCGCAAAAGTTCTCCTTTCCGGGGAGTGATGCAAGCCTGTCGGATTTGGTACTAGATAAATCACTCGAGATCTGTGTGTAGGAGTACTACACACGTGTCCACTCGAGACTTGTTCAGTCTCGAAACGTGAGACGGGCTGAACACGGCTGGATCCTTCTTTATTAGAAGGGGGCGTAGCCGGTACTAACGAAATCAGCCAAGCGTATATTCTGATCAGGCACTCCGCAAAGGTGAAAACCGCTTGCGTTCAGGGCCGGGCCGCGGAAAACGCGGAAAAACGCGATCTGCAAGTGAATCCGACCGTAATCGAACTGGGGACCTCTCGCACCAACTTTCGCTGACTATAGGACGGACGTCTCCGGTTACCATGGCATCGCCAACTTACACCTACAGTCATCCGCAAAAGTTCTCCTTTCCGGGGAGTGATGCAAGCCTGTCGGATTTGGTACTAGATAAATCACTCGAGATCTGTGTGTAGGAGTACTACACACGTGTCCACTCGAGACTTGTTCAGTCTCGAAACGTGAGACGGGCTGAACACGGCTGGATCCTTCTTTATTAGAAGGGGGCGTAGCCGGTACTAACGAAATCAGCCAAGCGTATATTCTGATCAGGCACTCCGCAAAGGTGAAAACCGCTTGCGTTCAGGGCCGGGCCGCGGAAAACGCGGAAAAACGCGATCTGCAAGTGAATCCGACCGTAATCGAACTGGGGACCTCTCGCACCAACTTTCGCTGACTATAGGACGGACGTCTCCGGTTACCATGGCATCGCCAACTTACACCTACAGTCATCCGCAAAAGTTCTCCTTTCCGGGGAGTGATGCAAGCCTGTCGGATTTGGTACTAGATAAATCACTCGAGATCTGTGTGTAGGAGTACTACACACGTGTCCACTCGAGACTTGTTCAGTCTCGAAACGTGAGACGGGCTGAACACGGCTGGATCCTTCTTTATTAGAAGGGGGCGTAGCCGGTACTAACGAAATCAGCCAAGCGTATATTCTGATCAGGCACTCCGCAAAGGTGAAAACCGCTTGCGTTCAGGGCCGGGCCGCGGAAAACGCGGAAAAACGCGATCTGCAAGTGAATCCGACCGTAATCGAACTGGGGACCTCTCGCACCAACTTTCGCTGACTATAGGACGGACGTCTCCGGTTACCATGGCATCGCCAACTTACACCTACAGTCATCCGCAAAAGTTCTCCTTTCCGGGGAGTGATGCAAGCCTGTCGGATTTGGTACTAGATAAATCACTCGAGATCTGTGTGTAGGAGTACTACACACGTGTCCACTCGAGACTTGTTCAGTCTCGAAACGTGAGACGGGCTGAACACGGCTGGATCCTTCTTTATTAGAAGGGGGCGTAGCCGGTACTAACGAAATCAGCCAAGCGTATATTCTGATCAGGCACTCCGCAAAGGATGGTATGCCTAGCCGGCATCGGGTGAGCCAAAAAATATTTTACAAATGGGCGGGGTGGGGTGGGGTGGGTGGGGGTGGGGATGGGGATGGGGGGTGGGGGTGGGTGGGTGGGGAGGGGCCGGGGTGGGGGTGGGTGGGTGGGTGGGGTGGGGTGGGGTGGGGTGGGGTGGGGAGGGGTGGGTAGGGGGGCGGGTACGTCCGCCAGGGTTATTAGTAGATGGTATGCCTAGCCGGCATCGGGTGAGCCAAAAAATATTCAACAAATGGGGGGGGGGGGGGATGGGGGGGGGGGGGGGCGGGGGGGGGTGGTTGGGTGGGGTTGGGTGGGGTTGGGTGGGGTGGGGCAGTGTTTCTAGTAAGGGTTTTTGGCACGCGTCAGTCGGCTGACGCGCCGCCGTTGGCGGCGCGTCAGACGGCTGACACGCCGCTGTTGGCAGCGCGTCAGACCATTCCAGTTAGGGGCGGGTCCCAGGGGGCCCACATCTAGGGTTGATTTACCCTCAAAGACCATAAGAAGCGGAAATCGCCACCGAATGAAACCTTTTTAGGAACCCGCCTCCTTTCGATCCCATGGCCAGATGTGCCCTAAACCCTAAAACCTCGCTGAAGATCCGCGAGTCAGGTACAAGGCAATGTAATGCGGAAATACGAAAAATGTTGCGTGGACTTACAGATAGGCCGCTGAGGTTGATCGACGAATTTTATTTCCTACCGCCTCGGCATGATACCTAAACCGATGCAACCCGCAGGTTGCAAGAAAAGTAGAAAACGCTCCTACGAAATAGCAGCTGCTATTAAAATGCATCCATCGTAAGTCTACTAATGCTTTGCTTACAAAGTATTCGCTAGCGCTGCGATGGCTATCGCCACCTCGGTGGCTGCACCCAATAATTATGTTGTCTCGCGTTGGCAAGCCAGGCAGACGGGCCGGCAGGTCTTAGCATACAGGCACCGAACGTTCCAGAGGTGAGAGGTTCCACACGGCCAAGTGCGGCCCACATTTCAGTCAGTCACAGTCAGTTTCAGTGCACGAAAATCTCAAGTACGATTCGGTGGGCCTGGATGGGCTTATACTCAAGACTTTGGGCGCGACGAATAGAGGTTGACGCGGCGAACCTGTACCCAGGCACAATATTGACGTGCCTGACGCGTGAGGACTTGGTGCACGTCAGACGACTGACGCGCAGCCTAAATTTACGCGTCAGGCGACTGACGCGTGGCCTAAATTTACGCGTCAGCCGGCTGACGCGCGGGGTGAAATTCCTGACGCGTAAGCGCTGGCGCGTCAGCCCGCTGACGCATGCGTCACGTTACTAGAAACACTGGGGTGGGGTGGTGGGGTGGGGTGGGGTGGGTGGGTGGGGTGGGGGGGGGGGGGGTGGGGTTGTGGGGGGGGGTGGGGGTGGGGGGGTTGGGGGGGGGAAGGCGAAGCGATGCGATGCGATGCGATGCGATGCGATGCGATGCGATGCGATGCGATGCGATGCGATGCGATGCGATGCGATGCGATGCGATGCGATGCGATGCGATGCGATGCGATGCGATGCGATGCGATGCGATGCGATGCGATGCGATGGGAAGGGATGGGATGGGATGGGATGGGATGGGATGGGATGGGATGGGATGGGATGGGATGGGATGGGATGGGATGGGATGGGATGGGATAGGGTAGGGTAGGGTAGGTAGGGTAGGGTAGGGTAGGGTAGGGTAGGGTAGGGTAGGGTAGGGTAGGGTAGGGTAGGGTAGGGTAGGGTAGGGTAGGGTAGGGTAGGGTAGGGTAGGGTAGGGTAGGGTAGGGTAGGGTAGGGTAGGGTAGGGTAGGGTAGGGTAGGGTAGGTAGGGTAGGGTAGGGTAGGGTAGGGTAGGGTAGGGTAGGGTAGGGTAGGGTAGGGTAGGTAGGGTAGGGTAGGGTAGGGTAGGGTAGGGTAGGGTAGGTAGGGTAGGGTAGGTAGGTAGGGTAGGGTAGGGTAGGGTAGGGTAGGGTAGGGTAGGGTAGGGTAGGGTAGGGTAGGGTAGGGTAGGGTAGGGTAGGGTAGGGTAGGGTAGGGTAGGTAGGGTAGGGTAGGGTAGGGTAGGTAGGGTAGGGTAGGGTAGGGTAGGGTAGGGTAGGGTAGGGTAGGGTAGGGTAGGGTAGGGTAGGGTAGGATAGGATAGGATAGGATAGGATAGGGTAGGGTAGGGTAGGATAGGGTAGGATAGGATAGGATAGGATAGGATAGGATAGGATAGGATAGGATAGGATAGGATAGGATAGGATAGGATAGGATAGGATAGGATAGGATAGGATAGGATAGGATAGGATAGGATAGGATAGGATAGGATAGAATATAAGGTCAATGGCCTCGTAGAGAATGACCAGGGGCATCCGCATGATACAGAGACAGGAGTGTCACGGTGGTTGGCAGAGAATATGATACAGGCGTGCACGATGCGTTCTCACCTACTGCGCTACCTACGACCTCGCAAGGACTGGTACTTAAGGGACACCTACGTTACTAGATAGGAACGGAAGAAACAAGCTTTGGGCTGTGGGGGCTCTCCTTGCGGAGAGCAGCGTGGTCCATAGTGTGGCGATAAAAGATATGCCCTCGCGTATGGGTGGGCATTTTGGGGGGTAGGACACCGCTCTACAGGAGTAGCAATAAGAGAAGTTAGTGTTGTGGCCTGCCTTTGGCTGGAAAGCGCACCAGCTTTTTGAATTCTGGGCTATTTACTACCCTGTTAAGTTCTGTATTATTTCATGGCATGGTAATATTATGGTAACGATGAAAATGCTAAGCTTTGTTGCGAACTGCATTCAGTTACTTTCACGCTTTTCTTCACGCCGTTCTTTGGGGTGTGCTTGTCAGTTTTCTTGGCAGCTGTTCAATGTCATTCGTGTTATTTATACCATTTTTTGGTCACGCATTGCCATCTTCGTGACATCTTTTTCCCCTCCCCCAATTTTCGTGTTCCATCTGTGTTCTGTCGGTTGTAGCCACCCTTTGTGCCTCTGCCCTCCGCCCCCTCTTCCCCCATCTGCATCTCCTCTGTAAGCTTATCTGCTCTCTGCATGCCCCTTTGCTTCCCTTGTTGCTATCTCTGCGGCTTGCCGCTGCCCACCCTCTCCCCCTCTCCCAGTGTGCATGGTGTCTGGTCGGCTCATCACCCGCACGCCCTCCTGGCGCACCATCACGGTCAGCAAGCGAGCTCTGACGGAAGAGGGACGCTGCAAGTTGCTACCGGCGCATGTCACCAGCGACCCGTCGCAAGGTGACGGCCACCGCCGAAGGGTTGACTCCCAGACCAATGGCGTAGCGGGCGACGCGGCCACATCCGCTGCCTCGGTTGGAGGTGACCCCTCAGAGGCGGATCGGCTTACGCTGGTCGCGCACGGTTCCACGCCGCCAGGTGTTGGCGCAGTCCTCATCGTGGACCCCGACACGCGGCGGGCGCTCCCTGAGATGTCCTTGGGAGAGATCTGGCTGCAGACACCCTGGACGGGGGACGGCTACTTTGGTCTTGAAGAGGTGAGCCACGAGACATTTGGTGCAAGCCCCGTGGCGGATGGCGGCGACGATGTGATGTGTGATGGCAGCGATGGGCATGATGGCGCGCAGGCAAGGAAGAGGCTAGGGGGCGACCCACCGGATAAGGCAGGCCCTACTGGCACCTGGCTGCGCACGGGGGACCTCGGTTTCCTTCAGGGCGGCGACCTGTTTGTGTGCGGCCGCTGCAAGGACCTGATCATCATCAACGGCCGCAACCTGTTCCCGCAGGACGTGGAGCTGTCGCTGGAGACAACGCCAGCATTACGGCCAGGGTGCTCGGCGGTGTTTGCGATGGCGCGTGGCGCGCTGCGGGCGTGCCACGTGGCGTACAACAGGGGCGAACCGAGGCGGGGTCAGAAGGGGGGGAGCGACGGTGCTGGCGACCGTGGTGGTGATGTTTGCGGTAGCCAGGGCAAGCAGGGGCATGACGGGCACCCGCATAGGAAACCCCAGCTGGGAGAAGAGGGGGGCAGCCGCAATGGGGATGACCCTCCCCCGTCTCTACACACCGATTCACACGGGGGCGGCGCTGCTCTGTGCTCCCTTCCCCTGCTGGCATTTCAAGGGGGTGAGGAAGCGCACAGTGGGAATGGGGTGGCCGTGGCGAATGACGGCGCTGGTGAGAAGCCTTTATTCATGAACAAAGTGTATGCAGTTGCGGGTCATGACGAGAGGGATGGGGAGACCCTGCTGGCACATGAAGGGGCTGACATCAGCCGGGGCGCTATTTGCAGGCCGAGCGAAGCGCAAGTGGGCGAGGCAGGGGTAGTCAGGGAGCATGGCGCTGATGATGGTAATGACGACGATGATGCCGACGATGAGGTCATTGTGGCGGTGGCGGAAGTAAGGGAGACTGTCAAGCTGCCTCTGTCAGCTGCTGCGCGCGCCATGCTGGATGGGGTCGCGGCGGCGGTGCGGGAGGCCGTGCAACGGGACCACGCGCAGCTGCTCGCCGGCCTGGCCCTCATCCCCCACCATTCCATCCCAAAGACATCCAGCGGCAAGGTGCAGCGGCGACGCTCCCGGCAGCTGCTGCAGGTACGTACGAGCGCATGTAGGGGCGGTCAGAATAAACACTTGTGGCATACTAGAGGCTGTCGTGTATGCTGGAAGCTGCTGCAGTTGTGCGCTCGGTTTCTGCATTTTACGACATCTCTGATCGGATGGTTTTCGCTTTTCCTTGGCCTTTCTGATCTGAGCTGTTTACAACTCCTTGTTGTCCCACATTTCCATCATCATGGTTCACTGTTGCTTTGCCTTTTCCAGAGCGGCCAGCTGCCCATCCTCCACCTGTACATGTTCGACAAGGCAGAACAACCCCCCCATGAACAACTGCAAGCACCGATGGAGGGTGTGGCACCCAGCACAGCACCAGCCAGGGATAATGCCAAAGCCGCCACCGCCGGCGCGCGACGGGCCTTTGTCCCCCCCTCTCCTGAGCAGTTGGTGCACATCCGGCGGCAGGCGCCCGGTAGCGATGCGCAGGTGGAGGCGGTCGCCGATGTGCTGTGGGCGCACGTGCTGGCGCCCATCCTGGGCCCGGATGCGGCCGAGGGGAAAGGATACAAGGGGGATGCCAGCAGCGGTAGCGGTGGCCCCCCTCGCCCGCCCCTGGACTCCTCCCTGTGGGCGCTCGGCATGACCTCCCTGCGCCTTGTGGAGAGCAAGTCGTGGGCAGAGCAGGCGTTTGGCGTGGTGCTGCCCATGGAGGCCACGTTGGACTGTGGCAGCGTGGGAGACATGGCGCAGCTGGTGGCCACCACGTTGGTGGGGGCCGGCGGGCGGTACGTTATTCATGTGGTAGGAGGATTTATCTGTGGTAAAGGTATAATGCTGTCGTAGGTTGGGTATTCATGTGGTGCGGTCGGCAACCAATGCGGCTCGCATTTGGCTGCTGCTGGTGTACTGGTATCCATCGCTGTATTGAAACCTTGCGCGGTGGGCATTGAGGGTGTAGTGGGTGATGGATTGCGATAGGCCGGCAGCGGCAAGCAGCGCCGAGCACGGTGATTTACACTCTGTTTTGCAAGATAACTTCCTAATTATGAAAGAAATTGTTTTTCCAGCAGTGACGACAACAATGTTGTTCGTGGCTTGTCTCACATGCAGGCTGGCGTGGAACTCCCTCACATCCTTCACCGCGCGGGACTTTGAACTGCTGGCGGAGGGGCCCCGGCTGTCGTACCGCGACCGTCTCCGCCTGAGCCTGCGGTCGTCCTCGTTGCGGCGCGCATCGTCGGGCCAGCCGTCCACCGGTGGGGATGCCAATGCGGGCAGAAGAAAGGAGGGCGAGTGCTTCATCTGGCCCACGCCGTTTCGTGAGATATGGCAGGTGAGCCAGAAGTAGCGATTTGTCCTGTTGTTTCACAGGACAAGCGCACGAGTAGCGACAGCGGCCGTGCCGCCTGCGCCCACCGCCGCTCCGTATGTGTCAGGTGGAGAGTGGCCGCCAATATGTATGGCGATGTAGGAAGGGGTGCGTGGAGAGTGGCTCGCCGAGCCAGGGAGCATCGATAAGCAGGTGGCGTCTTAGATGTGTTTTTGCGCCCACGCCCACCTTATTTAAATTATCTTCCCTGGAACCACCGACTAGCCCCATGTCATCCAGGCAGTCGCCCACGCAGTCACCAGTTATCTTCTTCGTACTCCACTTGTTATTTCTTGGACACATTAGCTCCTCCCCTAGTGGGGCAGGTGCAGGGCATCCACATCAATAGAGTTTTTTCTCCTTTCTTCTCCTAAGCATTCTGGTGTTGCTAGACCCATTCGCATGTCCACAACCCACGCAGGTGCTCGGCATCCTGATGATCACCACCAGTGTCTTCTTATCTTGTTTAACAGATATCTCTTTTTTCCTTTTACTATTGTTCAACCACTTGCCAAAACAGATGGTGGGCATCATCCTCATCACTGCCACCCTCTTCGCCGCAGCCATCCCCGCCTATGCTGCGGGCGACGCCGTGCTGGACCGCATGCACCTCGAGCGCATTGTGCTCGGGTCTTCCCGCGGCTACCTGTGGGCAGCGCTCGTCTTCTCCACGGTGGGCGTGCCTATCGGTGTGCTCGTCTACTTTGCGTCTGCCCTGCTGCTGTCGGTCATCTTCAAGTGGGTGCTCATCGGGCGCTACCGGGAGGGCAGCTACCCCATGTGGAGCACCTATTTCCTGCGCTGGTGGACCGTGGAGCGCATGGTGAGCGGGCGATGGTGCTTGCACTGCCTTTGGAAATAGCACAAGTAGCACATAGCACAAGTAGCACGGTTAGGATAGATAGGACCCATTTTATGAATTGGATGGATAGAGGGATCGGAGTCGTGGATCGGTGCATGGTGCGTGCATGCGCGCATGCTCGTGGGGGGGAACTTGTCCCTAGACTTTGCTCACTCCGTCATCATCCCTTGCCCATTGTACATGCCTCCTTGCACCCTCGCCTCGTTCTGCCTTGCTTTCCTAGCACTTGTTGGGGAGAGATGCTTGCCTAGTATTGGTTTGGGGGAGGAGATTCGGGTACGCACCCAATAACGCTGCACTGCCTGCATGCCCTATTGTGCCCCATTGGCCATGTACCCCACCCACCCACGCGCCAGGTGGCCATCTCCTCCCTTCTCCTCGAGAACATCCAGGACACGCCGCTGGCCGCCTGGTACCTGCGCGCCATGGGGGCCACCGTGGGCCGCAACGTGACGGTTGACAGTATTTTCCTATCCTGCTTTGATCTGATCACCCTGGGTGACGGTGCGAGCGTCAAGGGCATGGTGCACCCCTACGTGCTCCTCCCAGGGACCCCTGCCTCCTCTGAAAACCAGGCTGGCATTCGCAAGAGGACACCTGGCAGGCTTGTGCTCAAGCGCATCACGATTGGCAGAAACAGCAGCGTAGCAGGTCGTGCGTTGTGCATGCCTGGCTCTTTCCTGCCGGACGGGCAGACAGTGCCATCCCTCAAGGTGTGGCGGGGGGGAGCGGCGCCTGCGGGGGGAGTTAGACCAGGGCCAGACCAGGTCGTGGAGGGGAGCGTGGATGGCCCCGCGCTGCCTGGGGCGTATGGCAGCACCGCGTCGGCCCTGGCCGCTATCACGGAGGACGACGATGCCAATGTGGGGACAGAGAAGGGGAGGGGGGACGGGACAGCCAATGGGGCCGTTGATGAGGTGGAGGAGGAGGAATCGGGTCCTGCCACTGTCCATCCTCCCTCCCACAGAAGTCACACACATGGGGAGTCCAGGGTCCCCTCGTCTGCCCACCAGGCGGCCGTTATATCCAACCCATCGCCATCGGTCCATGATGGCGACAAGGCAGGAACATCCAATTCTTCAAACGGCAAAACCAAGCAGGTGGCGGCGGGAGCAGCATCCGGCTGTGGCCTGCCTGGCTGGCTAGACCGGCTGGAGGGCTCCCTCAAGGTCTTCCTCCTGTGCTGCCTCCCCTGGTTTTTCGCCGGCTGCCTCGTGCCCGTCTTCCTGATCAAGGCGGCCGTTGAGTACCACGGGACGGACATCGCGGGACGCTACACTCTGCTGGCAGTGATTTCCATCGGATTCATAACCGGGTCGCTTCTGCTGGCGTTCGCCGTGGTGGTCGCGAAATGGCTTTTGATTGGCCGCCTGCGCCCTGGCGTCCCCTACGCCAACACATGCGCGTTCCGCATCCGGCAGTGGCTGTACCGGCGGCTGCTCGTGCTCATTGACAAGCGCTTCCTGGCTGTCATATCCTTCTTCTCCCCCCTGGGGCCCCTGTGGATGCGGCTGATGGGCGCCAGGGTGGGCCGCGACACTATGACAGCCCATGCGTGCATGTCGGCTGACTATGATATGCAGGACTTCCGCGGCAAACGCAGCATCATCTCCAACATCTCCCTGACAACGTCAACAACATCAGCGGATAAGAAAACGGTCACGTTTCACCGCTGCACGGTTGGGGATGACTGCTGGATAGGCATCGCGGCCAGCCTACCCCCGGGGGTGGCCATGGAAAGCTCGTCGGGGGTGGCACCGCTGGCCCAGGTGACCAACAAGGTCATTAAGTCAGGCACCTACGTCATGGGCCGCGGGGCGGTGGTGCGATTTGGGAACGCCAAACATGGGGAGGATGGGGAGAAGAACCAATTGCAGGGCGAGCATGAAACAAGGGCTGCCGTGGGCACCAGTGTGACGGACGGCCAAGGTGCGACGCCCTCAGGTTGGGCAATCAACGGCGTGGGCGGGACTCCCAATGTGGACACGTCGTCCCAAGGCGTAGGCTTCCAAGCGGGAGCCTTCACCCGGTGGTTATTCATGACAGCGCAGGCCGTTCTCTTAGCGTTCTGGTGCCTGCTCCTGTTTGTGCAGTCCATCCCGGTGTACGAGTACATCCGGTGGGTTGTCAGCTGGCACATGCCGGGGCCCGCCACCATCCTCTGCTTCTTCCCTTGCTACTACGTCGCGGTGGCCACGTTTGTGGTGGTGGCGTACGTCACCGGCGTGTTGCTGCAGACGCTCCATGCGGACAAGTTCCGTGGTGTGTTGCCTGTGGACTACAGCTGGCCGTTGATGCGCTTCTGGATCTGCTCGCAACTCGCCTCGACTTGGCAGTTCGTTGGCTTCTTCAACCTGTGGCTGTTCCAAGGGTCGTTCATCTTCACTGCGTTCCACCGGCTGATGGGCATGCGCATCGGGTCGGACGTGTACCTGGGCACGACGAGGATTAAAGAGGACGCGATGATCACCATTGGCGATGGCGCGGTCATCGAAGAGTACGCATATGTTATTGGCCACATCACACAGGGTGCGGACAAGGCCCTGGCCATCGATGATGTTGTTATTGGTGAGAACTGCCACGTTGGCAAGGCTGCCTTTGTAGTGGCTGGTGTCAAGATGGAAGACGGTGCCTGGCTGACTCCCCTGTCCATGCCCCTGCCGGGCGAGGTCCTTCCCGCGGGCACGCGGTGGGCAGGCGCGCCCGCCAGGATGCTGCGGGGATCTGAAGCTGCAGTCTAGGGCTGCTGGGAAACCTGCCAAACATGCATTTTAGCATCATGTTTATTTGTAATTATTCATAATGCCATGGGCCCTTACGGTAGGGTTCTGCAGGCCTAGGACTGTTCAGGGATCTAGCTAGGGTCCAGTTGAAGCAGCACTAAGCACTGTTAGCTGGTGGCTGTGCTCCGTGTCTTCTTTGTGGCATATGTTTTATAATTTTATAATATCGAATAATGAATTAATGCATGAGTGTATAATGATTTATTCTTACCGAACTCTACTGAACCAGGATACGCATTCTGTATTAGATGCTCCCTAGCTGACCCCTGATTTTAAAATCGATTAATAATAGGTTCGAGCCAGCTGGGAACTGAACGTACTTACTTGAACCCAAGCCTGATTGATTGGCCAGAGGTCTACAGCGTCTACCAAGCCATTTGGTACATGTTGCCTGTTCCTATGTGACGCCCCTTTCATCAACTTAATCAATTTTCAGTATACACAAGCCCATGCAGAAATGCCGCACCAGGTCACGTCCATCAAGCTAAGGCTCGCCGTGCTCATGCCACACCCAAACACCGGTCCAGATATGGCGACCGCTTGCATCGCAGAGCGAAAAAGAGTATTCAATTGCTAGTCACACAAGTGCACCCGACCCCCAGCTTGCGCAGTTGCGCCTTCTGGATAGGCGGGGACCTGATAGTCAACAATCAGCTGTGGAGCCCGGCCCCACGGCTAGACCAGCCATATTGTAGTCACACCGATGCTTGGGTGATCGATGCAACCTAGGGACACTCCTAGCCATTGAATTGAATTGAATTGGAACATAACTCCGTTGGGAGTATATGTAGCACATATCCCTGAGAGGGGGCATATGGCTTTTAATACACTCTGGGCTACTTCCTGCAAGGGTAGTAGGGTGTAAACTACACCTGCTCTGGGTGCACAAAGTGCACCTGAACACCACTAATAATGTATTCCAGCACCTACCTAGAGGCGGAGACATAGGGGGGAAGATCATCATGGCTATACAAAGGCCAGGGCATGGCTTCTCATCATGCAGAGAGCGACTCGATCTCTGCATAGGCTAAGCTTAGCTAAATTCTTAATGCATCATCCATGGGGAGTCCCATTGTAGGCCTAGTAGCGTGGCTAAATTCTTAGGGCATGATCCATGGGGGGGGCATGCATTATGGGCGCACATGTGCGTAGGCCACGTGCTGGGCTAAGCCTGACTAATCTACACTAGCTACTGTTAAGTACATTCCCTACTAGATTGAGGTTGCTGGGGTGGCAGGGGGCGCCTGCCAAGGCTTGGGGTCGACGTGGATGACCGCCCCCCTCCAGTATATATACCGGTTTCCCCCCTGCTGGCCTGCGCTCTGCCGGAGCTGAAGGTAGGTCGGCCATAGCTCGCGTCGCCGTTGTTGCTGGGCCAGGGTCAAGTCGTCGTCCAGCGTGTAGCTAGCGAGTCCTCGAGAGCTTCTTGCGGCATTTAAGAAATGACAGCTTATCCGCCATGTACTTAAAGGTGAGGATCGAGCAAGGGAGCTGGGCCAGCCTTACCTCACGCGCGGGGAAGGCGGACAGCCGGACATCCGCAGCTCACCAGTGAGGTGCATGGGGGCAAGAATGTCGCGCGGCGAAACGCCATGAGAAGGGTCTTTGAGGTCTCATCTACCGGCTCAGTGGTCGAAGTGCTTGACTATGACATCAGTGTGGCTTGATCGCTGGGTGATGTCGGCCTCCTCGCGGAGGTCGAGCGCTTGTTGCTTGAGAGCTCTGTGCCGCGATGGCGGAGGTGGTGGAGGTGGTCCTTAATAAGCAGGTCCGCCCAGGTCTGGGTGGGAGGAGCATCGCTGGCCGGGCCAGCAGATGCCGGCTGGGCAGCGATTTCCTTCACCGCCTGGGCGGTGAGGCCTGCGGTGTGTTGCAGGCACTCAATGGCGATGGCGTGGTCCTTGAGGTGCTGGTCGATGTCGAGGAGCTGGGCTTTGATCTCGGCGGTGGTTCAGTGGAGGCGGCCGTGGAGGTGGAGGCCAGGAGGGTGGAGGTGGAGGTGACGGTGGTGGAAAGTGAGGGAGCTCAGCAGCCAGCGTGCTGCCCATTGCTGCCACATCTGATGCAGCAAGGGGAGTCACGTGCTGCTGGAGGGCGTCCGTAAGGATGGAACGGAGTGTGGATGCGGAGATGGATGGAGGCCCAATCTCGCCATCAGAGCGCATGAGGAGAGAGTTGAGAACAGTGTGCTGGAGTTGGGGGCGGGAGCACCCGAACAGAGACCAGGAGCCGTCCGGGGTGATGAGGCGATGGATGCTGTCGAGATGGATGCACAGGTCGTAAAGCGAGGCGTAGTCCCCGAAGAGGATGCCGTGCAGAGCACTGGCCGGGGACATGTTGGTCCAGTTGTGATCATCGACCTTGAAAGGTTGGGGGGCCAAAAGCGCGGTTCTGTTGGGCGCGATTCTTCTGGGCAACTGCGTTTAGGATCAGGCGATGCCGGCCGATGGCGAGGCCGCAGGAGCCGAGTGCACTACCAACAAACGCTTGAGTAGTGGCCTCGCTGCCTGGCAGGCCGGGCGGAACTACAGCCGGAACTGCAGGCGAATTTTCTTGGCTCATCGCAGCCGCCAGGCTGCGTTGCGTAGTCGAGCGTTTGCTCGTCATAATATTGCGTTTTAGTTTCGGGAAAATATATCAGCGTGTCCGTCTTAGAAAGACGAAGCGATTGTGATATTCACAGCCGAATTTGGTTCCCAAGCGTGAAAGTTATGAGCTCCGCCGTCAGCCATGGCTACCTCGTGGCTCATGTTATGCTCGGGGATACCAGCTGATCCTCCTAGCCATACCATGTGCCACGGGCCAATGCAGGGTAAAACGTAGCCGTGCATGCCTATAGCCTAACCAGTAGCCATGCAATAGATCTCCCCCCCATGACGGGCCCCCCTTAGTTGGGTTGAGCTCCAAGACATCATGGCGGTGCAGGTGCCCTTGGTGCACCTAGAGCAAGTGTTGTTTACATTCCCACCCTTGCAGGAAGTAGCTTAGAATGTATCAAAAGCCATACGCCCCTTCTCTGGGATATGTGCTACATATACTCCCCACGGAGTTATGTTCCTAATTAATTAATTAACTAATGCAATAGATATCCGCCAGCCTAGAGCTCTATGTGCCTCGATCGCCTAGCACTGCCTAGCTGTTTGCTCGCGTCACCATAGTAACGCGATGCAATATTGCACCCACAGGGGATGCGCCGGATCGTTTCTCGACGGGCCGGATTGTGCACCCTGTGGCATGAGGGAAGGGGGGGGCTCTGCCCCCTTCCCGCTGTGCACGTGTACTCAGGGAATAAAACCACTCTGGTGCTCCGTGACTCCCAAACGGGAGCACGCGTTTAATTAACTTATTTATTAATATTGAAACACAAGTATACAATTTTACGTATTGCATGGTAAATAAATAAACACACCAACACTTAGCGATACTGCATGACTTGGCCATTCATGCTACTGCAAGCTCCTCATCTGTATCGTGGCTGCTAAAGACCACAGTTCGAACTAGACTAAGTATGTCGCGTAGGCAACTGGTCGCTTGGGATGCATATTTTTCGGATATATGAAACCACATCTCAGGTTGTGGCCAGGGCACCCGCCATGCATGGAGACAGATCTTCTACAAACAATGCATAGGGCGGGGTGGCAAACCCATCTCCAAGGTCCGAGACCCTACCTCCTCGGCACGATCAGAACAGCGCAACCATGCACAGGCAGAGGCCATGTCACTGGTCTCATTGCCACGCCCAGCCGGTCAAGGTTCACAATCCCAGTGCCACCTGCCAGAGCCAAGTGTTTCGGCAAGTCCCAAGTTTTCCTGCCTGGGCATGCACACCATGGGTGGTAAAGGAAAAGCTTGGCAGCGTGGTAGAAGCGTGACAGGCACAGCTTCGCACACATGTCAGTGGCATCAGCAGTGCCAAGGTGAGAAGCCTTTGCCCTTTGTGATGCAGAGGCCACATCCAACAGGTATGTTTGACGCCACAAATATATACTTGGCACCGGTGCACACCGCGCCTGCCGGGCCAAGACCAGCGGACCAGTCGCAGGGGCCGGCTCAGTTGTAGTAAAGCTCCAGCCCCATGCCGTCGTGGATTTCATCTGAGGATATCGGAGAGCGCGCTTGAGGCTTGAGTCAAGGATGCATGTGCAAATGTCTGGAATCAGGTTGCCCCCCCTTCTTCTCCCCCCCCCCCCCCCCCCCGCCCCGCCCCCCGCCGTCCCCCTAAATGAAAGACGCAGGCATCTGAGGCCAGCCACAACCAGTTTAAAGGGTACCCGCAGGCACGCTACGAAGCCATACATCACCTCCTTCCATTGAGTTTGTAACAGATAGGGCACAATGCGTGCAACAGATGGTACGCAGGGCATGAAGACACTCGTGAAAAGCGCTTACAAGCTGCGCTTGCAGATGTTGCCATGATCAACCCGTTCACTTTACCGACAGGCTGCTTTGCTACCTTGCTGCGCGCTCCACACACATGGCGACGGATAATGACAAGCAGGGCAGACGGAGGCCATGCCCAGTCCAGACCCATGTGAAATACGCAACATCCTCAAACATGAGTGCCATCCCCCGACAGCCATGGCAGCTTATCAACAACACACGCGGAGATGCCCTTCCATACGTATCTTCTGCCCTGGGTGCAAACACACACGCGACTATAAGGCTAATAAGCTCCATACCAACAGCATTGGGCAGCTGACTACAAGGCAGCTGTCTACAAGGCCGCTTGGCCACCAGGGAACTTGGCGAGCCCACCCAGGGACACCTTGATGTAGGGGCACGGTCACGACCACGCACACGCAGCCCCCCTGTGCCAGCCCCCCTGTGTAACGCTGCCACGCGCACAAACGCGAGAGACCTGCTCGCGACGTGGCAGCGATGCGTGCAGTAGACATGAATCAGCTCGCGCTAGCAAGGGTTGTAGCAGGCCACGCAGCACACAGGGGACGGTCGGACCATTGGGTACGCATGGCCGCACCACCCTCCTGTACCGGGTGCACTATAACGGGCTAGCAGCATTGTACATAGGGTCGGATGCATCATCAATCGGGTTCGTCATATAGCGCGTGCATCACACGCATACGCCAGCATCATCCATCATGTGCGGGGGAGGATACAGTCCGCCAGCGTGATGTGGTCCTTATAGATGGTGTACCTGCGCCGCACACAGAAATGCCAGGGGAGAAATGACAGGGGAGAAATGACAGGGGACAGCGGACGCAGAAGAATGTCAAACGACCAGAAAAACGAAATGATGACAGCAAACTAAGCGCAATGCAATCTGTGCACTTTGTGGGGAAAGCTAGGTGACTGCTGGCGCTTTCTGGATTACGGATGGCTCTCGCTAAGAGCCCCCCCCTGGGCATTGCCCCCTGGGCATACCGAGTGTGGGCGAGGCCATCCAGCCACCCAGTATCTGCTCGCGCGCACACGCGCCCATGATCGCCCATGAACACGCGTCCATGACCCCGTATACCCACGCATGACCCCGCATACGCGTCCATGAGAAAGCCACAGTGCTCATCAAGCGAAAGACACGCGAGCAAGTGTCCACCCATGTAATGGAGGCGTGTTGCAACGATGGGCAGGCTAGATAATCCCAGGAAACCCTGCAATCCCCTGAGCACGCTCGCTCCTTTCAACCTGTCGCCGCAGGTTGCCAGTCCCCTCCCCTAAAACAATACTTCCAGAGTTGCGTGCCTGGCCCCATAGCATACCCAACGCAGCCCCCAGGAATGCACAACTGCTCTTCGCCTGCCACTTGTCCACATCCGTGCCAGAGCCAGATAACCACCTGGCACCTGCTGCAACCCGCTCCCTTCACACTGCCGTAATCCGATGGGTTCATTAAGCAAAGAAACCTCTCCAGCATCAGAGTGCCCAACTCATGGGCTCCAGTTTAACATTTGCTAAGGAAGAGGCCAGAACTCTTCGTCTCCAAGGTGACACCTCCAGAAGGTTGTCCTCAAGTGAGGAGCTGATTTCGTAAACAACTGGAGTTTCACAGACATGATCTTTTACTATGCGCAAAACCGCGGCCCTGTGGCCATGCTGGCAATAATATGCTCTTACCCCAAACTCACACAGCCCCCAGCTCCCAGCCCATAACACATGCCTCCCCCCCACAGAAACTGCCCCCCCCCACAAAAAACAACATGAACCACGCACTCGACAAACTTCAATGCATTCTCATCCTTCCTCCCACGCACCTTCCCAGCCCCCACCCGCCATCTCTTCCCCCCCCCCCGACATACACACATTCTCCAACCCATTTTCCCATTTACCCCCAACCAAACCGCTATGCAATCCTCACAGTGCACAAGGCTCCCACCCAGCAGCCTGGTCCCCGAGTTGCTTCCTTAACCATCTACCAGCCCATTGGGCCCATCCCCTTTCCCGTCTTACTACCTGCCCCTCCATTAAAGAATACCTTCGGAGTCATCACGAACAGCCAAGCATTGCTTGCATGTGGGAGCCGCGGGACGCCTCAACTACCGAGCCCCACCCCACCCCCGTCCCCTGCCAAGCCCCCCTCACCCCCCCATGATACCTTACAAACCCCCTCCCGCCCCATCACCTTCAAAAGAGCTTCGAAAAAGTGCGTGCCTTTAAGTGCGTTTCTTGTCTGTGCACAGAGAACTGATTCGAACAAACGCGTGTGGGCCATGCTGCCCACTACACTGTACTGGCGACATACCATTTTTGTATTCTAATTTTCTCCGGCCGTGTGCCTGTCTGGGCAGCAATCAACTTCTTCAAATCTCCGATTGTGTCGTCCTCGCTGTCCCGCGGTGGAGACCGAGCATGACATCATAAAAGCATTTATGGGCATACGGTCCAAACGTCAGTGTTTTGAGGAAGAATAGAGGACCCTCAACGAAGGCGACTGCGTCAACCAGAAAATCATCCGTCACGTCTCTGAAGAGGAGCTATGACGACGTCTAAGAAGACGATATTAAGTTCATGAATCTCACTTGCACTTCACTCGCACTTTCTTGCCCAAGCGGTCGTTGCAAACCACCTCTATCATTGTTGCAAGCCTGTTGTCAAGGCTCCGAAAAATAGAAAAGACGCCTCTTTTGCGAAGAAACGACTCGATAGGTGGACAGCGGCACGCGAGCTAAAGGCACGCGTCCAACTATCTCGCCTGTCCGATAGATCACTAGTTGGCGAGAGGAACGCTTGATGGCAATCGAGAACGTAGTTTTTGTTTTCCGATGCTCCTTAGAGCCCTACTTGCAACCGCTTCCAGGGTCCCGAAGCGTCGTTTACCAAAGCTACCGGTGGCGCGAAATTGTACAGCGGACAGAAAACCCTAAAGAGCACCTTCGCATGCAGTCGCCGGCGAGAAATGTTCCAAACCCCTTCGTTGCACAGAGCCAGGAAAGTGGTCGTATATTTGTTTCTTGTTGGGTGCAGCCACCGGCCACGTGTCGCGCCACGCTCGACCCACGAGAAATGTCGGGTGCCAGCAAGTTTGCAAGCAAACACTCGGCGATGTCAAGAGCTGGCAACAGGGATGGAAGTTGACAGCGTGGATAGGCCAACGTGACAAACCGCAAACGTGACAAATCACTTAAAAAAACTAATTGTGAAGGGGGGGTTTCCCTAGCACCCTAGCTTTCTTTCCATGGATACCACCACCCCAGAGCGGTGGCGTTTGGATTCTTACCGCATTATAGTTACAGGCAGTACAAAAGGGATAGGGCTGAAAACTGCGGAGGAATTGCTGTCGTTGCACGGCAGGGTATGCATTACGTCCAGATCCCAGGAGGACGTAGACAGGGAGGTTGCCCGACTGCAGCTTTCGTATGGCACCAGTAACGTAATTGGCATTGCATCTGACGTCAGGTGATCTGGTCCTCTGCTCCGAGCGCGTTAATTATTTTTTTTCAGCTTTCCCGCGGTCATTTTGCCTGCCCGTGCATTTAAATGTAAATGACAAGGTGAGCAGTTGCTTGCGAATGCTGGTTCCACCCACCTGGAGTACGCAGCACTCAGCAGGGGCGAGAGACGCTGTTGCACTATGTGGAAAAAACGTGGGGCGGTCTGGATTGCCTGATCAATAATGCTGGCACCAACGTGCGGAAGAAAATTGTCGAGGCTACTGAGGAGGAGTACCGTCTCATAATCCAGACGAATATGGACAGCGTCTACTATTTAAGCAAGATGGCTTATCGGTGAGTTTGCCGTGCCGTAGTCGGCACGCGACATGCTCCGTACGTCGGCAGCAACGGGTTGCATCCGACCTGTCGTCGCGCGGTTGCATCCCACAGTATTCTTTCCGCGGCGGAGACTTTCCCGACCATGATCCATCAAAATCCCAGCTATCCTATACCAGCACCAAATAAGGATGATTTGCTCATTAAATTCCAGAATCATATTATCACGGAAAGTTCTTATTCACAATTTACCGTTATAAACACTACGGGGTTTGCAGTTGCTTTAGTCAAGTTCGATGTTGTGAATGTAAATGAGAACACATCCTTGCATCCCTCACACGGACATGCGACTGCACCTTTCCGGCCTTCTCCGCTCACTCCCTCACGTGTATTTCTAGTGACAATCGCCGTTTCCCTTTGTGCTCCCCGTGCTCCCCTGTTCGCCTGATCGCATGCCCACTAGTGAACTTGTACAAACTGATGTTGTCGGTCCTGTCATGCTGGCCCAGCTTGCTGTCAAATTAACAGTTAGCCATTGTCTGCGGTAATGTTTTGTTGTGCTGCTCCAGGTTGCTCTCCCGCTCCTCCCGTCCCACCATCGTGAACGTTGCCTCGGCCGCGGGCGTGAACTCCACGGGTAAGCTGGCGCGCTGGTAAGCTGGCGCACAGGTAAGCTGGCGCACGCGTAAGCTGGCGCGCAGGTGAGCTGGGGCACGGGGAAATGGGATAAGCTGACTCCTAGGCTTCTCAGTTCTTGTCACATGGACCTGACAAGACCAAATGCAGGAATTGCGCCCACAAGGGGGGCACGTGCACTACTCTAGCAGAGTGTGCAGATGACAGGTGGCATTTCATGATGATATGACCTCAGTGACCTCACACCGCGAACCGTTCATCTCGTTGGCTGCACACTCCTGCTCAGGTGTACGGTAATCATGAATGACGCATGGCGTGTCTTGTGTGTATGCGTTCATGCTCGTTCTTGTGTTTGTCAGCCATGTCCATGCTGTCAAATCAAACCACCACAGCTAGGCAGCCACCTGGCACTGCGTTGCGGCAAATAATTTGTTGCATGGCCTGCCATGCGCAAGTTTGTGCCTCACTGCTTGCTTGTTTGCAGACACGATCGAAAGGCATGATGATGGGGATGAGCTGCACCATGCATGACAGGGGTGGCTGCCACAGGCAAAAGAGGGGGTCGCAGGGGCAGTGGGGGTTAAGGGTTGGGGGGTGGGGCTATGGAAACATTAATCCCACCAATTATGCAGCATCGCCACATCTCGCGTGATGGGATGAAGACAATGGGGATGGGGGCAGAGGGGGGAAGACAGCGGAAATGCTTTCGCCAACGTGCACATACCTGCCTTCCTCCATGGCAGGTCACCATCGCTCCCGGTTTCAACGCAGCAGCCGCAGATAGGTCTTGGCCGTGCCATGTGGGCGGGTGCGTTGCCCCAGCCTCCTGATACTGTCACACGCAAGCACCCATCCTCCCTAATGCTGGCACACGCAAGCACCCAGCCGAAACACTGTGTCTAACCGATGGATGTGCACGGCATGTCGCGCTGTCGTGGTATTGCGCCGTCTGCAGGCTCGGGCGCCATCTACGCCATGTCTAAAGCAGCCATCGTGCAACTGACCAAGTCCCAAGCCTGCGAGTGGGCCAAGGTACTGTTTGCGCGGCGTAGCTGGTTGATGGGGACGGGGCGGTGGCCTTGCCAAGCCGACCTAGGAGTGCGCAGACCTCACCCTGGAACCCCTGTTGTATTGTCGGTGTGGGTAGGGTGATGCCGTCAGCCATGGCTCGCACAGGAAGCATGGGGAAGCAGATGAGCTCGCCTACTGATGAGCTCACCTACTATGCCTGCACCTCTGCATGCTCTTGGTTGGCATGAGGTGCCCTTCCTTTCCGTCCGCAAGTGATCCGCAACAAAGCCGGAGAGCATGCCTCCCAGGAGCTGACGACTCATGCAACCAGGCGGGCGTGCCTGCACGGCATGAAAACTTGTCTGCCTGAACTTTTGCCTGCATTGGTTCCTTGAGGGCGTTCATGGCTCGTTCAGCTGTACCGGCCGCTATCTGTTCACAAACTGGCCCCATCGGTTGACAAACTGGCCCATTCGATTAATCGGTCGACAAACTGGCCCACTCGATTAATCGGTCGACAAACTGGCCCACTCGATTAATCGGTCAACAAACTGGCCCACTCGATTAATCGGTGGACAAACTGGCCCCATCGATTGATCGGTTGACAAACTGGCCCCATCGATTGATCGGTTGACAAACTGGCCCCATCGATTGATCGGTTGACAAACTGGCCCGATCGATTAGTCGGTTGACAAACTGGCCCGATCGATTAATCGGTTGACAAACTGGCCCGATCGATTAATCGGTTGACAAACTGGCCCCATCGATTGATCGGTTGACAAACTGGCCCCATCGATTGATCGGTTGACAAACTGGCCCGATCGATTAATCGGTGGACAAACTGGCCCACTCGATTGATCGGTTGACAAACTGGCCCCATCGATTGATCGGTTGACAAACTGGCCCGATCGATTAATCGGTGGACAAACTGGCCCACTCGATTGATCGGTCGACAAACTGGCCCGATCGATTAATGGGTTGACAAACTGGCCCACTCGATTGATCGGTCGACAAACTGGCCCACTCGATTGATCGGTCGACAAACTGGCCCGATCGATTAATGGGTTGACAAACTGGCCCGATCGATTAATGGGTTGACAAACTGGCCCGATCGATTAGTCGGTTGACAAACTGGTCATCGTCGTGTAGCCCTCTCTTCTTGATTTGTGCATGTTATGACCTTTTTGCGTCTCGGTACTGCTTTCTTCTTGATTTTGGTAGGGAAGAATGTCTTTGTTTCTTTTGTGTGTGTGTGTGGGGGGGGGCACATGCAGTGGGATGTGGAATATTGCAGTGGTGAGCTTGGAATCTGACCCATGTTACCTGAATCGTTGGCTGGACCATGCAAACCCGCGTGCGACATGGCACCAGGCGGGCATCCGTGTCAACTGTGTGGCGCCCTGGGTGACCAACACGCCCCTGCTGGTCGAGGCAGTGAAGAACAACCCGCGCGCGCTAGAGAAGGCGTCGGAGCGGACACCGCTGGGCCGGCCGGGGGAACCTGAGGAGGTACGCCTTCACGCTGACATATCACATACTATACATAATATACCTGCACTCCCCCTAGGGTCTGGCTCACTCTGGATAGAAAAGACCGGTAGGATTGTGTGCACCCATCCATCCATCCATCCATCCATCCATCCATCCATCCATCCATCCATCCATCCATCCATCCATCCATCCATCCATCCATCCATCCATCCATCCATCCATCCATCCATCCATCCATCCATCCATCCATCCATCCATCCATCCATCCATCCATCCATCCATCCATCCATCCATCCATCCATCCATCCATCCATCCATCCATCCATCCATCCATCCATCCATCCATCCATCCATCCATCCATCCATCCATCCATCCATCCATCCATCCATCCATCCATCCATCCATCCATCCATCCATCCATCCATCCATCCATCCATCCATCCATCCATCCATCCATCCATCCATCCATCCATCCATCCATCCATCCATCCATCCATCCATCCATCCATCCATCCATCCATCCATCCATCCATCCATCCATCCATCCATCCATCCATCCATCCATCCATCCATCCATCCATCCATCCATCCATCCATCCATCCATCCATCCATCCATCCATCCATCCATCCATCCGTCCATCCATCCATCCATCCATCCATCCATCCATCCATCCATCCATCCATCCATCCATGGGGGTCAATGCTCTGTGACTCCTCAACGGGAGCACGAGTTTAATTAATTAATTAGTACATGCACTACCTTTCAACGCTATACTATGCAATTTAAGCATCCCGTTATAAGCGTTTATATACTCTAACATTTATGCATCTTGTTATAAGCGGCCGCTGTTGAACCCAAGGAGGTATGTTAAGTTAATATGTGAAGTAATAATGCCTTGATGCATAAGTTTGATTCATATGTTCAAGGTACTTCTGCGTGTGGAGTAGATATGTTGAAGCCATGTACTTGAGCAATTCATGCACGCTCACTACATATCAGTACACGGTCACAGGCTTGGCGTCACAAGGAAGGAGGTGGGTGCCACAAGTATCCGGCCTCCGTACCAGTCGTGTTGCCAGGTCGATGAGAACGAGATTGAAATGGACAAGGGATTGCATCCGCCATCCTACTTGTAAATCTAGTTACTATGTGCCCGCACCTTCTAGAGCAGGCATGCTGAGAGCAGACCAAGGCGCCCGGACCTAAATGATTCGCCTGGCTGTCCTTTGTTTCTGCCTTGCGTCCATGCGGTCGAGGAGGTACCATTGTTGTGAATCAGGTAACCAGCGCAGGCCTGAAAGCTGGAAGATTGAAATTGTGGGGTATTTGTCGCGTTGGCTAGTGATTGTCATTCGCTTGTTCCTGTCTTGCGGTATAGTTCTGTTGCCTATCCCATAACGTTTCACCTGAGGTATAACCGTAACCCAGCTAACTTATAAGCCCCCTGGGTAGTTCCAAGTGAATTACACAGTATGAACTACGCGGTCTTGGCGTGCATCATATTGGGGTGAGCCACTGAGTCGGGGCACTGGGGTACGGACCACCTGCGACGAACGGGCACATCCCTCGATATAGGCACACATTGTATCCATTGCATCACCGCCACTTTCCCTTTGTGGACGCCACCCTTTGCTTGTCCCTATGGTATCCGTTTGCTTGTTTGTCCGTGATGACATGGTTGCGCAAACATTTGCTTGTTTGTCCACGCGCACATGGTCGCGCAAACCTTTTCATTGCTTGTCATTATTTGCGTGTGGGGGCTAGCCGGTAGTGTTCCTTGCGTCTCAACATAGCTAAGTTGGTGATAAATGTTGGCCAGGGGAGATCTCGCTATCTCCTTGCCACCTGCGCCGACATAGGCTGCAGGTGCTGTAGTACCCTGCCACTGACAGCAGCATTGGTGCTTAACAATCAAGATCAACACATGCATGCCACTAGCTATGTGTAGTGAATGTTCTTAACTGAACTCCTAGCAACATGTAAGGTGGCTGATCCTCACGGTTCACGAACCATGCTTGGCGGCATTTTGCACTTTTGCATGTTATTGCTCGTTGTGCTGCTACCTGCAGATTGCATCCGCCATTGCCTTCTTGACATTGCCAGCGTCAGGGTACATCACCGGGCATACGATCAACGTCGACGGTGGATTGCTGGTCAATGCCTTCCCTCCACCGGATGTGCCAGCTGCATGATTGGGAACTTTGGAAGGCCAATTGTGCATGCAGGGGACGTCGACCTGTGCACAATCGGCCTACAGTTTATGTAGTAGAACGTAAGTACTTGCGTGTGATGCTCTAGAGGCATGGTACGGAGTACCAAGCTCTACAATCTCATTATAATAGCACAAATTTTGAAATTAAACAAAGAAATTGTCTATCTGCATCGTGACCATTGCACCCCAACCCTAGCCATGCACTAGGTGGGGGCTACAGCTTAGGATGGGCCCGAAACCCTATAAACAGTTTAGACCCTATAAACAGTTTGGCTGGCGAATTTCGATGATATGCACGATGTACTCTGATACATGTTCACCAGTTGTGTTCAAATGCTTGCACGGTAATTAGTAGAACTTAGTAGAATCGAATCACATGAGTAGTAAGATTCTTTAAGATCGTGAGCCTGGATTGGTCGGACCCCAATCTTAAACGTGTGGGGGGGGTGTATTCTTGCATCCGATGCGTCTTTTCAATACGCATCCGCAGCTACGGCTTATTAGATAACGAAATACTGTCGCCACCATCACTCAGGCAAAACGCAGCCTCGACAAACAAATCGACCTAACTCTACACATCAGGTCAACCGCAACTCTTGCGATCGAATGGTCTCGCGCTGATCCCAACTATCCCACCCGGCCGGTTTACCTCACAATTAAATCAACGCAATGCTCCACGTGGCAGCCAACGAGCAACGAGCTACGAGCCACGAGCCACGAGCCACGAGCCACGAGCCACGAGCCACGAGCCACGAGCCACGAGCCACGAGCCATGAGCCATGAGCCACGAGCCACGAGCCACGATATATCGAGCCACGAGCCACGAGCCACGAGCCACGAGCCACGAGCCACGAGCCACGAGCCGGCCACGAGCCACGGGCCGCGAGCCACGAGCCACGAGCCACGAGCCACGAGCCACGAGCCACGAGCCACGAGCCACGAGCCACGAGCCACGAGCCACGAGCCACGAGCCACGAGCCACGAGCCACGAGCCACGAGCCACGAGCCACGAGCCACGAGCCACGAGCCACGAGCCACGAGCCACAAGCCACGAGCCACGAGCCACGAGCCACGAGGTAGCCATGCATGGCTGATGGCGGAGCTCATATAGCTTTCACCTGCGTTTGGGCACCCAATTTGGCCGTGTATATAATAATTGATTGCTTCGTCTTTCTAAGACGCACACACTGATATATTTTCTGAAGCTACCACGCAATATTATGACGAGCAAAAGCTCGTCTGCGCAACGCAGCCTGGCAGCTGCGATGAGCCAAGAAAATACGCCTGCAGCTCCCGGGCTGTAGCTCCGCCCGGCCTAGCAGGCAGCGGTGACACGTACTACTCAAGCGTTAGTACGTAGTTCACTCGGCTCCACCTGCGGCCTAGCTAGCGCCCTCGGCATATCGCCTGATCCCAAACACAGTCGCCCAAGTACACCACCGCGCCCAGCAGAACCGCGCTTTCGGCCCCAACCCTTCTTCAATGTCGACGAACACGACTGGACCAACATGTCCCCGAGCACTGCCCGGCCTGCACTGCATCTTCAATGGGGACTATGACTCGCTTTATGAGCTATTCCTCCATCTCGATCCACTGCATTAACCGCCTCGATCATCATGCCGGATGGCACCAACTGCCCCAACACCTTGGTTCTCCATCACCAAGGTGACAGTGTGGCACCCCCCCCGGCCCCAACTCGATCAGCACATCATTCTCTACATGCTCCCTCATCACGTGCTCTGATGGCGCGATCTGGGCGCCTTCCATTTCCGTACCGGCCCACATTCCGCCGCCCTCCTTTAAGGTTAAGGAGGTTAAGGTTAAGGTTAACGAGGCCGGCCTCGAGTAGCACGTGACCGTCCCCTCGCTGCAGATGTGGCAGCAATTGGCAGCACGCTGGCTGCTGAGCTCCCTCACCTTTCCACCACCGTCACCTCCACCTCCACCCTCCTCGCCTCCATCTCCACCGCCACTACCGCCTCCACTGGCAGCCGCCATCACCATGCACCTGGCAGCTCCTCGACATGACGACAAGCGCCTCCACGACGTATGTACAACGCCATTGAGTGCCCGCAAAACACCGCAGGCCTCACCGCCCAGGCCTGCGGTGAAGGACATTGCCGCCCGGCCAGCACCTGCTGGCCCAGCCGACAATGCCCCTCCCACCCAGACCTGGGTGGACATGCTGAAGCACCACACCACGTACAGGTCTCCACCGCCTCCACCATCGCCGCACAGCTCAAGCAACAAACGCTCGACCTCCGCGAGGAGGCCGACAGGCACCAAGCGCAGCCATAATGTCATCGTCAAGCACTTGGACCAGCCGGCAGGTGAGGACTCAGATCGAGTCTCTTGCCATAGCGTTTAAGCGCGACATTCTTACCCCCATGGCAACTCACTGGTGATCGAGCTGACGGCGGATGTCGGCTGTCCGCCTGCCCCGCGCGCGGGGTAAGGCTGGCCGGCCCGGCTCCCGTGCTCCTCACCTTTGATTACTACATGGCAGATAAGCTGTTGCCACAAGAAGCTCTCGAGGACTTAACACTCCGTCTGTGAACTTATAACGGGTGTGGCCCGTAATTTTTCGTAGAATGCAGAATCGCGCCAAATGCGGGCGCCGGAGCGTCGCGCCGAATCTGGAAAAACGGTTCGATGGGATCCGAGATCCAATGCTGGGCTATTTGAATATATTTTAAATATTTTTTTTGGATAACAAATATTGGTGAATTGCACGTTGCCATCTGAGGGGGTTTGGCTACAAACGTTAACAAAAAAGGGGTGATGAGATGGTTCTAAATTGGGGTATGATGATAAAGTTGAGGGCACCAAAAACCTCCTAAACCCAAAAGTACACTACATAATGGACGCTTGGTGAGAAATTCAGCATCAATCATGCACAAGCTTCCAAATATCTAGGCACTCAAACCATTACGGGTGACACCCGTAATAAGAACTAGAATGCTCCATTCTAGCCTTTGGGTGTGCCATTCATGTGGCATGGCCATCTGTGGTACCATGGCACATCCTCTCATTAGAGGATGATATGGTGATGAAATGGGCACATAGGACATGCTTTTGCACAAGAAATATTTTACTAAAGCTATCAAATGTAGGGCACAATGAGGGTTCAACCCATAGGTGCACCATGCTATGGGTCAAATGCGCCGTGCATGTGGCATGGCCGTCTAGTATGGTGTCATGGCACATCCTCTCTATTTTGAAATGATATGGTGTTGAAATGGACACATAGGATGATGCTATTTTACAAGAAATATGATTACTGAAGCTATCAAATATAGGGCACTTGTTATGAGGGGCCAGCTCATAGCATGCACCATGCTATATAAACAAATGCATAGATAATAACCCACCGCTCGTCGTCCAGCACAACTGTCAATGCATAAGACGGCAACACATGTAAATCCACGACGTGGTGCAAGTCCACATTCTGAAAATGTTGAAAAGAAAGGCATCGCCATATCATCATCCTAATCATCGTATGTGCCTGTCTGGCAGGCAAACGCATACGACGCAACAATATAGCCTGAGAAACTCATGGCCACGTGCATACCATGAATGTCCGGGAACATCGATTAACCGCAAGTATCTTTCGGGCCTTGCGAGGTTTGCCCGCGATACGGTTAGCATGGCAAGGCACGGCATGCTCCCCAAGGGACCGCACACACACATGCACGGCTGGGGCTGTCGCAAAGCACTGCAGGCAGTAATAGCCTGCCATGGGTATTGCATGTTACTACGAGGAATCCACAGCCTCTATATACAAACACGCAAGCGGTTCATGCATTATAATGACAGTTGTGAACTTCCAAGCGCTTAACTTCGCAAACCATGCCCAAATACCTATTCAATTATCAGAGTTTATGACAAGGTGTTGCTGTTAAGGTAGCACATGAATAGCTAGCATCAGGCAAGATATGTATACAAGCATGAATGGACACCCATACCCAGTTCTCTAAACCTCTACCTCGCTTTGGGGGACCGTCTTGCAAGGCTTGCTTGTGACATGGGCAACGTAGCAGCCGGAACTGTCATGCATCTTAGAGAAAGCACCCACGTTTACGCAACGGGGCGCAGCCGCGCGCAGAGCTTAGCATTATGCAGTAACCTGCCTTGAAGTCACACCGGCCATGTGCCGTGATCACATGTGATAAAAACTGGCAGATTTACAAACCAAAAGTTGCCATAAACCTTCTCCCAGCCGGATGCAGGTAATCTTCACACGCCTCGACACCCGGAATCATGAAGCGCGCACTAGCTACTGAAGGTCCCGTCCTCCACGGGCCACCTTTTCTTGAGCATGAAGTACATAACCTCAGCGACACTGCCTGGCCGGGCGAGGTCTTCTCCCACTACGTAAGGTTCGCTACCCATCGCCTCGAGTGAAATCTGAATTCCTTGCTGCTCCTTGCTCCTTCGACCAAGCAGGACCCTACGTGATAAAGTTGTCTTGATCAATCAATCGCCCAACACGGCCGCCAAAAATCCTGATTTAAAGCCGAGGCTCACAGCCCAACCATCAAGGACTGCGGACAGTTCATCGCCAGTGCCAAGATTAGGAGCACCCGAGGATACCTCGGCATACGACATCGCGACCGAAGCAGTCGTGACGAAAAGACAGTCTCCTTCTGCAGCCGACGTTGCTAGCATTTGCCTGCATCTGCACCGTTGTTGGCATTCGGCGGTCCGATTGCAAGCCCAAGAAAGTCCAAAAAAGCACCTTTTTCCATGGGGTGGCCACGGAGCATCTGACATGGGGTGGCCGTGAAAATTAGATATTCTTTTAGGCCTTGAAGTCAGCTTTCATCCTATCCAATAAAAAGCGCATTCTGACAATTAGTTCAATAGTAACCACCAATAGAGTAACCATGCCTCCATTACGGGCCACGCCCGTAATACGGGCCACGCCCGTAATTACAGACGGAGTGTTAATTCCTACACGCTGCATGGATGACGACTAGTTGACCCTGGTGCAGCAACAACGGCGACGGGAGCTATGGCTGACCTACCTCCAGCTCCGGCAGAATGCAGGGGGGAAGCCGGTATACTGGAGGGGGGCGGTCATGCATCCACGTCGACCACAAGCCCTGGCAGGCCAGCCCCCTGCCGGACCTCCAGCAACCCCAGCTTAGGGAATATATAGCAGTAGTGTAGACTAGTCAGGCTTAGCTTAGCGCCGCGGCACGTGGCCCACGCCTACGCGCATGTGCCTATGATGGGACTCCCCTCGGGCCACGGATCAATGCGTTAAGAATTTAGCTTAGCGTTGCCTATGCAGAGAGCTACTCAGACAGCTGAGACGCCATGCTCTATCCATTGTTTCGCCATGATGATCTTCCACCCTATGTCCGCACCTTAGCTGCTGGAATACATAGTGGTGCAGGTGTCCTTTTTGCACCCAGAGCAGGTGTATTCTGAGTTGGCACGCCGCAAAGGTGAAAACCATTGGCGTCCAGTGCCGGTCCGCGGAAAACGCGATCTGCAAATGAATCCAGGCCGAAATCGAACTGGGGACCTCTCGCACCAATTTTTGCTGACTATAGGACGGACGTCTCCGGATCCTAAGGCATCGCCAACTGACACCTACAGTCATCCGCAAAAGTTCTCCTTTCCGGGGAGTGATGCAAGCCTGTCGGATTTCGTACTAGATCAAATCATTCGAGCAGGTGTAGTTTACACCCTACCCAGGCATGCAGGAAGTAGCCCAGAATGTATTAAAAGCCATACGCACCTTCTCAGGGATATGTACTACATGTGCTCCCAACAGAGATACGTTCCAACTATTTTAATGCTCCGGCACGTTCCAAGCTCGTCGCCAGCGCCAAAGAGAACGCGCACTGCCCATAGCCCCATACCCAATGGGACGTTCGTCGATTTGACGCTGGCAACCAGGGTTCTTGCATCCTGGAATGCTCTATGCTCAACAAAGAACAATGTGATGAGGCTCTCGGGCACTTGGCATGCTCTCGCAACATTCATCTGCCCATCCGCAGCGACAAGATCGACTGGCCCAACTGGGAACCACTGCTTCAGCTACCGGTGGAGTACTTGCGGGCTACCATCCAATGCAGCTACCTGCACGGTGACCGGACCATGCAGGACATCCATGAGGTGAATCTCGGGGGCGGCCTCAAGATTCACCAGCACGTACGCCATGCAGCTAGCCGATGGGCAGCCCTCGGAAATCTTGCAGGCCTGCATTCTCCAAGAGCGCCTTCCCCAGGCCGGACACCATCCCAGCTGTAGTGAAGGAGCATGCAGCTGGCGCTGATTGCTGGGCAGCTCGCAGCCTTGACTGCGCCTGACTGCCAGCTCAACACCATCACTGCCAAGGTCATGCAACAATATTGAAGCCAAAGTCGCACACAAGGTCCAGCCCCAGTTTACCGCCACGCAAGAGCACATTGCCGCCCAGGTTTCTGAGGCCACTGCCACTGTGAACGCCTGCCTCAACCGGGTGGAAGGCAAAGTTGGCCACCTGGCATTGTGAAGCTGGAGGCAGTTGCTACCAAGGTAGACGCAGGAGGGGGGACATCCAGCCAAAACAGCACACTCACTCGTGTGTCCGGCGCGGCACCTCCGGACGTGGAGCGGACTCCAAAAACGGGAAAAAATGTGTCCGGCGGCAGAATTTTTGCGACGGAGTGTACTCCAGTCGAAATTTTTAGGGCGGCGCGAAGAAAATTTTTGTGGAGCTAACTCCTCCCGCCGGTCCGGCGCCTGGTTTTAGGAAAGAAGTGCGCTCTGGTGATCCCGCTATCTCGGTCAGGCGTTTGATTTTAAGTGCAGGAGTCCGCTTTGGCCCTGCTGTACTTACCACTAACGCTGAGAACTTACCAAGTATTGGTTGATTCTAGGAAGACGTATCAAATTTCAGGCAGGCGTCAGGTTGTTGTTGTTGATTCTGACACCGGACCTGGCGTCAGGCAATAGGCATCGAATTTCCGCCGGCTTGACGTCATTCTTGAGTTGCAGACCACCGTTGCACCAACAACCAGCCTGAAGCCGGAGCACTGCAGTACAAAATCATTAATATTCTTCTACTTGGAGAATATGCTAATACTATCGCTTACTGGACTGCTATGCAGGACAAGAGGAGGTGGAAAACCATTGTCCAGGCTCATACGCCCGCCCCTGTGGGCAAGCCCCCTCCCCCCAAGCGGAAGGGGCGCTTTGCTGAGTAGAATAAGTAGGGTTTTCTAGATTAGATTAGCTTAGAGTTAGATTAGTTCGGTTTCGCGGCTTTGCCCCCCCCCCCTCCATCCATCCACGGGAATATGTGCTACATGATCTCCCAACGGAGTCATGTTATAATTTTATTTTATTTTAATCGCTTACTAACCCCTTCTACTAAGAGATTCTACAAAAAGTGCCACGTGTCGTACAAGCCACGTAGCACGTAGCACACTCCCAAGTCCATCCGGCGCAGCCTTTTGACTGACAGAGTGCACTCCACCATTTTTCACTTTGGCTGGCGCCGGGCAGCGCGGTAGGCCAAACTCTGGAGTACGCTCATGTACGATTTTAGGGGGGGATGTCCCCCCTCCTGTAGACGCCCTGGCCACGCAGCCGGTCCCCGAGATTGCGTCCGGAGCGAACGGCCACCATCGCTGCCCAACCCACCAGTCGGGCCAGCGATGACCCCTCGACTCGCGCACCCTGGGCGGACCCGCTCAAGAGCCAGGCAACCTCTACCATGCACCACCGCCATTACCACCGAGCTACAGGAGCTCATGGAAGACACGCGCCGCGAGGCCGCTGACCGCGACCGCCGCCGCTGCCGGGTCATCCTCAGGCGCTTCGACAAGGAGCCGGGGGAGACCCCACGAGACTCTCTTGTCGACGAGCTCATGAACCAGCTCTTGGCGCGCATCCGGCCAGAGCTGCCAGGTAAGACACTGCAGGGCCCCTAATGCCTGCCCCATCCACTGGACAACTTAGGCTGGGCCCCCACCAGTGGTCCAAACCTTCAGCCGCGACATCGCTGCCCGAGTTCGGTTCCTCTCTTGCCGCAAGAAGCTGGCGCGCACCCCCTGGTCGCATGACGACGACCTGACGCCAGCCCAGCAGTAGCAACGCTGCGACCTGTGGCCCGACCATGTGCATCCCCCACAAGTCCAGCCCCAAGAAGCCCCAAGTGTACTGGCGGGGCGGGGACCTTTATGTCAACAACAAACTGTGGAAGCCCCCCCGGGCTTCCCCGGATAGAGCAAGCTTAGTAGTTGTCTAGATCGACGGGGCGATTGGAACGGGACAGCTTAGGCATTATTGCACGTCTTGGCATAAAGCATATTAGCTCAGCATAGTCACTTAGCTCTAGCTGTTTAGATTGGCATGCATGTGATGGCATTCGATCAGCCATGGCACATTGTGGCCATCTGCTAGCGCCTGAGCCAACGTCTTGAGCGCACCTCACCTTATAAGCTATGCGCCTACATACGGTACTGCATGGTTGTATTGCAACCACAGTGTTGCGCCCCGGCACCCCGCCTGCTGCGGAGAGAGAGCGCTCTGTGGCCTGCCCACTTCATTGACGTGGCAGTGAGAGAAGCTCCCTCCTCATTGTGTACAGGGGTTAAGGTTCATTTACTCTGTATTGGCACCCACGTGACGCAGTCTCGTGCTAACTATGTAATTAATTGATGAGTCCATCATGGAAATACATAATAATCAAATATGATGGGGTTGGTTGGGCTTCGAACTTCCTATCATTTGAATCTCATTCAAGTAGTAGCGTTCATTACATCATATCAGGCATATCTGTGTGCCCAGGCGCGCAAGAAAAAATCTCATTTTCTTTGTGTAACTTCTGACCCGGATCGCAGAGGCCTGAATAAGACCTCTTCCGTGAATGATGACGACAAACATGTTGCGAACCAGAGCGTTTCAAAAAATATCCGAATCCAGTAACCGACATGGACGCTTGTATCTTCATAGTCGTTACTTCACATGAACATCGATTTTCGTTGCCCCGCAGCCTACATTCATCACGCCTAGACTAGCTATTGAATCGCACCCGGCCCCCAGCTTGCAGAACGGGCTTCAACCTTCCTTTTGTAAGAAAGGCTGCAGCCTTCCTGTTGTACATATTCCCCCAGAGAACAGCATCGTAGACTCATATTCTCCAAAGCCACATTAAGATTTTTGCCGTTCGCACCTGGTTCGCATGCCAGATTTGTTGGGGTGTGCATGCCTGAACGCACGTGCCATGCCCGCGCGGGTCATGCGCGCGCAGTGCACCCACCTAAGCTACAGTGTACCTAGCTCAGAAAGTCAGAATGCACGAACTGCCGCACTGGCATCTGCAATCTGCATGGCCGGTATTCCGTAGCCAGCCACGTTGGAGCTTGATTGCTGACAGGCGTCAACTGTCGAGGCGCGGCTTCCAGAATCACGTCAGTCAGTCAGTCAGTCATTTGGATCCCCCGCCGGTCAATTCCACACAGAGATGTCTATAACGGCCGAGGGCCGGAATATATTTAGTATATCAGATGGTACTATGGTACGATAGATTCTCTGCTGCCCATGTGCGGCGTAGGACACAACAACAACAACAACAACTATGGTACTGAGCAAGAATCACGATATCCTCCCGATACTCTGGCAGGAACAAATAGCAGTATTTCTGACATTATAATTGTTATTCTAGATATCCAGAGACGGCCTGTACGAAATCTCTGTCGGGCGATGAACGGCGTGGGATCCAACTGAACTGAACTGAACGATAACATACCTGTTCAGTTCTTCGCTGCTGACTTGCTTGCTGGACGCTAGCACGCTTGCAACACGGCCGGGCGACCGCACTCCCGCACGTTAGCTGATCTATTTTCTGACGACGCTGCATTTAGGTAATCAGAAAAACAACGGCAACGCGTTCATATTAAAATGGCCACCGCTAATGATAGACGTGAAAAGCTCATCATGCAATGACATTCACGGATTATAGCGTGCCGATTTCTGCTTATCGTGCAGTTCGTCAAACTGCAAGAGCCATTCTGCTGCCGCCGCTTGGAAGCCGGATAAAATCATTACGCCAATCTTAGTAACAGAGGTGTCGCAGTTTTCGACAAAATGGCTGAGATGGATCACAGGCAACAAGCTGAGGAGGCGCTTGCTGCGAGAAGACGCGCGGCGCCCCTTGCGAAGGTAATCTGCTTACAGCGGGGCAGTGTGGTAGCAAGTTGCAGAAACCAGTAGTGGGTACAACACATTGTTCATGGTTTTGTGCTGGACACAACAAGCCACATTGTTTTGAATTGCACCCGTACACTCGTCCGTATTGCAGGTGTCCTTGGGATCTCTGCGTACATCGTCCCAGCTTGGCCCCAGCCATCCCCAAATTGTAAGTTTCCAGCGTGACCAGTGGTACCCGTGTAGGGATATAACCAGCGAATTAGCTGCATGGACCCACTATACATTTAGACTCTGTGTCAATGTCTAGCCGTCTAATCATGGTGGTGTGGCGTACCGGCGCGTTGCTAGTATATGGAAGTGACTTAAATGTGCGTACACCAAGGGCAACTGAAAATGTTGTCGTGCTTTCCCAATCTCTTTTCGGCGGGGGTAGGTACGATTAAATTATGCTTGGTAGAAGTCATTTATTGGATTTTGCATTATTCACGTGGTATGTCAAAGTGTAGACAGTTTGACAGTTACAGATTATCTGTCAAGTAAGTATCTTGTGGTATTCACCACTTGTCATGCGCTAAGCAGGATAGTTTTTGCCTGTGCGCATGGGTAGCACACTGCATCAGGTACCCCCATGGTGTTCATGGAAGCGACCCGCCCGCCCGTGTGTCGTAAGTATCGTCATCCATGGTCATAAGCCTGCTAGATATCTTCATCCATACGCAGCAGCCTGCGGGACATCTTTTTCCGTTGTGATATCATTGGCGTCAAAAGCTTCAGCGCGTGATGTCGTCAGCATATTCTTGTGGCTGGTGGAGTGTGGAAAATGACAGAGTAGGTTACATTGGATTTTGCTGGGAATCATATGCCCCAAAGCCAGGGGTATGTGCCTGCGTGTCTACCAAGCATTGCGCATCAAAACAAGCACCAACCTGTGTTGTGCTGCTCGCCGCACGTTGATGGGATGTGAGATGTAAGGTGCCACATCCTACTATCCATCGTAATCGATGCACGATGGGCTTGCCATGAATTCCAGGCGGGGCACATACAATGCACCCCTTATCCTGTCCCCCCTTGTGTCCCCCCCTTGTATTCCCCCCTTGTGTCCCCCCCTTGTGTCCCCCCCTTGTGTCCCCCCCTTGTGTCCCCCCCTTCTGTCCCCCCTTCTGTCCCCCCTTGTGTCCCCCCCTTGTGTCCCCCCCTTGTGTCCCCCCCTTGTGTCCCCCCCTTCTGTCCCCCCCTTGTGTCCCCCCCTTGTGTCCCCCCCTTGTATTCCCCCCTCGTGCTCGTCCTGGCGGCATCCAGTCAATGCGTGGGTGGAACAGCCCGTTGTTCGTACAACGGCCGCGTGACGTTCACCCTCGAGATATGTGGATGTGTGCCGCCACCCCATCGTGTGTGGCATGCAGATGCTCGCCTAGAGCGCGATGCACCAGAGTGCTTGCACCCCTTGTTGGCCCGTTCCCCGCGCCCACCACGGCCTCATGTGGCCATGCTTGCAGCTGATCCTCCGGTGATAGAAGTGGCAACCCTAGTACTGGCAACCCTAGTACTGGCAACCCTAGTACTGGCAACCCTAGTACTGGCAACCCTAGTACTGGCAACCCCAGTACTGGCAACCCCAGTACTGGCAACCCTACAACCTAAAAATGTGGCTCCTTACCCGGTGGTTCGCCTACGCGGAACCAAACTGCTGTCCTCTGATACCTCGGTCAACTTGTCTCCCGCCGACTGCGACGTGCCCCCCCCCCCTGCGCAGATCGAGCACCGGGAGAAGCTGATGAGCGAGGCGATGGAGATGCAGCGCGTAGTGGGCGAGGCCGGCGCGACGCAGGACCACATGTCGCCGCGCACGACCAATGACCGGCTCGCCCAGAAGTGAGTGGATGGATGATAGCCACTTGATCAAGTTGATGGTCTCCCCAGTGTTTCGATAAGTGGCGTTTGCTCGCCAAATGTGGCGGTGCAGCGCCTGTTTTAGCAATTTGCGGCGATATCACCCCCAAATGACAGTTCCCACGACGCCACAAAGTGGCGGTGCTGTGCTACTTGGCAATTTCTGGTCGCCGCATAATGGCCGTGTTGAATCGAAAGCTACTACCTAGTGACGCCACACTTGGCCGTGTCTGAGTTCCAGCCGGCTCTCCGCCGCAAGTCTCCCTAGCAGTACTACTACTAGTAGCTTCCGCCAGTCAACAATGGCCCAGTGCCCCATGGCTGTGGACTCGCGTGCGTTGGTCGCCTGACGCTCACTAGCTGACTGGCCAGGAACGGGAGTAGAGTTACAGAGTACGGGGATCAGTGTCCACTGTCCAGAGACCCGCCCGCCAGTGGCAGGTGACAGGTCTAGAAGGGAGCATTGTGTGACCAGGGAAGCCAGTTGACTCGCCCGCCCGCCAGTCGCCACACGTGGCCGTGCCTAGCCCAATTTTTATTGGCTAAAAGCCACAAATTGGTCAGCCGAGCCAAAGCTAGTTTCCGTTGTTCACTATGCTCTCTTGCTCCCAGTGACTCGGAAACCAGGAAAGTAGAAAAGCACCCCCAGTAGAAGTACCTCCTATATAACATGGCATATGGTTTGAATGGGTGTGTACCTCCTATACAACATGACATATGGTTCGAATGGGTGTGTACCTCCTATACAACATGACATATGGTTCGAATGGGTGTGTACCTCCTATACAACATGACATATGGTTCGAATGGGTGTGTACCTCCTATACAACATGACATATGGTTCGAATGGGTGTGTACCTCCTATACAACATGACATATGGTTCGAATGGGTGTGTACCTCCTATACAACATGACATATGGTTCGAATGGGTGTGTACCTCCTATACAACATGACATATGGTTCGAATGGGTGTGTACCTCCTATACAACATGACATATGGTTCGAATGGGTGTGTAGCTTGGGGTGATGGCAAGGAGCGACGTACGGCCATAGTGGCCTGACGGGAAGCAACAATCTACCTTAGGTGGAAAGCTGTCCCCGACACTGTCACGCAAACGTAAGCCAGGGCGGCATGTTCAGCTTCTTATATATTCTGACATATTAACAACACTGGGGTGTGGGTGAGAGCTTTCCAAATTGTGCCTTGGTATCTACTGAAGCTTCACGCTTTGCATTGCAACCTCCAGGGGTCAGACGGCCTGATGGAGCGGAAAGTGCCCATGGGGCAAATGAGCGGGGCTAGCGGTAGGCTGCCTGTGGGAGAGGGGGAGCCATGCCTCCACACGTAGCCCCGAAGCTTGCCACGAGCCCCCCCACTCACACCACCCCGTTTACCGGGGTACCAGCATGGGAGGAGCATGGGAGGAGCATGCCCCGGTTTTTTCCCCCCATCCCTCTTGGCATCACGCATTTCGGCGATACGCAGAGCTAGCAACCCGTGTGCCGCATGAGAGGATCCCTCTCTCACCATGTCGGTGGCCCACACACGGGGCATGGCCAAACCGTAGCCATGGGCAAGAAATGCGGGGACGCTAGCGGTGGATTTTCTCCTCTCTAACCCCCCTCCGCCAGCGCATGGTTGGAATGTGGATGCCCCCAGGCTGGCCACCATGGGTCTGGCGACGTCACCTGACTCGAATGACCCTGGCTCGCCGCCCATGGAGTCGCACGCCAAGTACCTGCGGTGAGAATGTGTGCCTCAATACTCGTCCTTCCCGTCCGCGACCTCTTTCTCATCCTCATGGCTCTCATCCTCATCCTTGCTCCTTCACAGCAATCGGCATCATCTTATGCACGTTGCCCCTCCACCGCGGCCTTTGTGGATGATTTAGCTTCCTGCTTTCATCCCAATGGTCAACCTGTTGACGGATGTAGGCAATATGATGGCTCCGTTGAGGCCTCCTTTGGGAAAACGTGCCTTTGTCACACCCTTCATGTGCCTGTGCTGCCTTGCAGAAGCAGCAGCAGCTTCATCCTTCATGTGATATTGGCATGCCCCCCGTCATCAAGTTGTTAGTCTGATTCCATCTCCGTTACAGCGTCTACGTCATGGCAAGTTCACCATTACACGTGACTGTAGATCTATCACGTTTGTTGTGCATTCTATCTTCTCAGAGCTGTGTTTGCATCCAGCAAACAAAGCACACAGGTTGACAACAAGTTGGCATAGTATGTTGGAAAGAAATATTGCGATTTCAACGATGCGCCAAACTTGCAGCAATCTGATTTCCCACGGAAACGAATTAACTGCTATAATTCCGCCCTCCCTCTCTCGCCCCCCGCCGCAGCAATCTCCGCCGCGGGCCCACATCGCCAGACCAGGTGTCGCCAGGTGGCAGCCCCTCGTCCACCATGGGTGGCGGCCGTGGCCCGGCCTCCCCCATGCTCATCAACACGTCCAACCTGATGAAGCTCGCCGAGGGGGGCATGCGCCGCTCGGTGGGGCAAGGCCCCCCAAGTGGCTTGAGTGGCAGCCTGTCCCCGCGCGAGGACCTGCGCGCAAGCGATGAGGGGCGCGAGGGGGGGGGCAGCTTCCTGCCCTACCCTGGCCCGCCCCACCGGCAGCCCTCTGGTGGAGCCTCGGACAAGCGTTTTGCGAGTGTGGAGAAAGCGCTGGAACGGGAGCGCCGCATTTCTGCCGTAGAGAAGGGTCAGCCCATCGAGCGCGCCCACCGGTTGTCCCAAGTAGACCGCCGGCCAGTTGACGCGGAGCTGGCACAAGCCGCAGGGGATGACACGCCGCCCCCACGGGTGCCTGGGTTGCCCCCGCGGCAAGCGTCCGGTGGCCGGTCGGGCCAGCCGCTCATCCCCCGTCGGCGCACATCAGATGTGGACCGTGTCGCGGCCCATGAGGAGTTGGTTCGATACGGGTCGGCCGACATGCAGCAGCAGCGTGGGCAGGTGGAGGCCAACGGGGGCCGGCCGCGACGCATGTCGGATGTGGACCGGAGCGACCGCGGCGTGCCACGTGTCAGCCAGGTGGACCAGGGGGGGCGTGAGCGGCGCATCTCCCAGGTGGACCCGGGGGGCCCGGCGGCTGCGGACGGGATGCCCTCGTCGCGCGAGCGGCGTGTGTCGGACACGGATGGCGGTGGGCGGGCTCGGCGCATCTCCCAGGTGGACCAGGTGGGCCGCGCCGGCACCGTGGATCCCCCTGGGGCGCCGCTCATGTCCACGCGCGAGCGGCGCATCTCGCAGGTGGATCAGGTTGGGCGGGCGTCGGCGGTGGATCCGCCCGGTGCGCCGCAGGTGCCTGCGGCTGGCGGGCGCGAGCGGCGCATCTCTCAAGTCGACCAGGTGGGCCGCGCAGGAGGTGCCGCGCAGGAGAAGGGGGGGGCGGACGACATCAGTGCCCAGCGGCCGCGTCGCACGTCGCATGTGGATGATGTGCAGGAGCGTGCGCGACGCATCTCGCAGGCCGAGGGCGGGAAAGGGGCCACCGCCGGTGACAGCCAGCAGCAGCAACGTGCGCGGCGGACCTCTGAGGTGGACCAGCGGCCGCGCAGGACGTCCCACGTGGACGCGCCCGGTGGGGCCAAGCCGCCGGCACAAGCGGAGGAGGGAGGCGAGTACCGGGGCCGCCGCACGTCGGTGGTGGACAGCGAGCGCGCGATCGACAGGGAGCGGCGGCAGGCCAACATGGAGCGCATGGCAGAGAGGGACCGGGCCAAGGCGATCGAGGCAGAGAAGCGCAACCGTGGGTCGGTCAAATCCGTGGGCGGGGCCACGGGGGAGCTGCCAAGCCCAGGCGGCGCGCCGGGGGCTGCCGGATCCAGCCGGCCGTCGTCTCACCGGGCGGCGCGGCGGTTGTCACAGAGCGAGATGCCGTCAATGACTACCGACAACGCCACGCGCATGCGCCGGCTCTCGCAGACGATCACGGCCATCCCGTCCATCAAGGCGGTCGCGGGCAGCATGGCGGAGGAGGCAGCGGTCAACCTCAAGGTGGCGGGCATCACGCAGGCGACTGACGAGAGCAGCCGCTACGTCACGGATTACCTGCAGGGTTGCAACGGGTTTGCGATCATCGGCATGGTCTCGGAGATGGGGCAGGAGCGTGACGAGTGGAAGAGGGACAACCAGGTGGGTGCGACAGCAGGGGTTGTAGGGGGGGCTAGGGGGTAGAGGATGGGGGGCATCATCTAGCACATTTTGCTGAAAGGTGGACGGTTGCAGGGGGCGGGATCTGGGGGGGGAATGCATCGGGCAAGGCATGCCAGGGGCAGTGATCAATGATCGCTGGCGGAGGGGTTTCAGAGAGAAAGTTTCAGAGGGAGTTTTGACAGGGGAGGTTTGAGGTTTTGTTGAGAAAACTGTGGGTGATGGGACCAGCTGTCTTGGGGGCTGAGGCGGGGGCTGGGGTTTGGGCTGGGGCTTGCTTGTGGCTAGAGTGGTGTTTTCTCTTGCACCTTTTTGTGGTGCTGCCACTGTCTTTGTGTAGGCGCTTGTTTGCAGGTGACCAACGGCAGCTGCTGCCACATGATGGCATCTGGGCACCCGGTTCGGTGAGGGTTGGGCGTGGTGGCACCTGTCCACTGTTTCAATGACCCCATCCACGAACTGCATAGATGCCACCCTCTCCTTCTATGCCATCCCTCCTCGTCCTCTGCCACCCCTCCCCTTGCCTAACGACAAGGTCTTGCGGGCATGAAGGTTGACTGTGTTTGGGCGTTGGCAAGTCAAGGTCCTGTGGGCATGAGGGTTGGTTGTGGTTGGGCACGGGCTTGGGCAGCAGCCGCATGTTTTCGCTCACCCCATCCGCATTCCTCCATCGGCGCCACCTCTCCTTTTCCTCCTGTGCCACCCCTCCCTGTGCCGCAGGACAAGGTCATGCTGGTTGACGACTACGGTGTGAACAAGGACGAGGTGCTCGTGGGTGTCTTTGATGGGTGAGTGGGGAGTGGCCGGGAGCATGTATTCACTAGATCATTTTACGCGCGAAACCATGGTTCGGCTGTAGCGATCCCATTGGCTCTGGCGTTTGACAGGCTGTGGCAGCTTGGGCAGTGGCAGCCAGAAGCCTAGGTTGTGCATCGTGCACGATCCGGCATGTTTACGTCGTTGTTTCTGTCATGTCATCATGTCCGTGCATTGGTGCCGCGTCCCTGGTCATCCGAGGCTGACACCCTGGTGTGCCTGCTGTGTGTGTTTCTGCGTGGCTCCTGTTACCCCCCCTGCTCTTGTGCCCTGCTCCTGTGCCCTGCTCCTGTGCCCTGCTCCTGTGCCCTGCTCTTGTGCCCTGCTCTTGTGCCCTGCTCCTGTGCCCTGCTCTTGTGCCCTGCTCCTGTGCCCTGCTCTTGTGCCCTGCTCTTGTGCCCTGCTCCTGTGCCCTGCTCTTGTGCCCTGCTCTTGTGCCCTGCTCCTGTGCCCTGCTCTTGTGCCCTGCTCCTGTGCCCTGCTCTTGTGCCCTGCTCCTGTGCCCTGCTCCTGTGCCCTGCTCTTTTGCCCTGCTCCTGTGCCCTGCTCTTGTGCCCCTGCTCTGGTCTCCTTGCCCTGTCTCCCCTCTGCTTGCGTTCCCCCTACAGGCATGGTCCCAGCGGCACATCTGCGGCGGAGTTTGTCGCGGATGACATGAAGGAGGAGATGCATGAACAAATGGTGGGTGGCACCACGGCTGGCTGCGACCGGTCGTCTGACTGGTTTCATGCTATAGTGTAATGACTTTCTAGTATGGGTAGCCAGGCAGCACATGCGTGCAACCAGCCAGCCATTTACTTCTCATTGGAAGTTGGAGACGTGTTCCGCGGACTACCTTCTGCGGAACATCTCTCTCACCCTGAGACATACACCATTTGCTTTTACCCTGAAGCAACTGTCCTTCTCTCGTTCTCTCGGCGGCTGTGTCTGCCATTGCCTGTTGCCTGCCGCTGGGTATGCCGTTACCTCACCTGGCCATCCCTTTTTTTCTGCTGATGATAGCCACACATGCCTTGCTCCCTGCCCCTGCCCTCCCCTGCCATGTGCGCTGTCGGGTTCTATACGTGGCGCTGCCACCTGTCCCAATGCCATGCGACTCGTGGAACCATCGCGTCCCTGCAGGACACGCTGGCCCAGAACCCAGCGGCCGTCTTCAGCCACGCGTTCCAGACGGTCAACATGGTGAGAAGGGGCGCGTGCGCATGGGTGTGCGCGGGGAGCATGCGTGCACGTTTAGGGTGGGTTTGTCTCACGTAACATGTCCAGTGGGCGCGTTGAGCACACATGCCCATAAATTTGCATGGATCAAAAGCATGGTGGCACGACTGTCTCCTCAACCCTGGGAATTGGCGCAGTAACCCATTTTCCTGTTCTTGCCTTGGCGGCCTCCTTTTGTCCTCCCTCCTCCCTCCTCCCTCCTTCCTCCGCACTCCGCACTATGCCCGCCTCCCGCCTCCCGCCGCCCGCCGCCCGCCGCCCGCCGCCCGCCGCCCGCCTCCCTCCTCCCTCCTCCCTCCTCCCTCCCTCCTCCCTCCTCCCTCCTCCCTCCTCCCTCCTCCCTCCTCCCTCCTCCCTCCTCCCTCCTCCCTCCTCCCTCCTCCCTCCTCCCTCCTCCCTCCTCCCTCCTCCCTCCTCCCTCCCTTCCTCCCGTTATCGCCGCAGAACCTGCGCCGCTCCTACGTGGACTGCAAGCTGAGCGGCACCACCGCGGCGGTGGTGCACCTCAAGGAGACCACACTGACGTGCGCGTGGGTGGGCGACAGCCGCGCGGTGCTGGGCCGGCTGATGGTCAACGAGCAGGGCTTCTCGCTCGTGCAGGCGGTGCAGGTGCGGCAAGCTTGGGCCCTGCGGCCGATGGTTGGTCCCTGCGGCCGTGAGCATTAGTCTGCAAAGCACCGTGCATTTATTGTTTGGGCAGCGCGCACACATCAGGTATCAGACTAGAACGGACGAACTGACGAGTTGGACTCACCATCACACAGGGGGTCATCGGCGACAGCATTTCGCAGATGGATGCTCAACACGGGACATGCACACTTGCCTTTTATTGGGTTACGTTGGTCAGTGAATGTGTGCGCACTGTTGTGTGTGCACAGAGCCCTGGGCACTACACACAGGGGATGCCACCCAACTGCAGACACCCAGGCACAGAAGCGCTGCTCCCTTATTTGCTAGCATGGGGCGCCAATTGTGGATTCCTGTAAGGAGAAGCTGTTTCCATGCTTCTGGCATTCCATGCATACTGCAAATCGTGAAATGTCCAGTCCGGGTGAACTGCTTGTTTCTCCTTGCGTGCCAGCATAATGGGGCCTAGCTGCAGGCCTCACATGTTGTACACCCGGTTGGCAAGACGCTGTCTCCACTCTGTGCTCTTGCATTAGAGATCAGGCACAAGCATGCTGACACCTCGTGACCCTCCCCCCACAGGCCCCCTTTCCCCCCACATGCCCCTTACTTACCCCCTGTCACTTTCATCCCCACCTCTCAACCCCGAAACCCCAAACCCCACGGCCTCGTTCCCCCAGCTGAGTCAGGACCACAAGCCGGGCCTACCCGATGAGATGGCGCGCATCACGGTCAGCGGCGGCCGCGTGGACCGTCTCATCATCGACGAGACGGGCGAGCGCGTGGGGCCGCTGCGCGTGTTCACAAAGGTGAGGGGGAAGTGGTTTCCGTGTTCACATTGGTGTTCTAGGGGGGGCAGCGCGCGTGTTACCACAGGTAGCGGGGGAGGTCAAGGGGAAAGGGGAAAATGAGCGGGGGCATGCCTGGGAGCCGCCTCTGTGCCATGCTCTTGCTCACAGTACGAGGGCCTCGCTCGGTGCGGAACACACGGGGCCGCCACCGGAGGGCGGATCGGTACTGTGCATGTGTGACCGTAAGGGACATGGTAGGACCCATGGGATCGGGGAAGCGATGTTGTATTCCTTGGCCGTTGCTGGGGTGAGCAGTGCCTGGCAACAGGCAGAGCGGGCACATGGCTGTTTCTACCACCCTTGGTGTACGTGCGCCCAAGCACACAATGTTCACGCCCGTGTTTCCAGAGGGAGACGATGTCGACACAGTCGGTCACAGACCGCCTGCCTCGACGATAGTCAGCCATGGAACGGATGGCATCCGTCACGGTGGCTCCAAGTCATGTTGGCTCGGGGGCGACACGACATGTCATCATCGTCTGTTGCAACCTGCCCTTTTGGGAGGTCATGCCACAGAGCCAGCAAGGGGGGCTGCTCTGCGTTGCCAGCATGCTGCAAACGGCTGGAAGGAGCAACAACGATGCCTAATGACTGTCATATCTCTCCCTCCCTCATCCATGCCTACCTGATCAACTGTCCACGCTCGCTGGTACCATCCCACTTGGACATGCCCCCGCCTCCCACACCACCCCCACCAACACCTTTGTCATCACCCGCTGCTCTGCTGTCGACTCTTTCCACCCCCTTCTTCTTGGGGGCCTTTTTAACCTGTTTGCTCTTCTGGCCTCTTTGCCTCCTTGACCCTTCTCTCTGCTGTTTGAATCCTTGTCTCTCCTCGCCAGTACACGTGGTCCCCCGGCCTGGCCATCTCCCGCTCCATGGGCGACATCTTCGCGCACGACGTTGGGGTAATCGCGGAGCCCGACATCCGCACGCATGTCATCAAGCCGACCGACCGCTTCCTCATATTGGGCACCAAGGGCCTGTGGGCGTTCCTCTCCAATGAGGACGCGGTGGCGACGGTGGTGGGCAACCGCGACCCGCAGGACGCGGCACAGCTCCTGCTGAAGAAGGCCAAGGAGCTGTGGCAGGAGAACGAGGGCGACACGCGCGATGACATCAGCGTGATCGTGATCAACTTCAACCACGAAGCGCTCGAGGAGGCCGCTGAGGCGCGGCTGGGCTATGTGGAGGATAACTACACGGATAGCGAAGCAGAGGCGTAATGGGGGGCGGGGGGATGTGATATCCCTGTCGTGAGCACCCTACTGTGTGCATTTGTTCAGCACATGATGTGTACCTGTGATTGTAGATGGGTTATGTAAGCAATCAAAGGAGTGCCCTGGGTGGAGGCGAACTACACCGGGGGCCCCCCAGTTGCCATACATTCAGCGTGCTTCCTATGCAAACCTATGTACATACACTTATGAATTGATTAATACACTTATGTATTTTTTATACATGTTCCCATTGATCAATCATTAACTTGCACTATAGGTGCTGAAGCTAAGGTCAATTGGAGTGCCTTCCTACCAGAGAAACAAGTTTATAACAATAAGTGTGTGCAGGCTTTAACAGTTGAGCCTAGCCACACCCTCAATTTAATCATTGTACAAGTCATTGTCAAGTTAGGCCAGTTCACCATGCTGGGGCCCAGCACATGCCCCCTTGGTCCAATCTTGTCTCCAACAGCAGCGAGGGTGGGTGGGTGGGAGCTCAAAAAAGGCCTCCCTACGTTCACCACACCACTCTAAGGACGGTGTGAAAATGAAAAACAAAGCACAGGTCTCAAGGCGCCGCGCCCCCCTCAATCAAGGGCGGGCATGCACGGTTGCCAGTAGGCACTAGTACCGGCACTACGCCGGTCCCCTTCTCTCTAGTCCTATGTAACAACAAGCACCTTACATGGTGTAGGTGACGTACAGTAGAGCTACGCTACAGGCGACAGATTGGCCCCCTTTGAGCCCGCCGCAACATAACTATAAAATTTCGTTAGGCAAGTTCACCATGCTGGGGCCCAGCACATGCCCCCTTGGTCCACTGATCTTGTCCCACATCTCCATCTCTGGCCACCCAGGCTGTTTCCAGCCCTGGTGGTAGGAACGCAACCACTTGGAATGCTGGGCTCTTGTTGGCATGATGATGCCCCCCCTCCGGCCCCCGTGTGGCCGCTACGGTTTCCCGGCGGACGCAGGGCGGAGCCACATGCGTTCCCCTTATTACAGGGGCGCATCCCAGTGCTGCGATGCACTTTAGGACTTATGCCACCTGGAAACGTCTCCAGCTCACCCAACCACCAGCACCAGCCCACCGGCGAAGCCGCTGGGATTTCCCGAGGGTAGAGCCACTGCCACGGCGGCTCTGGATTCCCCCCCATCGTGATCAGTGATAATGATGGCTGCGGACAGCTCCTAGCGCCAAGGCTTACCATCGTCATGGTGTCACGAGCCTTGACTGACACAGCCGCAGCCGAGTCGAGCTTTATTATGGAATATAATGCATTTTCTTAAAAAATCCCCCGACCTCACTACCGGGCTCCGTGCGCACCCCCCCTCAAGGGGGGCGCTGGAAAACGGCAAGGCAAAGCGGAGCCCGCCGCCTTTGGGCGGGCGCATTCAAAGCCCGTTGCGTTTTCCAGCGCGCCCCGGCGCAATGGGAAAGTGTTTATCCAGGCTTGCCAGGCCCTGTAGCGTTTTTCAAAGAGTTTTTATAAGTGTCCGCATGAATTCCCACGGTTTACCGCGGCCGGCTTCCCACCTCTCCCTTATCGCCAAGGGCAGAAGGGGCCTGCTCGCCCGGAGCGCCGAGAGGGTACAGCTAGGGTGCCTGCCGCCCTCCCCATGCCGACAGCCGGACCCCCCCGACCCACAGCAGCCGCTGCCATTGGTGCACCCTCCTCCGCCTCTAGTTTCTCTTGACCGGACCCCAATCTATATGAAAAACGCCCTGCTTCCCTCGTGCACGCCGCTACACGGCTGGGGATAAAAAATACCCGGCAGACACTTTATACTCGAGGGCAAGTCTAGCGTTTCCTTCAATTGTCACCTCGAGCGCTGTCCTTTCACAGGGCTCTCCGCCAAAATCCACCTTCTCTAAAAACCGCCTTCCCTCTTCCTTGACTTTCGAAATTTAAGTCACTAAACGGGCTCTCAACTGGAGCCCGGCCGGCGCACCCCAGCGCAATGGGGGAACACCCTAGGACCAGCGTACTACAACCCGGCCTTCACCAATATTTTGAAAAATAGCGGGTCACCTCTCCGTAACACGGGCCGGAGTCTGGCAACGTCGACTTACTTGGGCGTAACAGCCATAGTGGCCGCAAAGCGGCCCCCCTAGCGGCCAGCCCACCTTTCCTCACATTGGAAAGACTGTTGTGAGCTGCAAAAAGACCTTGAATCCTACGTTCACCACACCACTCTCTAAGTACGGTGTGAAAATGAAAAACAAATCACAGGTCTCAAGGCGCCGCGCCCCCCTCAATCAAGGGCGGGCACGGTTGCCAGTAGGCACTAGTACCGGCGCAACGCCGGTCCCCTTCTCTCTAGTCCTATGTAACAACAAGCACCTCACATGGTGTAGGTGTATTGACGTACGGTATAGAGCTATACGCTACAGGCGGCAGATCGGGCCCCTTTGAGCCTGCCGCAACATACACCGTCCGCATTAGTAGTTTTAAATAAATAATTAGCTTCTGGAAAATGTTCTGGCTGAAAACCAGGAAACAAACAAAAGAAAATTAATTAATTAACTCCGGGGGCTGAGGACTGGACTCAACAAACAAATAAACAAAATTAAATTAATTAACTCCTGTGGGCTCTGGGTATCACTGACCTCCACTGACTCTAGCCTATGGCCGGCGAAGGGGGGGCTTCGGGCCGGATTGCCGGCTGAATTGCCGGTGACGGCGTGTACGATATCTACCAAACAAACAAGAGAAATTTAATTAAATAAGGACCCACGTGCCTTGAACGGCTGCAGGACAAACAAAAAAACAAAAGGTTTTGATTAAATAATAAAGAACCCGGGACTCTAACTGGCTCCCAACAAACAATCCAGGGTTATTCGTAATGCAAATACGGCAAAAATTGACCCATAAATATAAACTACTAATGCGGACGGTGTAACATGATATTAATGAGCAGATATAGCTAAAAAATCATATCCCCTTTCGGTAGCGATTACCCGGGCTATGGCTGATGTCTTGCTCCGCCGCACGCAGGCTGACTTTGCGGCGCAGCACGGTTATTAGGCTGTTTACTTCATTCCGCGGACGTGTGGATCGAGTGTCCCGGCATGCCGGCTGTAGATATTTTGTCCTAGTAATATCTCTTGTTAGCTTTGGCTTTGTTTATTTTTAATTGGGTGCTTTCACTCTGATGTAAGTTATTATAATTTTAAATATCTATTATCCCCTCTGTCCCAGTGGAGGAGTTCGGGCCTTCGGGGCCATGGGTCCCAAGACGGCGGAGTTTTTTCACAAGTGCTGCCAGCAGCCGGCGGGAAGACCGCCTCGACCTCGAGGGTACGTCAGTCTGCCCAGTGGTCTGCCCGGACATGGTCCTCGTATTGGCCCGGCAGGGCCAGCCTGTCCCTCGCCCGCACTCGCTCGGTGGCTGAACGTCAGCACGCGGGCTGCAACTTTGCGGCGCAGCACGGTTATTATAGGCTGTTTAATTTACTTCATTCCGCGGTGCGGGATCGAGTGTCCCAGGCCTGCATGGCCGGCTGTAGTTATTTTGTCATGGCATCTCTTGTTTATGGTGCGTGGATCACGTCATGCGCCGGGCACGTGCGCGCTTTACTGCTCTTAAGGGGTTCGAGCCAGGCTTGGACATCCTTAACGTGAAAGAGCACGGTGGGGTTAGACCTGGTTACCGCCTCGCCGACCTGATTTATGCGGATGATACCACCCTCATCGAGAGCCCCGAGCACATTCAGACCTGGCTGGACTGCCTGGGCCTGGAGGCGCAGGCGGTGGGGTTGGAGATTAGTGTCAAAACCGAGGCGATGGTGATTGGGGCCTCCAGTACTGAAACCACCGCTGCCGCGCCTGCTCGACGGGACGGAGGTCCCGTTCCGCGACCGCTTCAAGCTGTTGGGGAGCTGGCTTCCTGACACCGCCGACGATGTGGACACCCGCATCGGCCTTGCCTGGGCCAAGCTCCGTTCGCTCACACCCTACTGGCGCTCGAAGGGCCTGAGCGGGCACCGCAAGCGCATGCTCTTCAAGGTCCTCGTCCTCACGGTGCTCACGTATGGCGCCGAGGCGTGGACCCTCCCACCCAAACTGGCAGCTAGGCTAGACGGCACGGTTTACAGGATGCTCCGCCAGGTCCTTAACGTAGGTTTTTCCGAGCGTCCGTCATCAGAGTCTTTGTATCATGGCATGCCTCGTGTTTCGGATGAGATTAGGCAGCGTAGGATAGCATTTGTAGGACAACTTGCTCGCACCAGCCAGGTCGACACCACCCTCGGTCTGGCCGGCCCCCAGCGGCTTGGCCAGCCAGGGCGGCACATTCTGACCTGGCCTGGCCCCGAGGACATTCCCAAAAGGGTAGGGAAACCTGTCACGAACTACGTTCAGATGTTGCTGGACGACCTAGTCGGGTCCCAGCCCAGTTTGAGCACCGCATCCACTCTCTCTCTCCCGTCTTTGGACTGCCATGCAGGACAAGACGCGGTGGAAGAAGATTGTCAAGGCGCACACGCCCGACCCTGTGGGCAAGCCACCTCCCCCCCAGCGGCGGAGGCGTTTTGATGAGTAGTGTAGTTAGGATTTTCTAGATAGAGTTAGGATAGTTCGATCACGCGGCTTTCTCCACCCCGCCCATCATGGAATATGTGCTACATGACCTCCCCACGGAGGCATGAACATTATAATTTATAATTTAATTTAATTTAATCTCTTGTTAGCGTTGGCTTTGTTTATGTTTAATTAGTTGCATGGGTGTCTTCACTCTGATGTAAGTAATTATAATTTTTAATAAATATATAATCATCGAGAATGATAAATTACGGATGTGAGAATGGAATGCAACAGAAGGAAACTAAACCCCCAAAAGAAGAACCCTCAATACAACAATAAGAATCCGACGCGTGCATGCAAGGATCAAGCCTGGCAGCAAAAGGTACAACTAACGATCGACAACACCAAACTATGTATACGATACACATACAGCTGCCGGTCCACCAAGCCGGGGAAGTGACCTATATACACCATGCACTGGCCTGGGTCGCAACAAAGTTGGCCCCGACGCGGCAGAATAACACATCAGCCACCGTGCAAGTACGGGAAGGTGAGGGACACGGAGGTGCTGCTGCCGATCAGTGGCAGCAGCGCCTTCGTATTATTGGCAATACGAGGACCATGTTCGGGCACCCACAGATTGCCGGATCGTTAGCGTATCCGTTTCGCTAGCACGCCCGGATGCAGCTGTTGCATGCATAATATGCCTTTGGCATCAGGAAGGAGACTGGGGGTCTCTGCATGCCCTTTCTCCTGTTGTGCACACACAGGGATTATAAGCACTTCGATGCTCCGTGACTCCCCGACCGGAGCACGTGTTTTATTAATTAATTAATTAATGTTCGGGCAGACCACAGGGCAGTCTGACCCGCGACTCAGGTCGAGGCGGTCTTCCCGCCGCTGGCAGCACTTGTAAAAAAACTCCGCCGTCTTGGGGCCTCAAGGACAAAGGGCCGATGACCCGGTGGGGCCCCACATTGCCGTAGGAGGCAAACTTGTCGCGCTCGGCCACAGTGGCAGCAGCGCCGGGCGCATCAACAGCTGCCCCTGGCATGCAGAAGGATGCACGGCGACCAGACGGCAGACTGAAAGCGGCCGAGCCGCGGAGACATCAATCGGAGCAGGTGGCAACCCTGCCCATAGTCTAGCACGGTAATGTAGACTGGGCCGGTGGTAACCTGCACAACTTGGAGGAATTATCCGCGTTCTCGATCACACTTTGATGATATGGAGTCCACGGGCCGGGAAAGACCTACCGAACCAGATGTTAAAGGGCGGTGGGGGTGAAGGTGGGGGGGTAGGGGGGCGCGGGTTGATTGAGGACTTATGCTTTGAATCACCGTTTCGATTCTTCCTGCCAACGCGTCGAGGCGACACCGACGGTTGGCTCGGGTGGCCAGGTAGAATGTATCTGCGTCTGCACGCATAAGAAATGCGTGCAGTCTGAGGAGGTTTCTGAGGCGGCCGCGCGAGGCGCGGGGCGAACCTGGCTCACTGCTGATCGATCGACCCGTTTCTCTCTCTCCGGACAGCCCGAGGGCTGCGAGGGCAAATGGGCGGGAAGGGGAGTTAGGCAGATCCCACTGCTAGAGCGGCCGGCCGCGGAGCCGCGGGGCCGCTCGAGAGCGTCGTCATTGATAGTGATAGCTGGAGCTGGCATTCGAGGAGCCGCGGCTGCTGCAGCAATGTGGGTGCTGCAATGTGGGTGATGGCGGAGTGCATGGATGGAGGTGTCGGCGTGTGTGGAATGGGCGTGGTGCATGGGTGGCGAGGTGGTCGTGGACTACAGGGTTGAGGGCAGCGTTGAGGAGGAAGGGGATGCAAGCGAAGCAGGTATATTTGGCAACTTTCGGGGCGGTGATGTCGATGGCGGCAGCAACAGTGGGGTCGGCTCCCAGGTCCAGAGACCTGCCGCTACCTGAGTGAGCGACGCAAGCGCATTCTGTTCAAGGCCCTTGTCCTCAGCATCCTCCTTTATGGCTGCGAGGCGTGGACCCTGGACCAGGCGCTGAGCCAGCAGCTTGACGGCACCGTCAGTCGAATGCTCCGTCATATCCTCGGCGCGTCCGCTACCAAGAACGCCGCACCCGGGCCGAGCTCTAGATACTGCGAGCTCCCTCTTGCCACCCATACCATCGGACACCGCCGCCTCCTCTTTGCCGGCCATCTTGCCCGCACAAACCAGGTGAATACCGATGTGGGCCCTGCCGGGGGGCTTAAGACGGGCCAACCAGGTAGACACCTCCTCCTATGGCAGGGTCCCCTTGTCCCATCGCAACCCACTGGCAAACTTGCGCGTGCCGGGCACCGGCGCGGCGCGACCCGGACCTATGTGACACAACTGCTTGAAGATGCAGGGCTTCTGGGACTATCCGTACTCCGCGCCCGCATGATTGACAAGGAGAAATGGGCTGCCATCTGCGATAAGCACCTTCCTGAGGGGTATGCTCCTGTTTTCTCCCCACGGGCCCCGCGGCCCGTTGCTAGCCAGGGTAGAAGTCCGCAGGTGGAGGGTATTGGTCCTGAGGATAGCCGCTACACTACCGCCTCGTCTGCCATTACAGTAGAGGACAGCTCGGATAAGGATTACATCCCCATCTAGTGCTTTGGTTGGGGGATGATGCAGACAATATTTGTTTAAACTTTTGTGTAATTATTTTTCTAATGAGATTAGCATAGTACTCCGTGGCATGCCTTTGCGCATCAGTCACGCAAGTACTTACTTACTTAGGTCCAGAGAGGCCATGACAAAGCGCTCAAGGGCGCTGTCGGAAAGACGCGGGGAGCACGTCCACCAATTTGCGAGGCAGAGGTCGGTGTCGTCGGGGTTGTCGTGGAGAAAGTCCGACAGGTGGCTAACCTGTTGGTTGCAGTCCCGGGTCTCGCACTTTTTCTCGGCAGCCAGTTGCCGGATGGTGAGGGCGGCAGCTCGGGACAGGCGCATGATGGAGTAAAGGCCTGGCCAGTTGCCAGGTAAAAACTCGATCGGCAGCTTCCTCGGCAGAAAAGGCCTTCTCGCGGGTATCCATGGCAGGGTCGCTGTTCGGCGGAGCGGTGGAGTGGAGCGGCTGGATGCTGACAGTGGCGTCCGGCATAGCATGCGAGGGGTTTTCAATGAAGCCATGGCTTCAGCAACGAGTTGGTGCAGGGCCGCGGACGCTTGTGATTGTTGGGATGAGTCGTATTCTGCCATATCGAGCTGAAAAAGATCGATGTTTGCTGGGCAGGGCGGTGCTGGTATCTTCGAAAATATTGATCGATAGCTGCAGAAAATTATATCAGTGTGTTCGTCTTCAAAAGACGAGTCTAGTGCAACCAGCTTGATGAAATTTCATGGCCGGAGTCAAAAGTTATGAGCATTCTCGTATATTGCATGTATAGTTGAATCTCTCCTTCCTCATGGAGGCTGGCATGGAGAGGATATGTAACACATATCCCTGAGAAGGGGCATGTGGTTTTTAATACATTCTAGTCGACAACCTGCAGGTGGCCGGTGGGTGTAAACTGCCACCTACTCGGGGTGCACAACTGAGGTGCACCTGCATCACCATGTATTCCAGCATCTATGCAAAGTTGCGGACATGGGGTGGAAGATGATCATGGCCACTTGCAATGGCTAGGGAATGATGGCATCTCAGCAGAGAGTGGCTCTCTACATGGGCAAAGCATGGCTGACTCATAGCGGATGCAGTAAGGCTGCCCCATGGCCCAGAGCCCACAACAGATAGGCTTGGAGCACATTTAGAGGCGCCGGCTTCCAAGGAGAATATGAAGGCCGCTCCCGGAGCCTGAGGGTTTTTAGGGGCATACCCAGGACACAACCCCTGAGATTAGCATAGTACTCCGTTTGGGGGCTGTGGGTGAGCCCTGGGTATGCCCCTAAAACCCCTCAGGCTCCGGGATCGGAGGCCTCAAACGTCCAATTCTCCCAAACCGGCGCCTCTCAAAGAGTTCTAAGCCTATCTGTGGCCAATGGATCATGGGGCGCGCAGCCCTACTGCATCCGCTACGGTTTTGCTGCGTCAAATCTTTATTGCACCCGCAGGGGATACCGGATCGTATCAACGGGTCCGATTGTGCATCCTATGGCTTGCCATCTATCCTTGGTGCGCAATGATAGATGGCAAGTAGTGATGAAGGAGACCACTCCCAAGTCTGTGGGGGCTCCGCATGTGACCGTATATGGCATTCATAGCGATTCGGGCCGTAATGCCCACAACCCTGTAACTAGGACCTAGATAGATTACATCATCCATTCCATCCCAGGTTCCCCTCCCACAGAGGACTTATGCTCATGTGACGCAGTCACGTGTGTGGCATGCCTGCTGTGGCACGAGGGAAGGGGGGGGTCTCTGCCGGTCTGCCCCCTTCCCGCTGTGCACACTCAGGGATGAAAAGCACTCAGGTGCTCCGTGACTCCCCAATCGGAGCTCGTGTCTAATATTAAATTACCAGCACTCCGTGGCATGCCCATGCGCATGACACGCAAGTACTTACTTACTTACACCGCCGACCCCCTTGGCTGTTGCGTACACATGGGTTCAAATTCTCCTACTTGATATAGCTGCACAAAAATTGTATGCGGCCAGCTATACACCGGTCCGGTCCAGCTAGTCCGCATCAGTCCACAGGTGGCGTACAGAGCAAGCACCGCATGCAACCAGCTACCATTTATACCGCGGGCTCCAAGTCCCATTTGTGAACGGCCGCTGTGGATGCACAATGACCCCTGATACCCACTCCACCATATCGGGTGCCTGGGGATGCCGCTGCTTTAGATACAACAAGCTGCCCCGCATGTTCACCTCCGGTGCGTGGGGTAGCTCGGTGAATTTGAGCCAGCAGTCGCCAAAGGAATGCTGCACGTGGCAGGCACATGGTGGAGGTTGCCCCAAGCAGCACAATGCAACAGCACAATGTCCATGTTAGGTGCTCACTGGAATTTGCAGAGATTGCAGATTGCAGATATCCTCTGGATACTCCGCCAGGAACAAGCGCACAGATCACACAATGTTATTTTTAGCCCAACCATCTCAGTCTCACTATTACTATTAGCAAACCACAACGCACAAGGCTACACTTTACAACTCCATTCATCTCCAGCATCCTGAAAAATTCAACAACGTCAGCCTCGAGCCACCATGGTCTGGATTCTCCAGATTTCTGGTCATTGCGGGTCGTCTCATGGATAGTTACAGATAGCCAATTTCTAGAGCTATCTGCTCGCTTGCAATGTCCGAACAAGAAACATCAGGATTTGCTAAGGTTAGAGAGGAAAGGTCGTTAGGGAATATTGCATGAGAGGTCATGTTCATGCCTAGGCTCGTACCCAGCCAGCATACTTGAGCACGCATGAACAAATGTCGGCGAGGAACAGTGCTTGTGCAACTGCCCATGAGGACCCGGGGTATGCCGCTAAGTCACAAACCCTTCACATGCTCATACTCAACTTACGTTACCGACCGAAGCTACATGTAGTACATGTAGTACGTGGCTTATGCTAATCCAACTGGGACCTAAATAAGGGAGGAAGGGAAGGGCACGGGGAAGGAGATGAAGGGAATGGCGGGAGCAGGGAGGAATAAGATATATTGATGGTAAAGGTTGAAAGGCCAGGTCAATGAAAAATGCTAGTAGCTGGTCCAGAAGCGCCGTATTTGTGATATGTGCGCATTCCAGATGCAAGCATAACACACAAGAACATGCCAGCCCTGCCGGTGCAAAACCCAGCGCACTTGCTTGCCCCCCCCAACGTCACCTCTTCCCCCCCCCGCCCCCCCCTACCCTGCCCCCACCTGGTGCGCGTCCGGCTCGAAGCAGTGCGGCTTGGAGCACCACGTCCACGCGTTGCAGGGCAGGCGTTCAAAGGGGCCCGGAATCGTGCCCGGCTCGTGCTCCATACATGCGGCCGCGCACTCCTGCGCGCTCTGCTTGGTGTGGCCGATGCCCCAGCGCACACCCAGCCCATCGTAATCGGCCGCTTGTTCGAGGTACTCGCGGTAGCCCATGCCCACGCTGCCCGGCTGGCGACATTGGTGTGCAGATTGCGGGGAGGCGCGTGGGGCCAAGCCAGAGAAGAAACGCCCACACATCGCTGCACGTGTCAGTGAGCGCAGGCACATGGAACCGTAGTGCCAGCATTTCAACGGATTTAACTGATCTCAATGTCTCTATACATAATAAGATACCCATCACATGAAACCTAATAGTAGTTTGAAACAGCTGCATGTTTGTATTCTAGCATGAGCCGCTATTCAGGACAGCACCAGAAACATGTCTCTTGCGCAAGGTATCGTCGCATGATCGGAGCCGGGAGATACATAAGCAAGGCAGCAGCCTTGACTAGTCACAGCACAACTATACATATAACCCCTTTGCCTCTCGTTTATTTAAGAGTCTGTGCGCGGACGTCCAACCGCAAAGCCACATAGACAGCGACCAGGCATTCGCGGCAGCCCTCGACTCACCCCTGCGCTGCCGGCGAGCTTGGTCCGCTCACGGTCCACCTGCCACTCCTTGAACGTGGGCGACCGCTCAAAGCATGATGGGTCCACATGCGCGTATCCGTCCACAGCAGGCGACCCACACACGCGCGGCAGCGGAGGCAGCACGCCTGGGCCATTCACAAGGACAGCACGGGGGGATGGGGTCAGGAACCCACACCCATTGAATGCACCCATGCACCCATGCACCCATGCACCCATGCACCCATGCACCCATGCACCCATGCACCCATGCACCCATGCACCCATGCACCCATGCACCCATGCACCCATGCACCCATGCACCCATGCACTCACCAGCCATGTTTGTGTGCACTCCCACCTGCGAAACCATGATGGGGACGTTACAATAATGACCGCTGGCCATGCAGGGGTGCACGCTAGATAGGTGGAGGGCCACAACATGTACTTTGAGGGGAACTGCAAACACCATGCAAGCCGACTGCACAAGGTTGTCCGGCTTTGTACACGCACACTGTTGGCATATTGTTAGAGCCAGGATACCTCAAGCACTTCATCAGGCAATACAGGGGGCGAACAAGGATCTCTCGCAGGCAAACAGGACAAGGGTCTATCGCAGGCAAACAGGACACGGATCTATCGCAGGCAAACATGACAAGGATCTATCGCAGGCAAACAGGACAAGGGGCTATCGCAGGCAAACATGACAAGGATCTATCGCAGGCAAACAGGACAAGGATCTATCGCAGGCAAACAGGACAAGGGTCTATCGCAGGCAAACAGGACAAGGGTCTATCGCAGGCAAACAGGACAAGGGTCTATCGCAGGCAAACAGGACAAGGATCTATCGCAGGCAAACAGGACAAGGGTCTATCGCAGGCAAACAGGACAAGGGTCTATCGCAGGGAAACAGGACAAGGGTCTATCGCAGGCAAACAGGACAAGGGTCTATCGCAGGCAAACAGGACAAGGGTCTATCGCAGGCAAACAGCACAAGGGTCTATCGCAGGCAAACAGGACAAGGGTCTATCGCAGGCAAACAGGACAAGGGTCTATCGCAGGCAAACAGGACAAGGATCTATCGCAGGCAAACAGGACAAGGGTCTATCGCAGGCAAACAGGACAAGGGTCTATCGCAGGCAAACAGCACAAGGGTCTATCGCAGGCAAACAGGACAAGGGTCTATCGCAGGCAAACAGGACAAGGATCTATCGCAGGCAAACAGGACAAGGATCTATCGCAGGCAAACAGGACAAGGGTCTATCGCAGGCAAACAGGACAAGGGTCTATCGCAGGTATACTGGACAAGGGTCTATCGCAAGCAAACAGGACAAGGGTCTATCGCAGGCAAACAGGACAAAGGTCTATCGCAGGCAAAGAGGACGGGAAAGTGGGAAAAAGCCTGGCATTAGATGATGCTACTAGGCTTTCGGTGCTGACTTATAGACCATGTAAGCAACAGAAAGAAAAAAAATCCCATCTCCATTGAAAGCGTAACAAGACGAGTTGCATTTAGCCAAAGCCCTACAAGCCAGGGAAGGCCTTCCGCCTTCATGAATTAGCAGCTGGCAGGTGAAAAAGCCTGTTGCCACCGCCTCGCTTACTACTGATGGTTGGTTATAGAGACAAACGACGTTTAAATAGAAGTCATCGAAAGGTCTAGAGCTCTGGGCAGAAGGGGGCTTCCGGCGTCGAAAATACGCGCTTTGGCAGAACTGTGGCCATAATGGGGGGCATGGAGACTCTGATGTCTGGGAAACATACACGTGGGCTAGCTGTTCACCTGCGCTAGCTGTTCAACTGCGCTAGCTGTACACCTTGGCTAGCTGTACACCTGGGCTAGCTATACCAAGTATTTGCCATCCATACCCTAGGCATGACCAATCCCTGAAAGTGCCCATCGACGGGTACTTGATCCTTGCATACCTCTCCCCATGGTCACTGTACACGGAGAGAGTACAAGCTCTGCCACGCTCTGCTATGGGTGCACCCACAGTGGATGCCATACTCTCTCCGTGAGCGGTCATGATCGCAGCGGTGGCTTGCCTTTGGGCATACGGAACGACGAGACTTCCTGCCCCCTTCTCGTCGTGCAACACACAGGTATGGAAAGCAGTAAAAGTGCTCCGCGTCCGCCTGTTTCAATTCATCCAATAAATGGGCGCCCACAGGATCTCACACGCAGAGCCATGTCGCCCCAGCAGAAAGTGCACCTCAACCTATTGCCACCGCAGATGTTCACATGTGTGCCCCCTACCTGCAGCCGTCACCGCAGCCCCCCCGCTCCCCTGCGCGCCCATGGCTGCGGCCGCCCTGGCCGCATGCCCAGGAACCAAGGTGTGCGGGACTTGCTGCGTCATGCCCCTCATAGGGTTCACGCCCGCTTGCGGCAGCGGCGCGTCCTGTATGGGCAGAGCACGCAGCCGCCAGGCAGTCAGAGAGAGAGAGAGAGAGAGAGAGAGAGAGAGAGAGAGAGAGAGAGAGAGAGAGAGAGAGAGAGAGAGAGAGAGAGAGAGAGAGAGAGAGAGAGAGAGAGAGAGAGAGAGAGAGAGAGTGTGTGTGTGTGTGTGTGTGCGTGTGTGTGTTTGTGTGCGCCCGCGCGCATGTCATGTGCAGGTCAGGAGAACAGTACACTACCCACTCGCCATGCGCACACATGCAATGTGGCAACAGCGTGGCAGGCGCAGGCGTGATTTGTTTGGGAGATGTGGAGACGGAAGGAACGTTGCATGCAGGCGGATGCAGCCAGCAACGTTGGAGGCAGGTTTGGGCAGGTCCACACGGGCTATGCACAAGCGGGAAAGACATCACAGGTTGCGATTATTACCTAAGGGGGCAGGATTCCCTACTTGCAGCATGGCCAGACGCTCACCATGCCAAAGGTGGCGCAAAGGTGCAAAGGTACGGCACATCATGGCCCGCTTGGTTCACCTTTGTGTCCACCCTCGTGGTCCTGCCCTGGTGGCATCCAGGTGATCGCGGCCAGCGCATCCTCCACGGTGCTACCTGCCATGGCCCAGGGAACCACTAGGTCACCCCCGCGGCCGTGAGATACATGCTGCTGTGTTGATTGAAAATGAGGGTCTACAGGAAGTCGACCACACAGTCGAACCGCGGCCGTACATCTATGCAGTACATCTACGCCGTACATCTATGCAGTACATCTGTGCAGTACATTTATGCCGTACATCTACGCGTTGCATACCCTCGTAGCACGCTATGAACGTACCATGGCATCCCAGCTCCCGACTTCCACACAATGGTAGTTATCACGACACATAAGATATGCACCATCGGAGCAGTACATACATGCACAATGGTAGTTATCACGACACATAAGATATGCACCATCGGAGCAGTACATACATGCACAATGGTAGTTACCACGACACATAAGATATGCACCATCGGAGCAGTACATACATGCACAATGGTAGTTATCACGACACATAAGATATGCACCATCGGAGCAGTACATACATGCACAATGGTAGTTATCACGACACATAAGATATGCACCATCGGAGCAGTACATACATGCACAATTGGGGCACCGTACTCCCACCCATTGCGGCGCCACCCATGCGCCGAGGAGTTGGGCCTTGTCCACCGCACACCATCCTGGCGATCAGTATACTGTAGACGGGTTTAGTGTTCACTTACGATCGCCCCCCCCATGAGCCGCGCGGCGTCCGCCTTATCGACCACCAGGCCCGTGATCCACTGGACCGTCGAGTCGCGCCGGTGGCTGGTGTCGCCCGCGGGGTTCTGATACCACTTGAGCCAGCATTCCTGCGTGGTGGTGCGGGCGGCATAGAGGAGGCATCCGCAGGAAGGAAACATCCGGCGTAAAGGACACTGAAATGTCAGGCCGATGGTCAGCCGACACATGGCAGATCGTCCACAAGGACGTGCAAAGGCAAGATCATCCATGACTGCCACTGTGTTTGGAAACAGGTGGGGCATACCTAGACGATGCCAACCAATACCAATAATAGGAAGCGATGCCAACTGCTACCAACTGCCACCAACTGATACCAAATGATACCAACAAGTTGCACACAGCCCGCCCCTCCCACTAACACGATGGACCCAAACCTCTGTTGGGCCACACATGTGGCGCCCACTCACCTTAGCCGAACGCGTGCCGTCGCACCGCGTCGGGCCCGGGCAGTACACCCACACGTTGCAGGGCGTGAGCGGGACGGGCATGTGCAGGTGGAGGACTTGGGCGACGCGCATGTGGCGGCGATGGGATAGGCACGCCTGGCGGCACTCATCCGCGCTCTCCTGCGGGGGGGGGCACACAAACGAGGACAAGAAACCGAGGGGGGGATGGGTGGGGAGCAGAACGGGCGGGGAGTATGATAAAGGGGATGGTCTGGAGAATGAAAACGGCATGCGTGCGTGGACCAGCATCAGCTTTTATCCGAGATGACCGTGGCTTGGGAATGCGTACTTGACTACTTGTCAATGAGACCAACAGGCTCATGGCAACATATCCCACAGGGTGACGCCATGCATGGCAGTGGGGTGAAATCAAAGCAAAGGGTGGAATCACAGAATAGGTGGCACATACTAGAAGGCGTCGCTGGCCCCTTTACCCATGGCCCACGCTGACACGCGAGGATCATTGAAACATGAGGGCACATCGTCATGGAGAGGGTACGGGGCTTCGGGCCCTGTGTCTGGAGGAGAATATGGGCAGCGGGAGGAAAGACAGGGGGGACGGAACTGCTCACTTGAGCACTGAGGCTGGGAACCGCCTCGCATGATGGGGCATGATGGCGCATGATGGCGCAGAGAGATCCACCAGATTTGCATGCGGGCATAGACGCAGAGGAACGCGGGCATGCATGCTGGGCGGATGGTGATGGGGAGGGTGTCTCCCGCTCCCATTCTCAGGAGCTTTTACTGCACAGAGGAACGACACACACAGTTCGAAGATGTAAAATCCTGCTCCGAGTCGGGGCGATATGGGATGCAGGTGTGCTGGGAATGGGATGCAGGTGTTCTGAGAATGCGCGGTAGATGACTAGATGTCCCAGTCATACCTTCAGGTTGGAAATGCCGGCGACCACCACGCTGCCGCCGTTGTAGTCTGTATTTGGCCGAGTGATCCAGGTTTCTTGTAGCTCGTACTCTTTCTGCAGCGACTGCATCGTCGGTGGCGCTTGCTCACCAGGGGAGCTCGTGCTCCCCGTGTCGGTATGATTCTCAGCAACAACGTTTGCGTCCGGCCACGACAGGTGCTCTTCTTCGTGGTGGATTATTGTGTACCCCAGATGCGGCCTCGGATGCAGTAGATTATCTAGAGATTCGGCTGAGAGTAAGTGGATCGTTGCGCGGAACATCGTGGCCGCGAACATCGACACTAGGATTAATGCCAGGAATTTTGACAATGACAAATTAAAGAACGAGGCCGCGCCGGCCCGTCGCTGGCTGGCCTGCGGTGCTGCTTCCATCAGCGCACGCAGAAGGCGTCTCTATAATTCAAATTAACATTATAAAAGCTGCTGGACAACTCCAAGCGCAGATGTCTGCATTGCAAAGCAGCTCAAGATCTTGCCAATAGTACTGGAAAGCAGCAATGATGCCACCACGGACAGAACACGAGAATGCGTGATAACTAAACACATTCTATTCCATACGAGCCACCCACACATCACGACACAATGGAAAACTACGTTATGGCTTGCGGTAGTGCGGATGTCTCCAGCCGGCCGACTGCCATACCATGATTATTGTGGAATATATTATATGGCGAAAAAGACCCGCCTGCTGCGTGAATAGAAATCATAAATCCGTTCCACGGGCGCACGTGACGGGTGACGGGTGATAGAATGACGAGCAGTGCAATCGCTGGTCGGGTAGCGGCCGCCCGCCGGCCGGCATGATCGATGCACAACAGGTCCATGCACAGCAGGTCCAGAGTATTGAGTAGGTATATACTACATACATTTTGTAAGGTCGGCGAAGTACCGTGCGTGTTGCACACACGATGGGGCGCCAATAAACTAACACGCGGTGCACTCGTTCATAGGGGCGCCGTCACAAAGTCAGGTCGACGTGACTAACGGTAGTGTAGTCAATTTGACTACAACTGTGTCAATGCACAGCCCGTCCGGGCAGGATGAGGGGGAAGAGACTCCTTGCAGTCCCTCATCATGCATGCTGGCCACTGGCATGCCACAGGCACCTGCAATTAATAGCCACACCGGTACGACTAAACGATCCGGCATCCGTCCGCCACCGCTGTGGGCCGGAAGCGATAAGATCCGTGTCAGTCTGAGCAATTCACAATGACAGCTAGGACCATGGAAACCAACGGGGCGGGGACCTGATCGTCAACAACCAGCTGTGTAAGCCCCCCGCCTACGGCCTAGACAGTAGCCATCATGTAGTCACACCCATGCTCGGGTGATGCAAATGCCTGGACATCGCCATCCCATAGTGCAATGCCAATCATGCAGGGTAGAACGTAGCCATGCATGCCCATGGCTACATTCTACGCGCTTTGCTGAGTAGCATAGTTGGGGTTTTCTAGATTAGTTTAGAGTTAGCTTAGTTCGGTTTCGCGGCTTCGCCACCTCCATCGATCCATCCAGCAAGGGAATACGTGCTACATGATCTCCCAACGGAGACTTGTTATAGTTTAATTTAATTTAATTTTTAATGCATGCCCCTTCTCGGGACGGATACGTGTTACATATCCTCCCCGGCCAGCCTGGGCGATATGTCCTCACCTGGCGTGCCCCAGGCCGCGCGCGGCAGGGCCGCCACCCGTGGACTTTTCGTGATAGACTCGGCATGGACATGACCGTCTAGTGTAGCACAGTGCTACACTATAGACGTGACGGGCTCACACCCGGGCAGCCTCCTGGTTTGTCTGTAATATGGAGGCAGATGGTGCGCAAGGATAGATGGCAAGTAGTGATGAAGGAGACCACCCCCAATTAGTCTGTGGGGGCTCCGCGTGTGACCGCGTATGGCATTCATATAGCGATTCGGGCCGCGGTGCCCACACCCCTGTAACTAGGACCTAGATCGATAGCTTACACCATCCATTCCATCCCATATTCCCCACCCACTGAGGACCTATGCTCACGTGATGCAGTCACGTGTCTATTAATTAATTAATGATCCCCCAACGGAGTCATCAATTAATTATAATTAGCTGGAACACAACTCCGTTGGGAGTGTATGTAGCACATATCCCAGAGAAAAGGGCATATGGCTTTTAATACATTCTATCTAAGCTACTTCCTGCAAGGGTGGGAATGTAAACAACACTTGCTCTAGGTGCACCAAGGGCACCTGCACCACCACGATCTATGAAGCTCAACCCAGCTATTGGGGAGCCTGTCATGGGGGGGAAGATCATCATGGCTATACAAGAGCTAGAGCGTGGCATCTCAGCAGAGAGCATCTAGAGCTCTGCGTGGGCACATCATAACCTAGATAAAGCTAGGCATCATCTGGGGTGTGGCACATCATAGGCACACCACATGTACATGGTGGCTAACTAATGCTCTTGAATCAGCTGGTATAGTGCCTGTAGGAGGCGTACATGTACATGGCCGCGGTCTATCTATTCTACACTACTACTGCTGTATATTCCCCTAAGCTGGGGCGTCTGGAGTCGTTGGGGCCGCGGGGGTCGCATGCCAGAGCTTGTGGCCGACGTAGATGGTCGCCCCCTTCCAGTATACACCGGCTGCCCCACCTTGGGCTGCCGGAGCTGGAGGTAGGTCGGCCATAGCTCCCGTCGCCGTTGTTGCTGCGCCAGGCCGTCAAGTCGTCGTCAAGGGTGAAGTGAGTCTTCTCGAGCCGCTTGCGGCATCTAAGAAAAGTAATCTTGTCCGCCGGGTTCTGAAACTCAGTCCTCTCCACAGGACTGGATACAAACGACGTGTTAAAGAAGGTGAGAAGGAGCGGGGGCGCCCCTGCCTTACCCCGCGCGCGGGGAAGGCGGTGGGCGACCAGCTCGATCTCACCAGTAAGGCCCATGCGACCAAGAATTTCTCTCTCAAACGCACGTGCAAGCTAATTCTCGGAATTCTCACCTTCCACGCAGTCATGAACATTATAATTTAATTTTAATTTTAACTAGTAGCCAATGAACACTCGTCAGCCAGCCTAGCTATGCGCCTCGCCTAGCAGCAGACCTGCTTGTTTGCTCATGTCTCCGGCCATTAATTAAACTCGTGCTCCCGTTGGGGAGTCACGGAGCATTAACCCCGATGGATGGATAGATGGCACCTGTCTCCATGACAATACAATGCTCACACGAAGACATGCATACTGCACCCACAGGGATGCCCCGGATCGTTTAATTAGACGGGTGCGATTGAGCATGCACCCTGTGGCATGCCTGCGGCGTGAGGGAAGGGGGGGGTCTATGCCCCACTACCCCACGTTGTGCACACTCAGGGATCAAAAGTACTCATGGGTGCTCCGTGACTCCCCATATGCAACGGGCGGGAGCACGTGTTTAATGGAGACCGACGTGGGTGGGCACTCGCTGAACTGATAAGTGGTGCTCAGCATAGGCGGTACTGTCATGCGGTAGCTACTACTTAGGGCGCTCATGGCCCGCTGGTCAGCATCAGTTAATTGGGCTACTGGCTAGCATAATCGGGCGCCATATAGGCATGGCTATTTTGTAGTCTACCATGCATTAGCATTGCATACAGGGATTAAAAGCACTCCGGTGCTCCGTGACCCCCCAATGGGAGCACGAGTTTAATTAATTGATTAATTAATTAATTACCATTGCACATGGCATAAATAAACCATCGGCTGTGTATGCATCTGACACGCAAACCTGGGTCTGCATGGCTGTGACAATCCATGCCATTAACCGGTAGACGCTATTGATCGATGGTGCTATGGTGAATATAGCCTGCCAGCCAAGGGGCCGCGGCACCGCTGGTTGTCCGACGGTTGACCATCAGGTCGGCCCCGCCCCACCAGAATACTGAACCTTGGGCTTCTTGTGGTCTAAGTTGCTTGTGGCGGAGATACTATTCCGGTCACAGGTCACGTCATTGATGGCGTGGTGCTGCTGCTGAGCGGCCGGCCCGCTGGTCAGGGCCGGGCGTCATCCATGCAGCAGCGTCCAGGGGAGGTCGTGCAACTTCTTGCGGCGAGAGAGGAACAAGCGCTTATCCTCCATGGAGCTAAAGGTGAGCAGGACTAGCTGGCGGGGGCCAGTGCCGCCTTGTCCCGTAGTGAATGGGGAAGGCAGCGCCCACGCAGCTTAGATATACTCATGAACACCCGCCTGTTAGGTCCAGGTCAGGGTAAGTACGATCCGGCCTGACGGCTCGTCCTCAAGAGAGGTTAATTGCCGCCGGCTGGCGGTCTCTCCTGGCTGCTGTGGGATACGACGCAGTGCTCACCACGCCGCATTGGCGGCGGGCGCACTATCGGTGGCTTCACGTTCTTCCACCCGGCGATGGGCTTCCGCCTTCTGAGCTCCTGCAGCTAATTCGATCGTGGTCCGGGCGACAGATGGCGTCCGTGGTCGAGGTCGGTCGCTGACAGCAACATGGGTCTGCATAGTCCTGAGTGCGGCGCCGAGGTCGCCAGCTGCCTGCCGAGTGGGCTGGGCGGCGTCTGATCGGCGATGGTGGCAGTCTGCGCTGCGATCTCCGGCCTGCGATCTCCGGCCAGGGCCTCGAGGTTTGGGCAGTCATGTCTTCAAGCCTCTTGATGACCATACCGCGCACTTGCCCTAGCTCCACCTAGCTGGGTTTAGCTATAGGCGACAGAGCTGTGGGGCGCCCGATGTGCATCAGTACAGTACATATAGCTAGCCTGCGCCGCGGTCTGCAGCGTCGCGAGCTGGGGTACTGTTGGAGCTTATATAAAGTAGGCGACCGGACCTTGGTTTTCGCATTGTAGACTTTGGCCTCCACCGTGTTGAGCGACGTGGTCAGCGATGTCACCAGTTCTCGGCCATGCAGCAGCCAGGCCGGTCACATGCTCCCGGCTCCAGCACTGCGTGGATGTCATCCTTGCATCGGGAGCGAGCCAATGTATGTGGCTGTGCACCTAGGCGCTGGGCGGGAGGCTGCCGGTTGCCCAGTGCCAGGAGTGCAGCGATAAGGGCGCATTCGTTGAGCTGAAAGAAGCTGGTCAGGATAGCGCTCCGGCACTAGGCGATGGTCATTGCTCTGACGCGGTGAGGAACTTCTCCATGTACGGCGTCGGCGGCGATCAATGGGCCCCCACTGGGTGCCCGACGACGGAGAGGCCTTGCGCTCCTGCACCAAGTACTGGATGATCTTGGCACAGTCTTCCGTGGTCAGGCATAGCCAATGGGAGAGGGAAAAGTGTTCAACAGCCGGGTTAATAAATACGCCATTTGTGCTCGTGGCCTGGGATTTCTTCGTCACTCTGGCGAGGCGCCTGGCGATGGGTAGTGGCCTAGTGCCAGGCGGTTATTAATCTGTGCATGTGGCTGAGCAAGGGCAAGGGCAAGTCAGTTGGGCTGGGAGCCAGAACGCTCATCTCTCCCGACCGATTGCGAATCCCATTTACATATGCCAGACCGCGTCAGATATCAGCGAATCGCACGCGGCCCGCCGGTCAGAGTACACCCGTGAAACCGCACAGATGGACCCGAAAAACCGCACACATGTATTCGAAAACCGCACAGAGTTACCCAAGGCATAGGCATAATAGACGCGATGAGAGTGGTTTGGGTTGTTGGATGGGGGCGGCCGGAGTTGCCCCAACGCGAGGCCGGGGCGACGCGGGCCGGGAAGGCGGTAAAGGTGCGGTGCATGACCGCTGCCAACGCGAGGCTACAAAGTTGTAAAGCTTGTTACCGACCATGCGCGTCTGCAAACATATACTTGCGCATCCGTGCACTTACGCACGGAATGCATTGCGCTTAAAGTACGGCCCTGCCACGCTGGCAGGCTACTCGCGCATGTCGGAATAACAATCTCAATGCTGAATCTGGACGGACATTCAGCATAATGTGGGGCAGCCAAAAGGCCCCGCCTGCGGCCGGCGGAAAAACCAATGTCACTAGCTAGGCCGCACCGGCTGAGTCAGCACAGAACTGCATACTGCGGCCACATTGCACGGCGGCATAGCACCACATGGCGCCGCAACTACGAGCAATGTGGCACATGCAGCGACATTGTGCCACGTGTCAACAAATGATTGGCCGCTACTCAAGTGATATTTCACATCTGACCTATCTGTGATATCTGGACCCTATAACACCAGTCCTTTTTCTTTCCTGTGTTGGAGTGAGGCTCAGAAACAAGATATGATGTCAAAAGTACTACTAGTGGAGTCCCTACTACTACTCATTCCAGCATCTTCAGGAACTAGGGCAAACCACCGAGGCGCGCTTTTGACATCGCGCCCTCTTGACAACAATCCTGTTTCCCATCACAAAAACTCACTCCCAACTCATAATAGTTGTACAAGCTGACGCTTATACTTTTTATGCGCAAACCTTTTAGCTAAGGTTAACGCATATTCTTACATCCTGCGCAGGATGTAAGAATATGCGTTAACCTTAGCTAAAAGGTTTGCGCATAAAAAGTATAAGCGTTAGCTTGTACAACTTAAAACCTTTGCGCGTTGGGGCGGAATATTAAGCGGCTCCCTAACTAGGGTTTTACTTCCGCATCGAATTACTAATTCTATATCGAATTACTGATTCGATATTAATCCCGGGAAGGTCCGATATCTACCACGCTAGGCGATTAATTAGGTCCGACCGGTGCCCCGGCGGATCCTCCCAAATAATCCCTGCTCGGCACTGTCCCCACGAGGTTTCGAACCCGTGACATCCGCGCCGCGCCGGTTCTAAGTTGTACAAGCTAACGCTTATACTTTTTATGCGCAAACCTTTTAGCTAAGGTTAACGCATATTCTTACATCCTGCGCATGATGTAATGCGTTAACCTTAGCTAAAAGGTTTGCGCATAAAAAGTATAAGCGTTAGCTTGTACAACTATAATAGCAAAAATGGGTCCAGATGCACGATGGCCTGCCACAGGAAAAAACCAGCGACCCTGGCGAAAAAACCTGTAGAAGAGGCATTACTACTCGCCTCCAGACCATAAAGACAACCAACAATGGTCGTCTAGGATCTTGCGAATCGCTTAATGTTAATCTTCCCAGAAAAAGTCCTAAATTTAGGACCGCTTTGAATTAAAATATATACATGCAAACATTAAAATTTGACCCTGGCATTCGTTCCCATGACAGATAACACACTTTTTTAGTTGGCATCAAAAACCTGGGGTCAAATAATTACATTTAGTGCATGAATGGGCCCTGCCACCTGCCAGACCTCAAAGCGCGAATTTGGCCAAAATGTGGGTTTTAGGACCATTAGGACCAATTATTGTCAACGCATGACCATGCTATCCACACGGTCCCTTGAGCATCTTACAAGCGCTAGGGGACCCTACGAGGCCTTGGGATGGCGGGGCAGCGTATAACAAGGCCATACCCTGCTGTGGCTGCCTCTATATATACGCGTGATTAACGGTGTCACAGATGGTGCAGGTAATGCAATATAGGGTTGCATGGTTGCTGAGGTTGCCCGGCTTGAACATGGCCCACCCCTTGCGGTAAACTTTCTCTAAGCACATGCCAAACCTTCTTTGACATCACGGACATGCTGGCCACCACCCAGCGATGAAAAAACATTGCATTTGCATTGCAACTAACACATGAATGCAGCCAAATCAAGTTACAAAACAACGTTGTGCTAACATGCAACGCTTTGTGAGCGAATTCAGCGTGCATGTAACACGTAAACCATACTGTATATACTGTCTGAGAACACCCTGAACGACTGCAGGCCATAGGACAATGGTTTATAACTAACACATGAGTAAAACTGCTCTTACGCATGTGTGTTTTAGCTGCAGCGGACGACGAAGATAGAGACGTAAAAAATTGTATGACGTAAACCAACTATGTGTGACAGTTATGTGCACAGAGAGCGTCCCCTCTTTTTAGGCATAGCTGGCTGACTCAAAACACCACGACAGCGTTGCCAGTTACACTCATGATCTAGGACAACCCGGCACTTACCTGCTACTTACGTCGCCTCATTCCAGATGGTTGCAAAAAAGTCGCTGAAATCCGCAGCGAGGTCAGCTTTCCGAGAGCTGAGCGCACCAAAGCTGGCCGACCGGTTCGACAATGATATAAACCACGCTTGTGCTGCGTTCTAGGTCCAAGAAATACCGAAAGTGAAGACCTATAAGGTGCGCTCGCTGCCCAGCCTGAACGTCCCTAAAACATGGTCGACAATGGAAATCGGGCAAGAATATCACGGCCCAGGCGCTCCCATGTCAAATACTCCGTTTCTAAACTCCAGACTAAAATAAAATCGTCCACAAAAATTTCCTGGCTTGATTCTCACCACCATTGCTAATACACTAACATGTTTGTGCCAAAATCGACCCTCCGCGAGCAGGCGATCTGCGACCCATTTGTGTTGTGCCGCTGTGATACAGCGCTACACATAAAAACTTGCGCAGAAAATATTCACAGCCTTTAAGCATAACTAACAACCTTTCGTTTTTGCTACTGGGCGCCCGAAATGATAAACGCACGTGAAAACGCCGGCCACGATTGTCAGGTCGCCATATCCACCTCACTTCATTCCCGCACCCACTTTTTCGCTCCAAAATCGGTTATATTTTTGGTCGAGGTACCTACTTTCCCGCCATTATACCCGGTACCCGGGTACGGAATCCGGGTACCATGTGCCGGTACCACGGGTCGGGTACATCATACCGGGTACGGTGGACATGGGGTACGGACCATATAGTGACCCCCCCCCCGGTACCTAGGTTATAGTGACCTCTAGGACAATTTAGGACAAAGTCCTAAATTTAGGACCGTGAGTGGATTAACAATTTAACAAGTACTGGAGGGGATATACAGCAAACCAACAGAGTGGGAGAATCATTACATCGGTATGTGTAGGTCCCAAGCAATGGATCTTGACCAAAAGCATTGCTGGTGACATCTCATTTCCAGAGACACAGCGATACCCCTTGTTTTGGCCAGTTAGCCGAGCACCTCGGCATCATCCAATGCTGGCCAGCAGTGTGGGTGCAGCTTTCGTGGGATAAAGGGTAAACCCACGCTGAATCTGGACGGACATTCAGCATAATGTGGGGCAGCCAAAAGGCCCCGCCTGCGGCCGGCGGAAAGACCAATGTCACTAGGCCGCACCGGCTGAGTCAGCACAGAACTGCATACTGCGGCCACGTTGCACGGCGGCATAGCACCACATGGCGCCGCAACTACGAGCAACGTGGCACAGCGACATTGTGCCACGTGTCAACAAATGATTGGCCGCTACTTGATATTTCACATCTGACCTATCTGTGATATCTGGACCCTAACAGCTCCTCCTTCAGACCGCATTTAGCTTTTGGAGATATGTCATAGCCTGAATCGTGTCACGTGCGTAACTTTTTTACTACAGCGTTTCATTCAGCCATAACCGATTAATTATACTGGCGGGTGCGTCTTAAAAAGACATCGCATCGAATGCAATTAAGTGATCTGGCCGGCTGAATTTGGGGCTTTAATAGGCCCAAAAGTACGTTCTGAGGATTATCTGTAGTAACTCCGCGCCCGCATCAATAGACAAGGAGAAATGGGCTGCCGTCTGCGATAAGCACCTTCCTGTGGGGCATGCCTGTTTCTCCCCACGGGCCCCGTGACCCATTGGTAGAATATGCAGGGTAGAAGTCCTCAGGTGGAGGTTATTGCCCCTGCATGAGGAGTGAGGATAGCCGCTACACTACCGCCTCATCTGCCATCACAGTGGAGGACAGCTCAGTCTGAGATGCATGAGCTGGATTATATCCCCCTCTATAGTGACCGTATGCGGGCTTATCCCCTGGCTGGACTGTCTGGGCTTAGAGGCGCGGGCGGTGGGGGTGGAGATTAGTGTCCAAACTGAGGCGATGGTGATTGGGCCGGGCTACCAGCTCCCCGCCGAAGCCCTGGCTGCTCGCCGGAACGGGAGGTCCCGTTCCGTGATCGCTGGCAAACTGCTGGGGAGCATGCTCCCCGACACCGCCGACGATGTGGACATCCGCATCGGCCTGCATGGCCTGGGCTAGGCTTCGTTCGCTCAAAACCTAGGTTTTGAGTGCCAGTAGCTACTGGCACTTGAAGGACCTGCATGGGCGAGCACCGCGAGCGAATGCTCTTCAAGAAGGTCCTGCATGCAGTCCTCACGGCGCTTACGCATGCATGGCGCCGAGGCATGGACACTCACGGACACGCTGGCCGCCAGGCTGGACGGCACGGTTTACAATATATGCTTCGACAGGTCCTGAACGTAGTATAGGGTTTTCCCCACAAAGTTCATTAGAGTCTTTGTATCAGGGTATGCCTCGCATTTTGGACGAGATTATAGGCAGCGTAGGCATAGCATTCCTACTAGGACATCTTGCTCGCACCAGTCAGGTATAGACACCGCCCGGCCTTGGTCTGGCCGGCCCCCAGCGGCTTGGCCAACCCGGGCGGCATACAGTATATCCTGACCTGCACACCGCGGCACAAGCCATCACCGCCCATGCACACCGGCGAGGCCCTGGCCTCACAGCCCGGTCCCAAAGATTGCGGAGCAGACGGCGACCATCGCATCCCAGCCACCTTGGCTGGATGCTGGTGACCTCCCGCCCCTCTCCTATGCGGATCGCCTGCTGCGGACAGCGATTGAGTCACCGCCTCCACCACCGACGCCATCGCTACGAAACTCCAGGAGCTTGAAGACCTTCGCCAGGCACAACAACGGGAGGCCACCGACCGTGCCCGCCGCGACTGCCGGGTGGTGCTGCGTCGTTTCCCCCATGCAGAAGCCAGGTGAGACGTCAACCACCCTTGCCGACGAGCTTAAGGACCAGCTCCTTACCCTCATGGGCCCGGCTGGTAGTAGGTGAGGTAGAACTGCGTGGGTGCCACCGCCTTCCCCACTCACAGGACAAGGCGACCCCCCCACCAGTCCTGCTTACCTTCCCCTCCCGTGAGGACAAGCAGCGGTTCCTTCGTCGTCGCAAGAGGTTGCACGACCTCACCTGGACGCTGGAAGACGACCTGACCCCCGCTCAGCATGCAGCAGCAGCGACGCGACCTGTGGCCTGAATACCTCCGCCACAAGCAGGACCCCCAGAATCCCAAGGTGTACTGGAGGGGCGGTGACCTGATGATCAACCACAAGACTGATGTAAACGCCCCCTGCGGGCTAGAATAGCTAATAGCCCTAGCTTGTACCCATTGGTAGTCACTGCCGCCATGGCAGCCATGCCTAGAATGTTTGCCTAGCTGTGCCACCATACCTAGTCACGTGCACCGCTAACACACGCCGGGTACACCAGCCATAGCCTTAGCTTAATAGTCCTTGTACAGCCATGCCTACGTCCTGGCTCTGCTCAGATTACTTGCCCACGCTCCTTGTTATGATATGCTTACACCAGCCATAGCCTTAGCTTAGTCCTTGTACAACCATGCTACGTCCTGGCTATGCTCAGATTACTTAATTGCCCACGCTCCTTGTTATGATATGCTCACATGGGCTTATTGCACCCACAGACCTTGCCGGACCGTTAACCGATTCCGATTGCAGCTGTGGCATGCCTTTGACATGAAGGAGAAAGGGGGTCAGTCTCTGCCTTTTCTACCTGTTGTGCACACACTGAGGGATTCAATTGAAAAGCACTTCGGTGCTCCGTCATGATCAGGCGTGACTCCCCAACAGGAGCACGAGTTTAATTAATTAATTGATTAATCCTGACCTGGCCTGGCCCCAATTAATTAATTAATATAATATAAGCACGTGACTGCGTCACGTGGGTGCCAATACAGAGTAAAGGAAAGGAACCTTCAACCCTATTCTATATTATATACACAGCGAGAAGGAGGGAGGGCGCCCTAGCTTCTCTCACCGCCACAAGTGGGAAGGCCACAGAGCGCTCTCTCCACAGCATGGTGCACGCCCGGGCGCAACTCTGTGGGTGCGATACAACTGGTCAGTGCGATACCATAGGTAGGCTGACGCATAGCTTATGCTACAAAGGTGAGGTGGGCTCAAGACGTCGGCTAAGACGCAAGCTGATGGCCACAAGGTGCCAGAGCTAATTGAATGTGCGTACTATAACGCTGTGCACTAATATCATTTCAAGTGCTATAATGCCTAAGCTATCCCATTATGGATTGCCCCCATCTATAGACAACTAGCTTGAGTGCTCTATCCCGGGGGAGCCCGGCCGGGGCTTCCGCAGTTTCTTGTTGACATAAAGGTCCCCGCCCCGCCAGTATACTTGGGGCTTCTCGGGGTTGGTCTTGTGGCGGATGTAGTCGGGCCACTGATCACGGCGTTGCTGCTGCTGGGCTGGCGTCAGGTCGTCGTCAAGCGACCAGGAAGTGTTCACCAGCTTCTTGCGGCGAGAGAGGTTCAACCGAACTCGGGCTGTGATGTCGCTGAAGGTGAGGACCACTGGAGGGGGCCGGCCCAGCCTAGCTTGACCCGTGGATGGGGCAGGCGGTAGGCGCCCTGCAGTGTCGCACCTGGCACTGGCGCCATGCACGCCAATAGTTCATTCTTCAGCTCGTCGAGAAGAGAGTCTGGGGTCTCCTCCAGCTGCATGTCGAAGCGCCTGAGGATGGCTCGGCAGCGGCGACGCCTGGCCCCAAGGACATTCCTAGAAAGCTGGGTGAACCTGCCATGAACTACAAATTCAGATGTTGCAGGCCGACCTATGTAGTGGTCCCAGCTCAGTTTGAACACCACACTTCACTCCCTCTCTCTTGCTTGGACTGCTATGCAGGACAAGAAGAGGTGGAAGACGATTGTCCAGGCTCACGCGCCAGCCCCTGTGGGCAAGCCCCCCCCCCCAAGAGGAAGGGGCGCTTTGCTGAGTAGAGTAGCTAGGGTTTTCTAGATAATTAGATTAGGTCGAGTTAGCTTAGTCCGGTTTCGCGGCTTCGCCCACCTCCATCCTTCCAGCAAGGGAATATGTGCTACATGATCTCCCAACGGAGTCATGTTATAATTTCATTTTATTTAATTTAGTGACTGTATGGTTGGGGCATGATGCAGACGATATTTGTAACTTTCATGTAATTATTTTTCTAATGAGATTAGCATAGTACTCCGTGGCATGCCCATGCGCATGACACGCATGCAAGTACTTACTAATCACTTACGTTCTGAGCTCCGCCGTCAGCCATGCATGTCGTTCAGCGCCATTTTCACTAGTGACTGTACTATATTGACCAGTACAGGGCCCCAATAGTGTACCGCCTGCCACGGGGTGCACTTAGAAAATATTGCTAGGTCGCGATTCGTGAATGCCAGATGCCAATGATGGGCGTGCCAATGATATGCTCACATGGGTCTTATTGCACCCACAGTTTGCCGGATCGTTAGCATGTCTTTTAGCTAGCGCGCCCGAATGCAGCTGTGGCATGCCTTTGGCATGAAGGAGACTGGGGGTCTCTGCCCTTTCTCCTGTTGTGCACACACAGGGATTAAAAGCACTTCGGTGCTCCGTGACTCCCCAACGGGAGCACGAGTTTAATTAATTAATTAATTAATTAATTAATGATGGGCGTGGGTATATTAACCTAGCTTGAGCATATGCCGGCTAGTTTCTAACTAATTAAACTTCCAGAATATTCTGGCTTTTTGAGGTTCTGACCAGCAACTCATGCACAGACGTCCACCTTGCCAATTTCTCAATGTTCACATGAAGACCAAATGGTAATGTAATTTGGCATGAAGGAGACTGGGGGTCTCTGCCCTTTCTCCTGTTGTGCACACACAGGGATTAAAAGCACTTCGGTGCTCCGTGACTCCCCAACGGGAGCACGAGTTCAATTAATTAATTAATTAATTAATGATGGGCGTGGGTATATTAACCTAGCTTGAGCATATGCCGGCTAGTTTCTAACTAATTAAACTTCCAGAATATTCTGGCTTTTTGAGGTTCTGACCAGCAACTCATGCACAGACGTCCACCTTGCCAATTTCTCAATGTTCACATGAAGACCAAATGGTAATGTAAGCTTGCCTACGTAACTGAAGGCTGCATGACATCAGTGCATCATGCGGAAAATTTTTGCATGGTCGAAACTGCGGATGCATGAGCAAATTCAGTACAACTGCTCAGTTGGCAATTACAACTTCTGAAGGGTGCGTGTGGATGCACGCGTACCTATGATTTTTCCTAGAACCAATGTCCAGCATGGGCCGGCATGCTAACCTCATTGGTATTGATCAGTGATAGAAAAAACTGCATGGATATCGACGAATTTAAACGTGTCGTGGTGGAAACAAATAGCGGTTACCAATAACAACAGCAGTCAGCAATGTTTATCTCTTGATCTCTTTGAACCAGAGATCTGTGGACCCACATGACGCAGTCTACGTCATATAATTAACGGACATGCCATAAATGTTGAGCTAGCCGGCCTCAGTAGCTGGATGCCGCATCAAAATAGCGTCTCCACATCATGTATGCCTGGACCTGCAGGTCACCCACCCTTCTAGAGGCACCACGCATGGCCAAGCAGGTGCCATGATACTGTGTCAGCGGCTAGTGTCAGCGGCTCGTATCACTAGTGCATGGGTACTACTGGGTAGTGGGTGCTATTGGGTGATCGGGTCGCAACGTGCTTCCCTGCGTGGGCCACCGTTCAATCACGCGTGATGGAGACGGGCCCATGTGGTCCATGATGATGAATGTCTAGCGTTACCGCCACCATTCCGCAAGTATCCGCATCACCCTCTCCTGCGCCGCCTGCCCCCGGTGCCGCCACCGCATCCACTGTTCCCACACCAGGCACCGACACCCTAATCTCACCGCTGGACAAGCTGCCCTGGTCTGCCCCAGCTCCAGCCCCACCTGCTGCCTGCGATGCAGCCTCCGATACGTCCACACCCTCGGGCCTTGTGCTTCCATCTGTCTGCGCCGACACTGCTGCCGGCACCACCGGTGCGGCCGCGGCTGCCACGGATGCAGAGACATCGGCAACTGGTCCAGAGACCCTGGTGGCGGGCGCAGACACCTCGGCGTTGTCTATCGCCACCTTGGCGACTGTATTTGGCACCGGCGCCACCTCTGGGTGGACCACGCTGGTCATGCGGGTGGCCTTGTGGTACCAGTAGCGATGGCCCGTGGGCCCTGTCCGCTCCTCCCACTCGCCGCGCTGCACGCACGCGGTCTTGGCACGCACGCTCTCGCGCACGCGGCCCCACACGCCGGTCATCGCGGGGCACAGCACCTCCACACGCTTCTTGAGCAGGTCGGCTTTCGCACGCAGGATGGGGTCGTCGTCCAGCGCGCTCGGGCAGCACATGAGCGCCGCAAACGTCTGTGCGCGTACACACGCATATGCACACACAAGCACACACATACACACAGAAGACAAAGCAGACATACAAAGACACACAAGTACACACACAAAACACGTACCCACATGCACAAACATATACACACGGATACAAAGACACATACAGACGCAAGAACACGAATACAAAAACTCGCACATTAACAAATGAGATAACCAATGCAGGCCTGAGAGATGGAAAATCTGAACCATGGAAGCCCCAGCCTACGCACACGTACATACACATGGCCGCACAACGTATGGCGCCCCCCCCCCCCAAGACCCAGCCCCACTGCTGTGCCAACGAGATGTGGGGGCATGGGCCAAGCGGGGGTACGCACAACACAGATGGACTTGGTGTACACAAGCCCACGTGGAGGCACAGATCGGATCGGATCGGCTTGCGGTCCTACACCACCCACCCCCGCATCGTCCTACACCACCCACCCCCGCATTGTCCTACGCCACCCACCTCCGCTTTGTCCTACGCCACCCACCCCCGCATGGTCCTACGCCACCCACCTCCGCATCGTCCTACGCCGCCCACCTCCGCATTGTCCTACCCACCCACCTCCGCATTGTCCTACGCCACCCACCTCCGCATTGCCCTACGCCACCCACCTCCGCATTGTCCTACCCACCCACCTCCGCATTGTCCTACGCCACCCACCTCCGCATTGTCCTACGCCACCCACCTCCGCATTGTCCTACGCCACCCACCTCCGCATTGTCCTACGCCACCCACCTCCGCATTGTCCTAAGCCACCCACCCCCGCATTGTCCTACGCCACCCACCACCGCATTGTCCTACGCCACCCACCTCCGCATTGTCCTACGCCACCCACCCCCGCATTGTCCTGCGCCACCCACCTCCACATTGTCCTGTGGCCACACAGCTCAAGATTGTCCTTTAACTACCCACCCCCGAATTGTCGTGTAACCACCCACATCCGCTTAGCCCTACACCATCCCCCTCCACATTGTCCTGTGGCCACACAGCTCAACATTGTCCTTTAACTACCCACCCCCGCATTGTCGTGTAACCACCCACATCCGCCTTGTCCTGTAACCACCCACCTCCGCCTTGTCCTCGGCCGGGCTGCTGGTGGCGTACTTGTTAAGGAAGCCTGGGCCCCCCGTCCCAAGCCCCTGCACGTTGTGGTCCCCCTGCATGCTCTCGCCACCTGTCCCGTAGCGGAAGCCGGGTGCGTTCAGGGCCTGCCACTCCGCGTCGCCGTGCACGTAGTTGGGGCCGACGATCACTGGGGGCCGCGCGCGGTTCCATGGCACACGCACAGCAGGGGCACATGGGGTGGCAACCCCGCCCAAGCATGGACAATCATAGGCAGCGCTCAGTGGATGGACCCTACAGTCACTGTACACGACACAACCATGTGATGACAACACATTGGTGGCCCGACACGGCACCACCAGTTCGGGTGGTCCGGCATTAAAAAATAAAAAATCATTAACTAAATTACAACCGGTGTGAGTGGTCCGGCATAATGCGGCTGGTGAGGGTGAGTCGATCCAACCATTGACATGGCCATCGGTTGGCAAGGAGAGACACACACCCCACACAGCTGAGCAGGTGGATCCAAAAACACATCCAATCCCAGAACATTCATGTGAGCCACACAGGCATCCGCTCCATCCCAAGCAGACCTGATCCTAGCAGCCTGTGTGGGCCCAAAACAGGCATGTATTCCGTTAAAGCATCCCCCACCACAAGCAGGGAACACGCGACAAGCAGCGAACACGCACACCAGCGACGAGGAACATGCATGTCGTCCATATGTAAAGCTCATGTATACTATAATCATACGTGTTATAGTCATCATAGCCACACGTACTGTAGTCGGCCATGTGGAAAAGGTCGTGATGCAGCACCAAGCGCAGGTACTGCTCAGAGTGCAGGTTGGCGTTCAGGAAGAGAATGCAGCGTGCGCTGTCCGGCACGGCCGTGCGGGCGTCCATGTCATACGTCAGCTCCGACGCCACCACCACACGCTCGCAGCCGGCGGCAGTCAAGAACGCGCGCGGATACGTGGCCAGCTCACGCAAGTAGACGCCCAGCGCGTATGCGCGCTTGTCGCTGGGCGGGGGGCTGCCGGCTACAGACATCTTCATCGGGCGTGTTTTGGAGATGAGGGCAAACGGCTGGGTGGCCACCTGCCAAGAGTGTGTGTGGGGGGTTCACCAGCCATGCGGGCAATGTGCACCGTAAAGATTCGGGTGGGCATTGTAGGCCGCAAAACAAGTCTATGGGGAGATAGCGCCAGTCGGCACAAAGAGCTGGAACGACCCACCAAGGCAGCCAACGTGTGACTGCGGTACGCAAGTCTCACTACCATGACTACCGTTAGTAGGGATAGCAGGCATGCGTGCCTGGTTTGATGTCACACGTGCTGATTCTCTCTGTGTGCGCCAGGAAGAGATTTTGGTAGGGAGATAGCGTCGAGATGCGCGATGACAGGCAGGAAGGGTACACACCGAGCATGTCATGGGGTCAAGGGAGAGGGAAGGCGAAGGGGTCAAGGGAGAGGAAATGCAAGCCCACGCCAGCAGATGGTGGGCAGTGGCATGCTTCTGTTAACTAGTTTCAGTATGCAACTGCGTCACATGGGTGCCAATATAGGGACCTTCAATCATTCTATCCACGGTTTCATCCATGCAGACACCAAAACAGGGCGTGTGCCCATCCACGGTTTCATCCATGTAGACACCAAAACAGGGCGTGTGCCCATCCACGGTTTCATCCATGTAGACGCCAAAACAGGGCGTGTGCCCATCCACGGTTTCATCCATGTAGACACCAAAACAGGGCGTGTGCCCATCCACGGTTTCATCCATGTAGACACCAAAACAGGGCGTGTGCCCATCCACGGTTTCATCCATGTAGACACCAAAACAGGGCGTGTGTCCATCCACGGTTTCATCCATGCAGACACCAAAACAGGGCGTGTGCCCATCCACGGTTTCATCCATGTAGACGCCAAAACAGGGCGTGTGCCCATCCACGGTTTCATCCATGTAGACGCCAAAACAGGGCGTGTGCCCATCCACGGTTTCATCCATGTAGACACCAAAACAGGGCGTGTGCCCATCCACGGTTTCATCCATGTAGACGCCAAAACAGGGCGTGTGCCCATCCACGGTTTCATCCATGTAGACGCCAAAACAGGGCGTGTGCCCATCCACGGTTTCATCCATGTAGACACCAAAACAGGGCGTGTGCCCATCCACGGTTTCATCCATGTAGACGCCAAAACAGGGCGTGTGCCCATCCACGGTTTCATCCATGTAGACACCAAAACAGGGCGTGTGCCCATCCACGGTTTCATCCATGTAGACGCCAAAACAGGGCGTGTGCCCATCCACGGTTTCATCCATGTAGACACCAAAACAGGGCGTGTGCGGTCCGGGACAAAGAGGTGACCAACACGTTCGGACACCAACTTGTTGCGAGGCCATGAATGAAACGCATCGAAACCAGCAGGGGTCCAAGACCAAACCAACGGCACACAACGCCACTGTGTGCACGCACGCACATGCGACACAAAGTAACTCACCCCAGCCCAGCCCTTGACCCGACCACGCACAAGCGCTTCACCGACCATGCACAAGCGTTCAACCACAAGACCAGCCAAGAATGGGACAGGGTGTGGGTCAGGGGAAAGTGCACACCTGGCTCTCATGTTACGATTAGAATAAAATAATAAATAATAAATCAAGCAGACAGCTCATGGCGCGTCGCTTGCTCACATGCACCACTTCTGACACTGGCACGCCATCCGCAAACGTGGCGTCCACATCATCGACGGGACACGCGTGGATGGCCATGCCCTCCCCGCGCCCGCCGGGGTATGCTCGCAGCAGGCACCAGCGCCACAGGCGAGGCCAGCGGTGGCACACGCCGTGCACAGCACCCAGAAGGCGCTGAGGCTGCCAGGGGGGGGGGGGAGGGGGACCGCGCAAGGCGTCCAAGACAAGCGACCGTAAGAACGCGGCGAGGCACGTCATCCCATTGCAGGCTGCGAGGTTCTACGAAGCAGGTTGGGGGGATCATGGACATGCAAAACGTGGCAAGCGACAGGGCATGGCAGGCACACACAAGTACCGCTATCTTGTCTGCCATACTGGGTGCCGCCTAGTCGTTAAAGCCATCCGTATGAAAGCAAGAAGTATGGGAACACAGGCAGAGGGAATGAGGGCACATGTGACAGGTGGCACGCGGGAGAGTGCATTGGCTCTGTCTGTGTGCTGGCCCGCACCTGTACCACTCTCGTTTTGTCAGCAAGTGGCATCCTCACTTGCTGCCCCCTGCCTACAAATTACAATGGTAAGTTAGACTTGACATAATATACGATATGCTGTGATGTAATCCATAACATAAGCTACGACTACTAGAGTTATAGAGGCGTAATACGAGCTATCGTGCTCCCATCGGGGCATGGGCACAACACGGGCACCACGCATGGCGCTGTGGAGCATCACAGCACTGGAGTATGGGGGCAAACGCTTCCCACTTGGCACAGCACGCCCCTGCATTGTCTCCTGTCCGCCTCCCCCTGCCCACTGCACTGCCCCCCACCCACCACGCACTGGCCCCCACCCACCACGCACTGGCCCCCACCCACCACGCACTGGCCCCCACCCACCACGCACTGGCCCCCACCCACCATGCACTGGCCCCCACCCACCACGCACTGGCCCCCCCCAACCACGCACTGGCCCCCCCCAACCACGCACTGGCCCCCCACCCACCATGCACTGCCCCCCACCAACCACGCACTGGCCCCACCACCACCACGCACTGCCCCCACCCACCACGCACATCATCAAATCATCAAATCATGCAAGAGGTCCTGTGTTCGAATCTGGTATGGTACCAAACTATTTCACTGCCCCCCCCCCACACACACACACGCACTGCCCCCACCCACCACGCACTGGCCCCCCCAACCACGCACTGGCCCCCACCCACCATGCACTGCCCCCCACCCACCACGCACTGCCCCCCACCCACCACGCACTGCCCCACCACCACCACGCACTGCCCCCACCCACCATGTGGTACGCCCGGCTGCCCGCCGCCCCCATGAGCGCCATCACCCACGCCGTCACGTCCAGCAGGCTCCATGTGTGGCGCACGTGGGCCGGCTTTCGGTCGCCACACGCGCCGCCACTGCTGGCACACGCGCCCCGTGCGGGCCACAGCCCGCGCGGCAACGAAGGTCTTGACACCCTCAGGGGGCCTGCAGAGACCGAAGGAAAAGCGGCTGGTGTTGCGGGGGACACAGCCGCATCACTGCCTGGCTGCCTGCTCGTGTCGTTGCCGGGCTGGTTACTGCTATCCTTGCCTGGCTGGCTGGTGGCTCCGGCGCCTGGCTGGCTGTTTGTGCTCGCACCGGTCTGGGTACCACCGTCAGCATCGGTGGGGATGGTCCACGAGACCTTGCCCGTGGCCACGTTCTGATAGAACGTGCGCCCATCGGAGGCCTTGTGGGGCATCCACTGCCCGTTGCCCACCGGCGCGGGGTCCACCTTCCCCTCCTTAGGGACCACCCACGAGCTCTCCCCCGTCTTTCTGTTGTGGTAGAAGGTCTGCCCATCGGGCGTGGTGTGCTTCTCCCACTGGCCGCCCGCAGGCGCCGCGCTGGACGTCGGGTCAGGCAGCGACCAGGACACCTCCCCCGTGCTCAGGTTGTGGTAGTACGTGCGGCCGTCGGCGGTCTTGTGCGGCACCCACGTGGCGGTACTGTCGGTCATCACGCCCTCCGCGGGCGGATCCCATGACGTCTTCCCCGTCTCGACGTTGAAGTAATATTTCTTGCCAGCTTTATCGGTCAGCTCTGTCCACTTGCTGGGAAGAGGTCTCTTCTGCCCGGGGGGGTGGCTGGCGCCCGCCTTCCCATCTCGTGTCGGTTTGAAGCAGTTGTTCCGCCGGACACCGAGCAGAAGGTCGAAGATTGCCCGGTGGCGGGCTGCAGGTTTTACGTTGATGACGGTCTCGCGGGTCATGTGGTCGTAATAATACGGCAGGCCCCGAGGGTCAATATACTTCACCCATCCCTCCACAGCGTGCGAGTCCAGGCAGCGCACATGCGGGAGATCCCTAGGCCGCGTCCACACCACCTCGCCTGTTTCCGAGTGTTTGAAAAAGCACCTACCGGACACCGCTGTGTCAATGTGCCACTCTCCTTCTACGCCATCGCTCAAGTTCCCAACAGCCCGCTCCGCTTCAAAGGCGCTGCCGCGCGGTGACGTACTGCTTGGTACCTCAGTCACCGTCATTGGCATACACCCTGGCGGAAATGGAAAGGCATATTTGCAGCTAGTGAGCAAGTGGGGGCGTGGATGTAGCCGAACACATCCCCGTAAAAATGATAATGCATGTCGTGTCGTCAGACGCAGAACATAATAATTAAAGCTGCTCAACGACAACGAGAGCTATGGCATGGCAAGCCCGGCTATGTATAATGAAAGTGTTGAACTGTTTATGTTGAGAAATTGTTCTGGCAACGCAACTGGGCTGGCAGGTGGCACCGAGTCCGAGATGCTTTCCTCTGGAGTCTGGCCTCTGGAGTCTGGAAGTTGGAGTCAGTCTCATCAGTACGGACATCTGCAAAGACAGACCTCTAGATTTCGAAGCTCTGCGGCGTGGGACACAACAACAACAGCAACAACAACAACACCACCAACAACACAGATGAGGTCGGGGATGCCCGAAGAAATGTCAGGGTGTAGCCAGCTTCTGGAACCGCAGCCCAGGAATCTGATCAGTCGAGAGGCATCCCCCACGTAGAATGGCCCCACGTCCTCACGTATAAAAAAGCCAGCGCGCACCACACCGCGCCGGGTGGCAGGGGGGACGATCGCAGTGGGGACTGTTGTTACAAAGCCGACGCTATGGCTGACTACTCGTGAAATCTTGCGTTAATTATTTGGATAACCCCGCTTATTTGGTCGTTAACAGGACTTAGTCATGCCTGCTGTAGTTTTAGCTGCCAGACTGCATGCCCCTGGAGGCCAATTTGTCTCTGCGTCCCCGGCAAAGCATTATCCTTCGCGGCCTATCGCCGCCTACTGCTCGTCGAAAAAGTCTAGCAATTCGTCTTTCTGCTTTAGAAACGCGGTGTCAAAGTGGTTGAAGGGTAATGAACTACGGAGCACCACTAGGCAGGTAGTTGCAGAACGCCAATTCCGATCTATCGTTGCGCTCCATGATGCCGCAGGTAATGGTTAATTCTTCATTGTTGTCTATTTCGGGCAATGTCAACCTGCTATCATCTTCACTTGGTAGACTATCCCACGTGAAATACGCCGTATACATAGGTACATGTGGGGCCTGCACGCCACTAGGGCCAGTCTTCCATTTCACGCAGTAAGTAGCAATTGCGAAGTAACACCGCACCTGCTGCTGGGACAACTGCTCTGGGATCCTGCAGACAATGTCCCGTCGTCAAGCTCGCGGATACGCGAATTGCCCTGCCTGCCCTTCCCTCCCAATGAAGTGTTCGTGCCCGGCTCACGGAAGACGCTCTACCTGTATGAGGCCCGTTTCCTGGCGATGCTCGACGAGGTGCTCGCCAGCCCCAGCTCGCAGTTCCTCCACATCACCGTCGCCACCGTGTCCAGCTTGGTCGTCGATCTAGGGCTCGAGGACTCGATCGAGGCCGGCGAGGTCGGGCTGGGAATATCGCCCGGTTTCGATGATGACTACGATGACGAGGAAGCTGAAGGTGATGAGGATGACGTGGGCGAGGGTGGTGTCAGCGACGGTGCTGACGATGACCTGGATGAGATGGAACTCGACGACGCAGACCTGCACAACCCATTCGTGGTGCAGCACAGCTGCCTGGCCACGGTCGAGAAAGTGCAGAAGCAGAGCGTGGGCGCGCTGGTCACTATACGGGGCGACCGCCGCGTGCTTCTACAAGGTTTTAGTGAGATGGACCCCTATCTGAAGGGCCTGTGCACCGAGCGCATCGAGCCGAGGCCCGATGACCTGTCCGCGCTGGTGGACGCAACGGAACGCGTGCTGTCCCTGCTGGAGGACATGCGGAAGCTATCTTCCCAGGTGGCCCCTGGCAGCCCTTGGGGCGCCACGGTCGCGCGCGCGCTCGAGTGGGTCGAGGAGGCGGAGGACGTGGTTGCCGACCGGTACGCGATGGGCAGCCGGCTGGTGGGGGGGGAGGGGGGGGACGCGCTGGAGTGGAGCGCCGAGGCGGCAGCAGAGGCGGCCGCGCGGTGTGACCCGGAGCAGATGCAGGGGGATGTGATTTTGGAGCGGGCCATGAGGCTATCGTTTGCGGCATTGCAGGAGTCGTCGGGTGAGTCGCCATTCATGACTTTTTCCTCGCAATCTCGTGTTGAACTTATCTTATGTAACCTGCTTTTGCTTCCCTCGTACAATTATTTATGCAGTGGCACTCTGTGTGGGGCACGTGGGCCGGCGATACCATAACCGCGCTGGTTTCCATAACGGCCTACATGTGCCCTCTTGCTTGGTTGGTGTACAGTAGTCAGCATGGCTTGTCAGTCGGAAAAGGGACACCCCTCAGATGAGTTGTTTGAAGGTTGATGGAAGGAAGGTGGGAGGCGGGGGAGAGGGTTGTAGGGAATTCATCACGTTATGTTTAGGGGGGGTTAGACACTGGAGCGACAGCTTCATGTCTCTCTCTGTGTGTGTGTGCTTATGCCATCGCATGTAAGGCGGTCCAGGGGTCCTGGCTGCTTGTGGCTGCTGGGATATGCCTGCCTCCCTTGGTGATGTGTGTGTGTGCGGTTAAGTTATGATGGAGAAACAGGGTGTGTTACAGTACTGTATTGTTGGCCAGTTGGCAGTAGTGACAAACGCTAGCATTGCACTTCCTGGGTAGTCTCATCCCTTGCTAGGGGTGGCGGAGGGTAGAACAAAGGGTAGAGGACAATGATCGTGGAAACTTTCAAGGTGTGAGGTGTCAATGTTTGCTGCTTATGAAGGTTTTATACAACGATTGAAAAAAGCTTTGTGACAGGGTATCCATGAGACAACCAGCGCAGGCATGGAATTTCTATATTATAGTGACCATGGTATCATTAAAACAACCAGCGCAGGCCAGAAATCTGGAGAATCCGGACCACGGTAGCTCAAGCCTGTCATTATCTTATCCGCGTTCGTTGAGTCATTTGGGCTGATGCTAATGAATAGAGGTGGAAATGCGTAGCCATATATGCCAAAATTATGGCTGGCTACCAATCAGTGTGAGACCTAGAATGTTTAGCAAAAGGATACATTTGCGTGATCAGTGTGTTTGCTTCTAGCGGCCAGGAGTGTCCAGTGTTAGCACCACTGCTTTGATTCCTCTCCCGCCATTTGTATGAGGACTCACCCTGCATGGAATTAAGTGCCCCCCATTTAACATGAGGAACCATCGTCAATGGACATACCAACAATAGGTCATGTCAGTCATCACGCCAACAATAGGTCATGTCCGTCATCACGCCATCAACAGGTCATGTCCGTCATTACGCCATCAATAGGTGAGGGATGCCTTTAGGTAGATGCCAGGCAGAGGAGTTTCTATCTACAAAGGGCTTCAAAATTAGGGTAGTCGACAGCAATGCCATCACCAATGTAGTGACAGGTGTCAACAAAACGCCTGATGAAAACATCATCATTTGAGGTAATGAGACTCGCAACAAAGTCAAGCTCATAAGTGTGTACCGGTGTAGTAGGTTCAAGTTTGCTGGGATCTCTGCACAGTTAGTGCCCATGGGGACGCCAATACCTTCTTGATATGCTTCCCTAGTAAAACAAATGAACTTGTGGTAAACAAGATATTTAATCTAGCAAACAAGGTCCAGCCTGCTGGATGATATAAGTATGAGTGCCCCGCACAATGGCACCGGCTGCAATCCCCAAGACCCACGTTGCTGTGGCATTGGTCTGAGAATCTGCTCATGCAGTTGATCTCGGCCATCAGGTCTATGTGCAAACAAACGAGTGGTGAGACCAGCTGAACCTATTTTCAGATCATGCAAGTCTGATGTGGTATATAGAGTGGTAGAATAATTGGCTATGAGCGTAGGTATTCGCTTCTGAGCAGAGGATGCACGAAGCTTAGTTTACCTTGTGTCTGATTTGCTGTATACATGTGTGTGCTTGTTGCCTTGTCAGATCAATGCGCACGTCTCAAGCTACTCTGTCTTGTGCTATATCTGTTGTATACATATGTGTGTTGCTTCCCCTACAGATCAATCGCAAGAGGAGATCCAGGAGCTTATGCGCGTGCGACTGTCGGCCATGGAAAAAGACGACACGTTGGAACGTTTGGGCATTGTGCAGCAGTACTTGGAAGATCGGAAAGGCATGCTGGCGGCAAAGCTGGCATTGAAGAAATTAAACATGACGTAAAGCTTGTTTCATAAATGTGGGCGACGTGGCATCGGGGCTAGAAGCCTAGCTATTGTGGGCTTACGAATCCTGAGATGAATGCTGGTATATGGTGTTTTTGATGGCAAAGAGACAACTATGATGTATACCAATGTTCTGAAGCAAATGCTAGTCTTATTTTCACAGCTGTGGCCTTCATCCATCCTAAGATATCAATGTCACACGAGCGACCTCCTGACCCTAAATTAACGTCGCTTATGCCTCACTGATATCCCAGCACGAGTTTTTTTGCCGTCATGGGCTGTAGCTTGGGATGCCTACGGATCAGGAGACCCTTGCAGCGCCATGGAATCATGCCAGAGGTCCTAGTTTGAATCCATGAATGGAGCTACTTGAACTTACGCGTTTTTCAATCACGTCCCGGAGCTAGGCAGCATTTGGTAATTTACTCTTTGTCATGCTTGCCTCAATGCAATATCCCTGAAGGCTGTTGGGTGGTTGCCGCCTAGCTCGGCAGCCCTCAAAGTGGCCATGGCGGCCATCAAACTTCGGCTCACCCTCAGCAAGTGTGCCGTCTTTTCGCCTCCAGGGGACGTACTGCTCTCGCTTCTCTGCCGCTATCCCGGGCACATTGGCTTCTCGTGCCTGGGCATCCCTGTGGGTGATCATGACTACGTCGAAGAGGAGCTCCGGGCCACCGTGGAACAACGCACCCATGTGTCGAGACTTGGGCACGCCTCAATTAATTAATTAATTAAACTCGTGCTCCCGTTGGGGAGTCACGGAGCACCGAAGTGCTTTTAATCCCTGTGCGTGCACAGCAGTCCTGAAGAAAGGGCAGAGACCCCCTTTCTCCTTCATGCCAGAGGCATGCAAGAGCTGCAATCGGACACGATAAACGATCCGGCAAGATCTGTGGACCGTGCAATAAGACCCATGTGAGCATATCATAACAAGGAGTGTGGGCAAGTAATCTGAGCATATAGCCGGTAATCTGAGCATTTAGCCGGGGGGGTTTTGATATAGCCGGTCGGATTCATTTGCAGATCGCGTTTTTCCGCGTTTTCCGCGGCCCGGCCCTGAACGCAAATGGTTTTCACCTTTGCGGAGTGCCTGATCAGAATATAGCCAGGACGTAGCACATGTGGCTGTACAAGGACTAAGCTAAGGCACACCTCAAGGACCCCCAGACCAAAGGGCTCCTCCTCTGGTTTTACACCCACCCGCGGGTGGCCCACTGGCTCCGTGGCGCTCCCCCCAATGTGGTGCGGCCGCTTGCCGCGGAGGGCCACGACGAGCGCATTCAGGCTGCCTTGCAGGCGCTCCTCCCCGGCCCCAGCCTGCAACCTCACTACATGCGCTTGGCCACCCTCCCCTGTCGCATCGGCGGATGTGGGCTCACGTACCCGTGCCGCTCGATCGCCTTGCCCCAGCCGCCTTCCTTGGCTCCGTTGCTCAGTCCTGGGCGGAGACCCGGCGCCGTTTGGTCCCCAGCGCCGTGAGCGCCATTCCCGACTTGGTCACCCCATCCCCATTCCCCTTTGTGCAGGCTGTCGAGGCAGGATTCTTACCTCGGGATCCAGCAGGCCTGCGAACTCGTACGCCCCGCCCAAGCCGTTCATGACCGTCGCCTGCCCCGGGGCACGCCCGGCGTGTCCACTGTCGTCAGTCCCACGCCGGTGGACATCGTCTACGCGGGTATACTAGCTACACTGTGCAGACGTTGCCGGATGGGTCTGCGCGCGAGCTTCAACGATCAGGGGCGGGCTTCCAGCTTCACTTTGTTTCCATTGCTCAAGGGGAGTGTGGGGTCCGCCTTCCTGCACGCCCTCCCCATGAACCCTCTGTTCACGCTGGTTCCAGCCCTTTACGCCATCGCCATCCGCCAGGCCAGCTGTTTGCCCCCGCCCAACCGCTCATCATGGCGGCGGCGGCCTGCGGCAGCTGCGGGCTTGCTCGATCGATACTACTGCATGGGACACACTACATTTCGTGCATGGGTGGCCAGCAGAACCAGAACTGGTTCCTCTATCTCCATACCGCTCTCCCGCCTCCGGGTGGTGTGTGCCTAATTGGTCCGTGTTGTTATGTACGCCGTACGGTTCGAATAAAATACTTCTTTACGCATACTTTACGGCGCGAATGATGTACGCGTATTTTATGAAAAATACGCGACTTGGACTTAGAATTTTTTGGGGGTACAAGGCTACCCGCGGGCAGCGCGGCGCCTAGGTTCTTTGGCGCGGCGTTTACTTCCCCGTCCGCGGGAAAAATGTTTGCTTTGGGCCTAGGGGCTAGATGCGCTAGCGCCGCGAGACCGCTGACCGAGACCGTCGCCGCTGCTGGGTCATCCTCAGGCGCTTCGACAAGCAGCCCGGGGGGAGACCCCAGACTCACTTGCCGACAAGCTGAAGAACAAGCTCTTAGCTCACATCCATGGAGCCTGCAGGGCGCATACCGCCTGCCCCTTCCACGGGACAAGGCCGGGCCCCCGCCAGTGGTCCTTACCTTCAGCGACATCGCGCAGCCAGAGTCAGGTTCCTCTCTTGCCGCAAGAAGCTAGTGCGCACCCTGTGGTTGCTTGACGACGACCTGACGCCATCACAGCAGCAGCTGCGCCGCAACCAGTACACACTACATCCGCCATCTGCAAGACCAGCGCCCCGAAAAGCCCCGCAGTTGTACTCCAGTGGGGCGGGGAGAAACAGCAAACTGTGGACGCCCCCCAGGGTTCCCCCGGAATAGATTCTAGCCAGCTGGCTAGAAGAGGGCGATCGACATAGCTTAGTCATTAATTATAGCATGTCTTGCCAGGTAATTAATTAATTAATTAATTAATTAATTAGACTCGTGCTCCCGTTGGGGAGTCACGGAGCATTAACCCCGATGGATGGATGGGTGGGTGCAAACAGTCCTACCGGTCTAAGCTATCTACATCAGCTACCTACGACATCTATCTAACAGCATTACTAACTACAACAACATCTATCTATACAGCACTGGCGTGCCTCCCACGGGTTTGCACACGCGGGCGCTTCCCCACAGGCCGGGGGGGCTCGTTGTCCTCTATGACCTGGGCCCACTTGGCCTTGTCCATCATCTTCTTCCAAATCACGGAGAGGCCTAGGCTCCCCTTGTCCTCTACTAGGTCAAAGCTAGTTCTTTGAAGATGCGGGCGTTGCGGCGTCTAACATCAGGGGGCCCGGCCCACGTCAGGAGGTGCCGGCCGGGCTAAGTCATCCCTGTGCGACATAGCGGCCTGCTCTGCTGCTGACATCTTGTCGGCATCCTTCAGCACAATCCGGAGCACCTTCAGATCTGGAGTGAGGCGCCAGCTGTCGCGACGGTTTCACCCCTGGAAACCGCAATCTGATGCGAGCGAGCACGAGACGGTGATCAGATTCCACCGTGCTGACAGAATCTTGCAGGACGCGAGCATCGACAACTGAGGCGGGCGCTGAGCCGGCGACGTACGCAGATATTGTCAAGGCACACCACCCGATCCGACGGCCCAAAAAAGGTGGCAAGCTGCCAGGTAATACCGCAGCATAGTATACCTGTTCATTATTGTTGTCGAATACGTAATGATTCAGGCGCGCAAGCGATTTGCCCGCATCGTGGGCAGGGAACCAGGAGTGCAGGTTGCTAACAAATTCTGGCATGGCGGTGCGGACACGGAGATTCGGCTAGCAGACATCATTTACGCAGACGACACCACCCTCTTCGAGGACACTGAGCACGTGCAGACATGGCTTGACTGCCTGGCTCTCGAGGCCCGTGCAGTGGGGCTTGAGGTCAGCAAGAAGACAGAGGCCCTGGCGGTTGGGCTCACCAACCCAGCGCCGCCCCTCTATCTCCTAGACGGCTCTCGAGTCCCGTATCGGGACCGCGTTAAGCTGCTGGGCAGCCTGCTCCCCAGCTGCGAGGCTGATGTGGACCATCGCATCTCCCTCGCCTGGCACGCTTTACGTCAGTACCGGGCCCTGTGGCGCAAGCCCCTGGGCAAGATCGAGAAACAGGACCTGTTCAAGGTCCTCGTCCTTCCTGTTCTCACGTATGGCGCCGAGACGTGGACCCTCACCGCCGACCTGGCCCGCAAGCTGGACGGCGCGGTCACCAGCATGCTGCGTTCCATTTTCAGAGTAGGATATGCTGCTCATGTCCGCAATGAGGACCTGTACCAGGGCATGCCCTATATCACCAGCACCATTAAGCAACGCCGCCTGTGCACAGCTTGTAGGGCACCTAGCTCGCACCAACCAGGTAGACACCTCACGTGGCCCCCCGCAGGACTGCGACCAGCCCAGCCTGGCCGGCACCTCCTGACGTGGGCTGGGCCTAGTGATGTTAGACGCCGCAAGGCCCGCACCTTCAAGGAACAGCTAGTAGAGGACATGGGGGGCCTCGGCCTCTCCGTGATTTGGAAGAAGATGATGGACAAGGCCAAGTGGGCCCAGGTCATAGAGGACAATGAGCCCCCCCCAGTGGGGAAGCGCCCGCGTGTGCAATCCCGCGGGAGGCACGCCAGATAGCTCCCCCTCGGGCAGCGTGCGGCTGCCTAGATAGATGTTGTAGTTAGAATGCTGTTAGATAGATGTAGTATGTAGCCAATGTAGATAGATTAGACCGGTAGGAATGTTGCACCCAAATAAAAGGACATCCATCCATCGGGGTTAATGCTCCGTGACTCCCCAACGGGAGCACGAGTCTAATTAATTAATTAATTAATTAATAGTATACTGACTGACCTAGCCCTGGAGTAGGTTTAGAGTACTGCATGAACACAATGACATGAGCCCAGCCATTGCTCATAGGCCTCCTCGTGATTTGGAGAACTTAGGTGATGGACAAGGCCAAGTGGGCCCAGGTCATAGAGGCCAACAAGCCCCCTGCAGTGGGGAAGGAGCGTGTTTGCAAACGAGGAAGGCATGCTAGCCACGACCCCTAGGGTCGCGAGCACCATAATTATTAATTAATTAATTAGACTCGTGCTCCCGTAGGGGAGTCACGGAGCATTAACCCCGATGGATGGATGGATGGATGGATGGATGGATGGATGGATGGATGGATGGGTGCAAACAGTCCTATACCGGTCTAATCTATCTACAACAGCTATCTACAACATCTATATACAACATCTATAGATATACAATAACTAGTCTAAGCTCTCTACCCTAGGGGACCTGTCTGGCGTGCTTCCCGGCCCGTATGTTTGCACACGCGGGCGCTTCCCCACTGGAGGGGGTTCGTTGTCCTCTATGACCTGGGCCCACCTGGCCGTGTCCATCATCTTTTTCCAAATCACGGAGAGGCCTAGGCCCCCCACGTCCTCTACTAGCTGTTCTTTGAAGGTGCGGGCCTTGCCGGCGGCGTCTAGCATCACGGGGCCCGGCCCACGTAAGGAGGTGCCGGCCGTAGATATAGAATAGGATTGTTTTGTAGATAGCCTGTAGATAGCTTGGCCCAGTAGGATTAATTAATTAATTAATAAGGAACATCACTCCGTTGGGAGTAAATGTAGCACATAGCCCAGAGAGGGGGCATTAATTAATTAATTAATTAATTAATTAGGAACATCACTCCGTTGGGAGTAAATGTAGCACATATCCCTGAGAAGGGGCATATGGCTTTTAATACATCCTAGGCTTCTTCATGAATGCAAGGGTGGAAATGTAAGCTACCCTTGCTCTAGGTGCACCAGGGCACCCGCACCCTCACTCATGGTCTATCACGCTATGCCCAGCTAAGGGGGAGCATGCCATGTGGGGGAAGATCATCATGGCTATACAAGGGCGAGGTCATGGCTTCTCAACAGAGAGCATCTCTCTGCATAGGCATAGCATGGCTAAATTCTTAATGCAACATCCATGGGGGTCCCATTATAGGCATGGCTTGGCTAAATTCTGAAGGCAACATCCATGGGGGCCATTATGGGCGCACATGCGCGTGGGCCACATGCTAGGCTAAGCCTGACTAATCTACACTACTGGTATGGATTCCCTAGTCTGATGTGGCAGGAGGGGGCTGCCAGGGCTTGTGGTCAACGTGGATGACCGCCCCCCTCCAGTATACCGGCTTCCCCCCTGCGCTCTGCCGGAGCTGAAGGTAGCTAGGTCGGCCATAGCTCGAGAGGGGGCATATGAGCCTATAATACATTCTAAGCTACTTCCTGCAAGGCCCGGGGGAATATACCAGTAGGATTGCGTGTACCCATCCATCCATCCATCCATCCATCCATCCATCCATCCATCCATCCATCCATCCATCCATCCATCCATCCATCCATCCATCCATCCATCCATCCATCCATCCATCCATCCATCCATCCATCCATCCATCCATCCATCCATCCATCCATCCATCCATCCATCCATCCATCCACTGATCCATCGGGGTTAAGCTCCATGCTCCGTGACTCCCCAACGGGAGCACGAGTTTAATAAATTGCTCATCGTGGCCATTCGTTCTATTCTAATAGTCTCTTAATTAATTAATTAATTAATTAATTAATTCATTAACTAATTAATTAATTAATTAATTAATTAATTAATTAATTAATGGCTCATCATGGCCATTCGCCCAAATCAGAATTCGCCCATGCCTTATAGCAGACGTTCGTTGAGACTTGAGCCCACCTCACCTCTCTTGTACAGCATATCAGCTATGCTTCAGCCTAGCTCTGGTATCAAGGAGACAAGGCCAGCGCAGGCCTCTGGTGTCATCATTAATTAATTAATTAATTAATTAAACTCGTGCTCCCGTTGGGGAGTCACGGAGCACCGAAGTGCTTTTAATCCCTGTGTGTGCACTACAGGAGAAAGGGCAGAGACCCCCAGTCTCCTTCATGCCAAAGGCATGCCACAGCTGCAATCGGGCGCGGCTAGCTAAAAGGACAGGCTAACGATCCGGCAAACTGTGGGTGCAATAAGACCCATGTGAGCATGTCATAGCAAGGAGCGTGGGCAAGTAATCTGAACAGGTGTCATCATGGTTTTATTGCACCCACAGTGCTGCGCCTCGGCCCCGTGCTGTGGATATCTTTAGAGCGCTAGAGCTGTGGCCTGTCCACCGATCGACTAGTGCATGGCAGCGAGGGAAGCTACTAGGGCGCCCTGCCTCCTCATTGTGTACAGGGGTTGAAGGTTCCTCTACTTTGTATTGGCACCCACGTGACGCAGTCACGTGACAACTAATGAATTGACGCGCTAGCTGTCCCTATCAGACAACAGCTCCGCCCTAGAGATCCTCACACGATGTTGACCGCCATGCGCCCAGGATTCATCGCTGTCTCAGTTTCCCAGTCATTTATATATGCATGCCGGCCAGTTTGTACTCCTGCACGCTAGCTTTTGGATTTAGTGCAGCTGTAGGAATAGTTGTCTCACTTAATACACACGTAGATGCCGGACTCTCCCCGGGAATATTTAGTGTTGATACCAGCTGCATGCATGTGGCATGCATGCCTCCCGCCGCAGGCACTCAGTGAGGCATGAGCAAGGGAAGACGGGTGCATGTCTCTGCCCCCATTCTCCATGTGCAACACACAATGGAATTGCTCCGCATTCCCCCACAGGACAGCATGTAATTCATTATCAATAGATTTCATCTAGATGGGGACACGTAAGCACAATCATAATATGACACCGATTCTCCCGATTTCTGGCCTGCGCTGGTTGTCTCCTTTGATAGCTCCGTGGGGAGCACATGTAACACATAGCCCTGAGAAGGCGCATCTATGGGTTTGTGATACAGTGACTAGGCTACAACCTGCAGGTGGAGGATGTAAACTGTCACCTGCTCGGTGTGCACAATGTGCACCTGCACCGCCATGATGGATCATGCATCCCGATCACTGATGCTCGCACGGGGCGACATCATGGGGAGATGGCCTAGAAGGCCTGCATGACATATGGGGTGGAACATGTATATTCTGATTTGGCACGCCGCAAAGGTGAAAACCATTTGCGTTCAGTGCCGGTCCGCGGAAAACGCGGAAAAACGCGATCTGCAAATGAATCCAGGCCGGAATCGAACTGGGGACCTCTCGCACCAATTTTGCTGACTATAGGACGGACATATGATGCAGACGATATTTGTTTAAACTTTTGTGTAATTATTTTTCTAATGAGATTAGCATATGTAGTTCTCCGTGGCATGCCTTTGCGCATGACACGCAAGTACTTACTTACTTACTTAGGACGGACGTCTCCGGATCCTAAGGCATCGCCAACTGACACCTACAGTCATCCGCAAAAGTTCTCCTTAATTCCGGGGAGTGATGCAAGCCTTTCGGATTTGGTACTAGATAAATCATTCGAGATCTGTGTGTAGGAGTACTACACACATGGCTAGGATATAGCTGGTGCATAGCATCTCACGCGAGCTATGGCCGACCTACCTTCAGCTCCGGCAGAGCGCAGGGGGGAAGCCGGTATACTGGAGGGGGGCGGTCATCCACGTTGACCACAAGCCCTGGCAGCCCCCTCCTGCCACATCAGACTAGGGAATCCATACCAGTAGTGTAGATGAGTCAGGCTTAGCCTAGCATGTGGCCCACGCGCATGTGCGCCCATAATGGCCCCCATGGATGTTGCCTTCAGAATTTAGCCAAGCCATGCCTATAATGGGACCCCCATGGATGTTGCATTAAGAATTTAGCCATGCTATGCCTATGCAGAGAGATGCTCTCTGTTGAGAAGCCATGCCCTAGCTCTTGTATAGCCATGATGATCTTCCTCCCCCGTGCCGGGATCCCCTTCGTTGGGTTGAACCCGAGACAGCATCAGTGGTGGTGCAGGTGCCCTTGAGGCACCTAGAGCAAGTGTTGCTTACATTCCACTCTTGCAGGAAGTAGCTAGCCCAGAATGTATTAAAAGCCATATGCCCCTTCTCCGGGATATGTGCTACATGTACTCCCAACGGAGTTATTCTGATCAGGCACTCCGCAAAGGTGAAAACCGTTTGCGTTCAGGGCCGGGCCGCGGAAAACGCGGAAAAACGCGATCTGCAAATGAATCCGACCGTAATCGAACTGGGGACCTCTTGCACCAACTTTCGCTGACTATAGGACGGACGTCTCCGGTTACCATGGCATCGCCAACTTACACCTACAGTCATCCGCAAAAGTTCTCCTTTCCGGGGAGTGATGCAAGCCTTTCGGATTTGGTACTAGATAAATCACTCGAGATCTGTGTGTAGGAGTACTACACACGTGTCCACTCGAGACTTGTTCAGTCTCGAAACGTGACGTGGAGTTACGTCGAAACGTGACGTGGAGTTATGTTTCTAATTAATTAATTAATTAATAGCATCTCAGCAGAGAGTGACTCTCCGCATGGGCAAAGCATGTCTCAAAATCGCTACAGCTATTGCATGGGCGGGTGTGGGCCATCACATAGGCATACATGACGGAAAGGAGAACTTTTGCGGATGACTGTAGGTGTAAGTTGGCGATGCCATGGTAACCGGAGACGTCCGTCCTATAGTCAGCGAAAGTTTGTGCGAGAGGTCCCCAGTTCGATTCCGGTCGGATTCATTTGCAGATCGCGTTTTTCCGCGTTTTCCGCGGCCCGGCACTGAACGCAAATGGTTTTCACCTTTGCGGAGTGCCTGATCAGAAAATACATGACGGTTGTCTCCTTGATACATGGCCACGTTGCTAAGCTTTTCTAGTCTACACTACTGTTATATAATCCCCTAGGCTGGGGTGGCTGGGGTGGGCGGGGTCGCCTGCCAGGGCTTGTGGGTGACGTAGATGTGACCCGCTCCCCTCCAGTAGACCGGCTTCTTCCCTGCCGTCTGCCGGAGCTGGAGGTGGGTCGGCCATAGCTTCCGTCGCCGTTGTTGCTGCGTCAAGGTCAAGTCGTCGTCCAGCGTGTAGGAGGTCCCCCCAAGCCCCTTGCGACGCTTGAGGAACTCCATCTTATCCTCCATGGTGTCAAAGGTGAGGAGCAATGGGGAGGGCCGGCCAGCCGTAAGTACCCCACGAGCGGGGGAGGCGGGTCACCCCCCGCGGCTTGCCCTTACCAGTGAGGGCCATCCATGGGACAAGGATTTTGTTCTCAAACGCCATGGCAAGGGTCTCGGAGGTCTCGTCGATCCTGCAGCTGGTCCAAGTGCTTGGCGATGACGCTAAGGCTGCGCTTGTCGAGCTCGGCCTCCTCGCAGAGGTCGGGCGTCTGCTGCTTGAGCTGGCAGCGATGACGGAGGTGGTGGTGGTGGTGTGGTTCATCAGCATGGCTGCCCAGGTCTGGGTGTGATCGAGGTGCATCGCTGGCAGGGCCAGCAGGGGCTGGCCGGGCGGCGATGTCCTTCACCGCCTGGGCAGTGATGCCTGCGGTGTTTTGCGGGCATTCGAGGCGATGGCATTGTCCTGGAGGCGCTTGTCGATGGCGAGGAGCTGGGCAGTGAGGGCGTCGGTGGTGGTGGCGGTGGAGGCGAGGAGCTTGGAGGTGGCGGTGGGGGTGGAGGAGAGGAGGGGAAGCTCGGCAGCCAGCGTGCCACCCATGGCCGCCACATCTGCGGCGAGGGGTGTCACGTGCTGTGTTCTAACCATCTTACTACGCTGACAGATGGCTCGAGCTACCATGCATGGTCCGGATTCTCCCGATTTCTGGCCTGCGCTGGTTGTCTCCTTGATATTACTACGCTGGTTGTCTGCTTGATCTTACAGATAACGGCAGGCTCGAGCTACCATGGTCCGGATTCTCCCAATTTCTGGCCTGCGCTGGTTGTCTCCTTGATCTTACCGATACCGCTCCAGGACCATGCTAAAATACCGTGAAATTTTTCTTGGTATTATACATGACAGAGGTAAAATGAAAGTGACAAATGCTGCATACATAAGAAAATCATGGCCAACTACTTGGTGACAAGGAGCATACAAGCAGCTTGCAGAATGTTTGTGCTGCAGGCCCGATGTTTGAACCATGGTAGGTGGCCACCTTTGAACTTTGTTTTATCACTTCTTTGCACTGTCATCATTGTCCTTGCCATCTTTGCCCTCTGCCTCATCCTGATAGGGAGGAACCACAGTCATCCAAATCCGGATTGTCCCATCCTCCGACCTGCACACAAACCAGACACAGACACCCAGCATGCACAGACCCAACATAACATGAGTGTTCCATGGGACAAAATATCCACAGGCATGACCTCATATTAGGGCATGTATCCACTGCCACTGGGCATGTATTCATGGAGCGCGTTGAGAAAACGGTATCAAAGCGTATGCAAGGTGACAAGCCGACTGCAGCCATGTGTCAACCATGTCCAGCTCGTGCACAAGTAAAGCAGGGGAAAAACGGAGGGTCTCAACGCTCCAGGCCAAGCACGTACCCAGATGAGTAGGACTGCCCATCCGGCGCAAAGCGAGCGCAGTGGACGGGCCCATGGTGGCCCTTGTTGCACTCTGCAGGGAGCAGCAAGGCAGCACACAGAATGCAGCGCGGGCCAGGCGATAACGCCAGGTTGGTCAATACAGTGAACACGTGAACAGCTCAACCGCCGGCAGTGAACATACCCGCCAAGCTATAGACATTCTAGCCCCGTGAGGAAGGGCTGCCTTGGGAAGCTTGAGGGTAATGACTTCTTTGGCGTTCTAGCAGCTTCCTCAGTGCCAGGTGTATCTCAGCATCCACCAATACCATTATAAAAACATACCAACAAGACAACAAAACAACATGCAACATAACAACATACATAAGAACCAGGACCAATCAAGTGCCGAGACGAACGAAGATCAGGGTGCCTTGCGGAGCACATGGCCACGACTGTGATGCCCACACAACGTGAGCGGCCCACGTAACATGGCATGTAGCACAACGCGAGTGGCCCATGAAACCTCAAGTGCAGCATAACACGAGCGATCCCATATGACATATCATCAGCACCCAACCCACACGCGAGCGCGGCCACTTACCAAAACATGCGGAAAAAAACAAGCGTGCACGCCAGCGTACCACAAAAATACCACGACGCGCGCCAAAACACGCAGCGCAGCACACCGGCATGCGAACGTACCGAGCTCCTCGCCGGTCTCGAAGTCCATCAGCCGCACCCACATGTCGTTGCCGCCCATGACAAAGCGGTTGATCTGAGGGAACAGAGACGCCGACTCCACATTGAACGACTGCTTGTACTCGCGGTCAAGGGTGAAGCTGGCACACATCACCCAAGGGGGAAGAGGAACGGGGCAAGCACAACAGGACAAAGTAGGACAGAGGAGGCCACCCAGCACCAGTCAATGCTAGCAGTGTTCGAGAGCGGTTGGCGATGATAGAGTAGGCATGGATCCTGCCCCACACAGGGTGTAGGGTGCAGCGTTCAGGATCGGGTAGGTATGCGGTGCCCTTGGATGGCATGTTGAACCCTATGCAGCCCGCGGCTTATGCCACGGCATGGCATGGCAGGTCCCTACGGCAGGCCCAACCGAGAGGCACACGATGGGACCACATGAGGGCCCCGGGCAGGTCAGGCAGGCCCGGTGGCCGAGCAACAGCCCCCTGAAGCACACTGCTTCGACACCCCCTGTTCTCCTCCAACACGATCGCATCATGTCCGCGGCACACACACGCCCGCATCATGGCCGCAGACAGACAGTCATGGCCACGCCACATAGCAGCGGTCAAAACCACGCCCACCAACATCAGCCAAAGCCACGCACAAGACATGCTACCACCCGCCACGGTACACCACCAACTCGGACCAATCGTCTGCAACTACCAACAGGTCTATAAATGACTGCAAGCGCTGCTGCTTTGCATCTTTGCAACGCAACTCAAGGGGTTGCTTTCAGATCATGCTGCTTGCGCGAGAGAAGAGCTGATCAAGGGAGCGACCACCCACCGCTTGGCGTCCCAGAACTTGACCGACCCGCCGTCCGCGGTGGTGATGTACTGCCCCTGCGCGGACACCTCCATGCTGGTGACGGGCGTGCTGGTCTCGAGCACGCGCACCACCGACATGGTACGCACGTCCCAGATGCTGCACACAGGAGCACGCGCCGCCCGACACCAGTCACCATGCCCGGTACCAGGCACATCGACACCAGGCACCATGCCCGGTACCAGGCACACCAATGCAAGGCAACCGACCGACACGAGGCAACGTTACCGGTGGACGTTAGAAGGACGGCAGAAGCCCATCAAAATGGATGAATGCTTTGTGGTGCCCACGGGATACCTTCCGAGAGACGCAGAGGCAAGCCTATGAAAGGGAAGTACTAAGTTATCGTGGGCTGCTTTTTCAAGCCGCGTGGTTCTGTGGCAAAGAAGCTAACGGTCACCGCGGTGGGGCGACCACATCCTGTCAGCTTGATGGGTGCTTGACCGTACCCTTGCTGCCCACTGCATGTTTGGCCCACCTGTTGATGTTCGGCCTACCTACTGTACATCGGTCCAGCGACCCGGTGGGAGGCCCAGCGGATGCATGCTTGATGAACAAGGGCTGGACATTGGACCCCACCCGATGTTTGCTTGGCTATCGCCTCACGCGCCTAGCATTTGCCGCACGAGCATCTGATCTGCCTGGTGTGTGATGATGACTCGCGCCCCATGCACCTGAGGATGCTGGACTAGTGTTTGGCTCCACCACTGGTGGACCCCACCTCACCGTTGCTTGACTCTTGCCCCGCGCACCAACCTCCTGTTTGGCGGCTCCACCATGCCCCGGCCTACCTGATGTTTGGCGGCTCCATCATGCGCGCCTACCTGATGTTTGGCCCAACCATCGCCCCACGCACCTGATGTTTCGCTGCTCGCTCTCCGCGCTGAGGATGAGCTTGTCGCTATCGTGGAAGAGGGCGATGCGGATGCCCGCCGACGCTCCGCTCATCACCAGCGGCTCCGCCTCCGGCTTGGCCAGGTCGTAGATGCGCAGCAGCTTCTCCATACCGCCCGTCACGATGCGTGCGCCGTCCTGGGGGGGGGGGGGGCAAGCAGGAGGGGGGGAGCAAGGGGGTGAGGGCAGGCCGAAGAAGGGGGGAAGGGGGGGAGGGAAAGGGGAGGGCAAGAGGAAGGGTGCGGAAAGGAGGGGGGGTAGTTGCATGCATAAGAAGAGGAAGGGGTGCGGGAAGGAGGGGGGGTAGTTGCATGCATAAGAAGAGGGGGAGGGACGCCCTTAGCAAAACCTAGGAGGCCCCAAGACCTAGCCCCAAGCCAAGCCGAGAATGTGTGTGTGTGTGATGGTGGGGGGGGGGGAGGAAGGTATGGCAGGGGCAGCAGGAGTAAAGCCACGGGGCTGGGTGTCCCCCGAGGTTAGAATAAGGAGGCACACATCATTGACGTCGATGATGCAATAAGGAGGCACACATCATTGACGTCGATGATGCAACTCACCGATCATGGGACACACATCATTGACGTCAATGATGCAACTCACCGATCATGGGACACACATCATTGACGTCGATGATGCAACTCACCGATCATGGGACACATTGGACGTGTCCGCACTCGCCGCCAAGGAAACGAGGGTGTGCGCTCACCGACGAGACAAACGGACATCGCACACTCCTGGATGGCAGACGGAGGGCTGCGCACTCACCGACGAGAAGTTGACGGTGCGCACGATGTGCTTGTGCTCGAAGGTGTGGAGCACGCTGCCACCCAGGGCGTCCCAGACACATCTGGAGGGGCACAGCAGCACCGCCAAGGCAACAAACCACAAAAAGAGCGGTGTCAGAGTGAACCGAGCGGATCCGAGGCACTTGCAGGAATGATGGCACTCGCAGGTCTGATGGCACTGGAAGGCATTCCAGCCCCAAGGGGAGATGAGTAGGCAGCAACATACGGCCTAGGCAGGCCAACCGGGTTGGCAGGGCTCCAGGGGCTTGTGGCATCCGTGACTACATGCCGTGACAAGGGCGAACAACGGCCAAGGAGAGGCCACGGTATATGAATCAAGTCATCCATCATCAAGGCATTCATCACAAGGGGGGGAGCTGCGATGTACGCGCATGGCAGCATTATGTGCGTGGAAGCACCACATTGTCCGTTGAGACCAAAAGAGAGCACGCATGGACACCTGATGGCAGGATAAATTGCCAGCAAGAAGGCCTAGTCATGACACGTACAGCAGCAGGTCACTGCACTGCAGGCCACACTCCTTTTCAACTCATTTTTTCTGTTTCTCGAGCCCTCCTGCTATCCCAGAGGTTCATCCGTGATGTCTAATGTCTGTGGGTCTGAGCACCCTGCTTCCAGCCACCCCCTGGGAGGGAGCCGCGTAACCTTGCCCACTACTTGCCCTTGCCCATGGAAACCGTTGGTGGCATGGTAAAGCTACCTACCCGGAAAACACGGAGGAATCTAAAAACACAGGTGCCTGTGATCAAACCACCAAGAAATACGCAACTGTAATTGCCTCGGCCGGCCCCGCTCGATAGACATAAGACCCAAGAAAAGACAAACAGTACATACAGCCCTAAATTGATGCATTGCTAACCGCACCTGCCCTGGTAGAATCGAGTTAAACAACTCTCTGGAATGGAGGATGCTAACAACCATGAGCAGGCCAATACGACACTAAGTCACCGAAATGGAGGCTGAAACACGCAGGAGGGACGGCATGGGTCAGATATTGCAGAAGCGGGCAGGACAATCTTCTCATCAAACTACTGTATGGTGAACTACTGCCCAGAACACGGTGGCTGTAACATGTTGCTTACGCGCTGAAGTCGGCGGAGGCAGTGGCGGCGCGCATCGCAGGCGGGTCTAAGCAGGCCGCCCAGACAGCTCCCTTATGCCCTTCAAAGGTTCCGATCCAATCGCCGGTCTCCCCGTTCCGTAGCATGGGTTTACCATCTGCATAAAATTTCCAAGCAGCTAGCACGTTTTAGAATTAATAGCCTGCCGAGGGTGGTCTTGCTCGCGAAAAACATGTGGCATGCACACAGACAGCGATGTGTGCAGCATTCTTGGACGGGGTAAGCTAGAAGACAACCCTGGGAAGGTAACTTGCCTGCAAGATCTAAGCACATGCAACACACCTTTGCTGGCACTGATGAGGAAGTAACCATCTGGTGTAACTGGGCTGTAAGCGATGTCGACAATCGGACGCGAATGACCATGGCACACCAACGGAATTTGTGAACGTCTTGGAGCCCCTCCTGCCATGTTGGCGATGGTTTACGATGGGAAAACGCGTATTAAACAGGCTGCAGACAAACTGCTTCCTTTGTTGATAGCATTTCGTTCCCCATGGTTAAAAAAGACGTCGCATGAGCGGCGTAATGCGCTCTACGACGGCGCATTCATCTGCCATCCCACCCGCTGGAGCCACATTCCTTAATCCTCTGCTTTCAGTGATGTGCGTCGGGGGCGGAGACTGGAAACATTGCGCAAGGAGCATCACGCATGCAACCCTCAACGGCGCGTTCGCCCTGTGGCAAGCACGCCGCGCCTGCCTGGGCGGCGAGGGTACCCCCTGCTATCCATGTTGATGGACGCGGGAAGTTTTGCTGCCAGCTGGCACGTTTTTGTGAGCAATGCGGTCCCGCCGTGTCACCGTGACGTCCTGTTGCCATCAAAATTTACGAGTCCTGTAAATTGGTAAGGGGTTGGAAAATATCCATCGCAACAGGATCGCAATAATATTTGCCCATGCTTTCGGGGAAACGGGAGTTCCGGGACGTTATGCTGAGCACACTGTCAGTTCGTGCCGTTAAGTATACGTAGGTAATTCGATTCGATACTGTAACAAAGACGCGTCGGTATTGACCTCGGTGCATCACACCAATCGGATGGAAGATCTTGTACTGTCCTTCCATGACATCGGCATGTGGAACTGGGCAGGCTACAGTAAGAAAGCCTCTTGTCAGTTAGTGGGGGGCAGGCTGTTCGGGTAGCTTGGTGCGCAGCTGGTATACGAAGTGAAACTGGAAACTGTCCCCATTTTACTGGCGAGCGAGAGTCTGAATTACGGCGGCAAATTACACGAACTTGAAGGCAGACTTTGATTGCATAACTGGTCCGCTGCACGGCGTGTAGGGAAATATCCGTTTTGGAACATTCAATGTCGGCCAACATTCTGCCGCGCAGCGTAATTTCACGGCCGAGCCAGCACTGCTATACACGTTTTGGAACGTCTACAGAAGGGTGCTTGCCTGCGAGGCATAAGATACTTCCCCACGGACTTTGGCCACTGCGGAATCTTCCTGTGGCATTGCCTCGAAGCCGTGATAATGCTGGGGGCGGTCACAGGCGGCTTCAAGGTTTCGGGACAACCAACCGCCCTATCGTACATGTCCAGCGTTTACGCGCCATGGAGAACGGAGGGCACCCAGGGAGTGTCGGGGAAGCCCTGGCGCTGGCGCGAGCAGCGCAAGAGCGCCAGGACCACCGCGCCTCGGCGCCAGGAGGATATGGCCATTCGTTCTGGGGCGTCATCTTCCGGCTCCTGAACATCGTGCGGGAGCGGGACTCGATTGTGCTCCCTGGTCTCCTGTTCGCGGTGGTCATCAGCGTGGCGTCCAGCGTGGCCATTCCTTTAGCCAGCGGCCAACTCTTCACCCTAATGATGGAGGTGAGCGGTCTGTCAGTGTGCCAAAGGCGGGTTCTTTATCCCATAGTGGCTGTGATGCCCAGCTTGTTTGTGCCGATGGATGACGGCGGGCGTGGACAGATGGCTGCGTTGATGTGGCTTTGCAGCTGTTGGCATCATCCCCCCTCGCGAGTTAACCTTTTCTTTTTTGTTTCGTTCAACGTAATAGCTCCCCATTTGAAATGGTGTATTAGCAATAGGCATGCCGCATTTGTGTGCGGCGCGGGGACTAATGTTGGAGCATGGTCATGTCATAACCAGATTGGAATAGATAATGTCTAGAAATCGTGTTCATGGGTCTCCTGGTCATGCCCAGATACACCGCTACGCCTGCCTGCCTAGTGGCATGGCTGGCATGCACTGTATATGCTAATACGCCAACCCCCCTTGGTGATGGCGCTCATCGTTCCTGTGCCAAAACGGTTCCTTGATTGTCAATGTTGAATTCAATGATTCTTTGACTACAGTGTGTTCTTTGATTATCGT